>JAPKLX010000112.1:828324-854296 GCA_026898415.1 Leonotis leonurus | reverse complement strand
GACGGATACGTCCGTCGTTAGGACATTCCGTCGTCAGTCCGTCGTTAGGTTAATTATTTTTTTAATTAAATTTAATGTTAACGACGGACTGATCCGTCGTCCAATCCGTCGTTACGCCCTAATATACCGGGTCTTCTTCCCAGTCGCGATTAAGAAGCTTAAAACACCTCCACCGGCGTCTTTCACCTTCCAATGGCGATTTCTCTTCACCACCGGCGTCCAGGTATGTTTTCTAGCCTATTTTGTTCACCATCTCTCCCTCTATTCAATTTCTAAGTTTCTTTTCCTTTTTTTCCACCCAAGTTCTTCTTCCCAATCTGCCCGTCGCCAGCTGCCGCTGTCCGGAGCTATCTTCGGAGCATTCCAAGCGTCTCCAGCCACCGAGCACAGGCTGCCGCCGCCGTCCGCCTCTCCCCGCCACCGCTGCCGCTCCTCCAACGAAGGTTTGTCTATTTTTTTTTTAATTTTTCTAATTTTGTGATAATTAGTTTAAATAGTTTGAATTATTGATAATTTATGTTAATTAGTGTTAATTATTGTTAATTAGATTAATTAGTGTTAATTTGTATTAATTAGTTTAATGGATAATATTTTAAATTAGCTAATTTAATTGTTAATTATTTAATTAGTTAAATTAGATCGTTAATTAGTATGTATAGTTTTACTTAATTAGTTTAATTTTTTAATTAGTTTAGGGTTTAATTAGATGAATTAATTTGTTTAAGGTTTAATTATCTAATTTAATTGTTAATTCTTTAATTAATTAGTTTACATTGTTAATTAATACTATAACTTTAATAACTTTAATTTAATTTTTAATGAAGATTATATGTTTAATTAATTTAGTTAGTTTAATTAAATTGTTTAATTTAGTTAATTAGTTTAGATAAAATTAATTTATTTAATTAGGATCAAATATAATTAGTTAGTGTCATTTATAGTTAATTTGATAATTAGGCTTAATTAGTTTAATTAAATTGTTAATTAGTATATGTTTACTTAATTTATTTACTTTAATTAAACGAGTAGAAATTTAGTTAATTAGTTTAGATGAAATTTGTTTAGGACCCGCCTTTTGGCTTTCGCTGCCTTCCGGACTGTTCCCTCTGCGTGCTGCCTCCCGAGTGCTCCCTCAGCCTTTCGGAGCCGCCTTTTGCCGCTCCGGTGTCGCCTCCTTCGGTGAAAGGTAATTGTTTAATTTAATTAGTTAATTAGATTGTTAATTTACTTAATATATTAAATTACTAATTGTTTAAAATTATTTATCTGAATTTATATTAATAATTATTTAGGTCATTTTTTTAAGTTATTAATTATCTTAATTTTGATTAATAATTATTGCATATAATAATTAACAATTTAGTCTAATTTTTCAATTAGTCTAACCAAATTGAATATTGAAATAATTTAGTATAATAATTTGCTTATATATATATATATATATTATGACATTAATTGAGATACACGTAATTAATTTCTTAAGGATCTTCTCCATTTGGGATAGATTTTAATTACGTCTTAAGGATCTTCTCCCAATATTCATAATATTATACAAACTCGTTATATGTCGTCATATTAATATTGGGATGTTTTGATTAGATGCATGTGTTGTGATGTTTTGATGATGATATGTATGTTCTGATGTTTTGATGATTATGTTTGGACAATGTTAATTTGGACATATTAATAACGGCAAATCAATGACTTACAAAACCTTAAATTTATAATGTGCATTACCTAGAAGGGAACTCATTGGTATAATTTCCCAAAATCAAACAGTCTAAGCATGAAGGTATTAATAACGACAAATCAATGACTTACAAAACCTTAAATTTATAATGTGCAATCAACTGCAAATCAACTACAAATCTACTTATAATTCTCGCCCTCTAACCATAATTCTCGACCTCTAACCATAATTATCATAATTCTAGATATATAACTATAATTCCCACAATTGATTCCCTCTATTCTCATCCTCTATTCAACTGCAAATAAACTTATAATTTACGCCCTCTATTCAATTTCAAATAATTCAACTCCTCTATTCAACTCTCATAAAACACTTTCCTAAGTGAGTCTTTGTTTACACGCAGACTTAGAAAGTATGAACCCTTTGTATTATGCGTCCAAGCTACACAAGTGTATTACTGTTCTTATCCAAGTATGAATCAACAGTGTAGAGACTGGTGGGAAGCTTGTTCTATCAAGGCAAGGTCCAATATCGATATTGGACAAGTTGATGTGTCTAGTTCTACATTAGAGTCACCGTATCAGGAGGATGATGATGTGAATATAGTATCCGTCGTCGAAGTAGATGATACTATGTCACTTCAACAAGACGATGACCAGGTAGAAATTGAAGATGATGAGGAAAATCAAGACACTGATACTGTCCTAGAAACAGAAGAGGATGAAGAAGACGATGATGAATATGAAGAAGATGAAGCTTCAGAAGAAGAAGAAGAAGAAGATGACGAGGATGACTATGTAGATGAGGAAGATGAAAATTACAATGAAGAAGACGACAAAGATTAGAACATTGTGTAGAAAACTTACCCTATTCGAATTTCAGTCTAATTAATAATTATAAATGCAACGCATTCATTGTATGTTTAATATAAAACTTCAACTTATACGTTTCTTGTTATAATTAATGCAATTTATTTATTAATTTTCAACATAATAGATGTCTTTCGGTCGGAGATCCTCACCTCGAGATGATGTGTCTACTCCTCGAGGAAGGGGTGCACGACGTTCTCCTCTTTCTATCGGCCTGGGTAGTTCCCCGGGCTCATCATCCGCATACATTTAGGTGGTCCGTCGTCTGGCTCCGATACGGATCATCATAGGGAGCAGAGATCCACGGGGGACTTTGTTCTCGCAGTGAGTGAGCTGGGGTACGTAAATACAATTACATATTCAATTTTAACAAATATTTAATATGTATTCAGAAGACTAATATAAATCAAATTAAAATGATCTATGTAGGGGATTTTACCCGCACGGCGCCCCGGCTGATTACATTTGAGAACTATTTAAGATAGTTCCCAATCCGACTGGATACAGTTGGAAGCTGACGCCTAAGGACGTGAGGCAGAGATACTGGGAGGAGTTTAAGGTTCGAAAAATTTCAACAACTTTCAAATTCTTTCTAAATTATGACTTATAACTATATATTGAAGTTAACTACAATTTCTAACATACATTTTGGATGTTAGAAAAAAATTACTTGGGCACCGTCTCTCGATGCCAAGATTCGAGAGTTGTGGTACGATAAGTGCCGGGAGAGGTACAAAGATTATATCTGCGGGATCAAGAGGAGGAGGAATGATCTGCCACCCACAAGTGGGAAGCCTGACTGGTGGAGTGATGATGTCTAGATGGGTTGGCTCGCTTATTGGTCTAGGGAAGATGTTGTTGTTAAATCCCAGGCAGCGAGGCGCAACCGGCGGTCTTAGCCACAGGGACCGAGAACTGGTCCTATCAAGCATAGGGGAGGGTCGAAGTCCGTCATGCAACGAGCTGAGGAAAAGGTAATTTCAAATCATAATTTCAAACATATTTTATAGTTTTAATTCATAAACACATGTTTCAATAAAACAACCCCATTGGTATGTCATGCATAGACTATTGAGAGCGGAGTACAACCGATAGACTGCACGTTCGACTCCTTCCTCGATGAGCATCGGTACCCAGACGGGACGTACACCGATGCAAAATTGAAGGCGATAGCGGTAAGTCTTAATTTTGAAGTAATATATATATATAGTTTATAATTGCAACCTTTATAATATGTTATTAACAAATGTTCATTTCTTGTTTATATGCAGACTGAGGTGTTTGCCCGTACTGATGCGGAACGGGCCCAACTGCTTGAGGGGGACCATGATGTGGTGGACATCAACGAGCTATACTTGGAGGTTATTGGCGCCCCAGACAAGAAGAAGAGATTGTTCGGTACGGGAGGCGCAGGGAAGGCATTGAGGGCCTCCAGATTCAGTGGCCCTTCGTCCGCCTCACGAGCCAGCAGGAACGAGGTTGGGGACCTGCGGCGTCGACTTGAGGAGCAGGAGCTCGAGCGACAGGAGTACATTGCCGAGCAAGGGAGATTGGCTAACCAGGTGGCGCTCGTGCAGACTCAGTACGCTCAGATGATGCAGTCGATGCAGTCTCAGTCCCACGGAGGAGCAGGTGGTCGGTGGTCCCTCATTTCCCCGGTCCCCCCCCCCCACCCCATTTTCCCCTCCCGATTATGATTCCTAGACTATTTGTACGGTTGCTAAACACATTGATACTATTGTTTTGTATTTCAACATTTATAACATCTTTGGTTAATTATATTAAATTTTGAATTTCAATCTATTTCGTAAATTTTAAATTATCGTTCGATGTTTTATTTTATTTGTATTGTTTGTTGTGACAGATTATAGGTTACCGGTATTACAAAAAAAAAAATTTAAACCTAACGACGGACAGGAATTTGTCCTTAGGTCGACGGTCAACGGCTAACAACAGAATTATCCGTCGTTAGCTCTTTGGCGCCGTCGACAGTCACCGGAGGCAAGCTAACGACGGAATCCTGTCCGTCGTTAGCTAACGACGGAATTATCCGCCGTCAGTCCGTCGTTAGCTAACGACGAACTTTTTCTTTTCGTCGTCCGTGAGCCTAACGACGATCGAAATACAGATAGAAATTTCCGTCGCCAGTCCATCGTTAAGCCCGACGGACGGCGGATTCCTCGGCTAGACGACGGAATATTTCGTCTCCAGTAGACGTTTTTTGTTGTTGTGTAAGACTGTGCCATCTACCTAGCACCTTTAGGGCTATCGTGTTTGACTCTTGAAACATTGCACCTGGCTCTCCCAGGATTTTTCCTCTTTAAGTTTCAACACCAACGAAGGAATTTCTCAGAGAGTAGGATTTTGGATGGCTTTGGCGCTATGACTCATTGGATGGTTTCAACACCAGGGCTCATTAAATGTGGTGGCTTTTATGTCAGAGTATAAAGAGTGACTTAAGTGCTAGATGAAAATTAGTGACTAGCGCCAAATTAGATTATAAAAGTGTCTTCAAGTCCAAAAGTAAGAAGAATAGCTTCAGTGCTAAGTTAGAGCAAAAGTGGTTTCAACGTCAAGTTAAAACATGAGTGGATTTGATGCCGAGACGTAGCTTTTGCCTCTGGAGCTGCAAAATCTCATAGAAAAAGGGGAATTCGCTTCCTCTATCCATCACAAAAGAACAAGAAAAAAAAAAAGAGTTCCCGTATGCGCAACGTTAGTTTTTGGTTTGAGAATCAAATCCAGAACAACGGAAAAAGAAAGCTTATGAAACCTCGAACCAAGTCTTGTGGAAATCATACCTTGATGGATTAGTACTTATGTAGATGTTAGGCCTTCATCTTATGTCCAACTATCGAAACTTGTAATAAAAAGATCAAAGAAGATTGATGAGTTCTCCAGGGAGACACTCCAATGCCCAAGTTATAAGCTCGTGTAGACTGGGCAATTGGTGTGTACATACAAGTGTAGAGTTTCTTAGCAAAAATGTTAGAGAAAGTGATTGTAAATTGTAGAGTGAGCATGATGTTTGTATTTATAATATTACTAGAGGCGGGGATACGATGGGTATAATCTCCTTTCGTGAGGGTGTAATTTTAATAGCTTGAGAAGACAAACTCTTAGCCATGGAGACAACATGCCTAACTCCCTTAATGCAGATAGGACACATCTCATGATTCCGTTTTGCCATTATGGGACTGACACAATGTCAGTGACGGTTAGACTACATGTCTTTCATGATCTTTGGAGTGCCCCTGAGATCTGCTCAGATGTGGATCGGATCTCTGACATCTGACAAGAGGTCATGCCATGAGATGCTTTGGAAGTAAGGTATGCACAAATTCTCTAGAGAGTAGATGTATACTCCCTCCGTCCCCTAATAAGTGTCCCCAAACATAAAAACCCACATATCAATACAATTAATAATTTTCACTATTTACCCCTAATAATTGTATTGAAAACATAAAAAGTAAAAGTAATTCAATGATGAAAGGGGTAAAATTGGAAATTAATACTATTTTTGTTTTGATTTTTGTAATAGGACACTTATTGAGGGACACAAAAATTTTCCTTAGGGAACACTTATTGGGGGACGGAGGGAGTACCTTCCTAGCTCTAATATAGCCCTATTCAATAAGAACAACATTGTCTTCTAACTCCACACGTTTTCTCTAATTGGAGGATAAGTATGCTCATATTATGCTATATCAAGTTAGGCTTTTCGATAATTACTAATTGACGTGAACCAAAATTTAAATTTTGATTTGAATCCGATTGATTTTGTAAAATGTTTTTATATGAATTAATTTTTATTCCAACAAAATTCAAGTTATTTCATTATATATGTTTTTTTCTAATTCTTATGGGAACCGATAAATTATTCATCACTAACTCCATTTATTTAAAATATATACTTTATCTTTTTCAAACTTCTTATTTTATTATATGAATTAGATTTTCAAAATAAAATTATAATAAATAAATTATTTATCTTACAAAATTATATTCTATCATATTTTATACTTAATATAAATAATAAAACAACTTTAACACCCACTAATTAATATGACTCATGAAGTATTACGATTTTCGTAATTCAGTAAGATTGTTTATTTCATTTCGAAATATACTTATTTTCACATTGACCCCAAACTAAACTAGCATCAAATTCTGTGTGGCCGTAAGGATGTGCAGTTTGGAGTTACGCGGCGATGTTTTCATCCTCACAATCACCGGCGACGACGAGCACCGCCTCAACCCCCAACTCATCGACTCAATCCGGGCAACACTTGCCCGTGTCAGGACCGAGTCAACTAGCTCCTCTGCCCTGATCACTACCGCTCAGGGAAAGTTCTTCTCCAACGGCTACGACCTCTCATGGGCACTATCCGACCCTGACCCGACCCGGATCAGGGTCAAGACCATGTCGAAGAAGTTCCGCCTCCTGGTGGAAGACCTCATCTCCCTCCCTATGCCAACAATAGCCGCAGTCAATGGCCACGCCTCCGCCGCCGGGTTCATCCTCGCCCTTACTCACGACTACCTCCTCATGCGTAGGGACAGAGGGTACCTATACATGAGCGAGCTGGACATCAATTACAAGATTCCCGAGTGGTTCGTGCAAGTCGTCAAGAACAAGATCGGATCCCCCAAGATTTGGAGGGGTGTGGTTATGAAGGCGACGAAGATCACGGCAGAGATGGGGGTGGCGTGGGGGATTGTGGACTCGGCCCATGGAAGCGCTCAGGAGACGGTGGAGGCGGCGGTGGAGCTGGGGCTGGAGTTAGTGAGGAAGAAGTGGCAGGGGAAAGTGTACGCCGATAACCGGCGTGTCTTGTGTGCTGATGTGTTGGCGGCACTCCAAATCGATGAGACGGTAGGAGATTCCGGCGATGCTGACGTGGTTTCAAGGTTATGATTGTGAAAGCATTTTGGGAGTAAGTTGTTTCAATTTTAGTAATTAATTAATTTTATAGGATATCGATGATATCATTACTGATTGCCAGCTAGCTAGTCACTTGTAGACTAATGTTTTTCTCACTGTACTAGCTATTTTATAGGAGCACATCATATACGTTCGAATAATTATGGGTGAATGAAAACTATTTAATGTGGTTATTATTACTATATATCGTAGAGATATTTATATGATTGGAAAATGTGATATCTTTCAAGGCCAAATAGCTAGCTAGGGAAATACAATTTTTGGATAATATGTTTATGGCAAGAGTAGAAGCTGGGAAGGTACCCGACCAAACTGGTGTGAGAGGCATGTGGGTTGAGCAAGAAGAGTTAATCCCGTATCAACTATGTGTTGTTGTTTTCTTTCTAACTCTACCATGTTGAGAGTAGATATATGGAGTGATGCTAAAAATGAACTCCTAGAGGAAGGAAAACAAAACACCAAATTAACCATAGAAATACACTATTTAATAATGACAGAGGCATCCTCAGATTTAAGTGACAAAGGGTAAACTATTTCAGATGCATTTTTGCCAAGTTTGCATGCTTCAGTTAACAATAAAAATTTATGACTTTCTTGTTTGTCGACATACTTCTCACCGATCAAATGACTTTCTTCATAATTGTAGTGAGAGTCATAATTGTATGATGCAAGCTTTGGATTGAGAGGAGAGATTGGCGTTCCAATACTATTTAGAATCTGTTAGTCAAATTTTATTGTAATTGTTGAGATTTTCCCTTCTATGTGGAATGACCCACAAGCCTGCAAATTTGACTAAAACTTGTGGAGGTACACTGGCTGCTTTTATTTGCACAATATTGGTGAAGAATTGTCAAGAAACAATTCTTCATGCGCACACCATAATTATCGGTACTGTGGTGGCTACAAAGATTTGTCGGCCTCCTCCTACATATTTTCTTATTTGAATGCAGATATAGGGTGGTTATTGGAGATGACTTTGTGCAGCTCAATTTATCTATATATTGGTTCATTCTGCCAATGAAGTAAATGCAAGAAAGTGAGTAGAGTTGAAGGTAATTAATCTCAATTGAAGAGAGAAGTATGAGAAGTTTAAGTAGAAGCTATTTGTGTGAGAAATTAGATAATAATTTTCTCGGGGTTAACAGGTTGTAAGGTGAGTGTTGTAAACACTATATTATCTCCTTATTTAGATAGATCTGCATCAGCTCGTAGACATATGCATAATTAGTCGAATTCCGTTATCAAATTTGTGTCATTATTCCGTATATATATTTCGCTCTCTATATCTGGTTAGAGAGGAATTTCATCCGAATTTCCCAACAGAATCAAAGTACTGATCTGCAGCACACAACGTGGACAAGCAAGCACTCCCAATGTATGAGAGCATCTCACTAATTAAGAACTGATCTCAACAAATCCAAATCGAGAACTCTGCATTTGTTGCAATAGCACCAAAGGTGGATGGGAGAAATTGAGGTGGTGGAAAGCGGTTGCTGAGATGAAGGCACCAAAACCATGAACGTGGATGATATGGAGCAAAAGTGAACAAAGAAAAAACCGAAAAAGGAACCAACCATGGAAAAAAGAAGAAGCTCAAGATACCATTAACACAAGTACAGTAGAGAGTGAACACCATTGATGAATTCAGAAAAACATAGATTTAAGAGAAGAATAAAAGGTGATTTAAGAGAGATAATATAGGTGAAGATATTTACATTTTATACACTATTTGAACTAAGATATAATGCTAGAGCTAATTGAATAACCACTCTTAACAAACTATAACCTCTGAGCTTACAACCTTAAGTGCTTCTACTTAATATTTAAAACACCGATAAAAACATTTTTTTTTAATTTTATCTAATAGGTTTGAGTGAGTGATTTGCTGAGTTGTATATGAGGGTGACAAGTGGCACGAGAGGATGTGAATCATGCATGAAAGAGATTACTAAACCTGCAATAGATGCACATCTATCCTTGGGGCACATATGCTCGGACTCGAATCAGACCTAAGTCATGCCTAGTAGACTTTTACTGTAAAGCTTGGCCGGGTCACGTCTGGCGAGATGTTAGATGCCATTCCTGACATCTTGGCAGATTTGAGACATGATCGAATACCATGAAAAGCATGCTGCTTAACCGAATGTGATATTGTGTTAGTTTCCCAACAGCTTGGAGAGCATGCGTGTGTCTCCTTCACAACTAGGGATTCTATCTCCTTTGTTATTAATATTTTACCTCCACCAAATGCAAATATGATCAGTGCATACATGCACATTGCTAGCATAACTGGTAACCTAACACTCCACAATAAAAACTCTCGTGAATTCTTCACACTCTCACACACGCCACATGCTCAGTGTACACGAGTTGATTTGCGCTTCGGAGTGTCTTCTTGAACAATTCCACCATTCTTCGATCATTGTTTAGCAGGTTTTGGAGGTATTTCACCATCCGAGAAGTCTCACAGTCGAGAAGTATTTACATAGTCGATGTATGATCTCCAACACATTTGGAGTTTTCATACACTTATTTCCTTTATTGTGCTGGATTTGATAATCAATCCAAAAACTGTAGTCATCTATGAGAACTTCCCGCTGAGGAGAAGCTCTTTAGCATGACATTTTAATTTTCAGAAATTGGAATCCCACGTTTTTCCTAAATATGAGTACAACAAAAATTTTGGCGCTGAAGTTGCCTCTTTTCTCTTTTCTCTTTTGATGCTGAAAAAACTTTTTTCACTTTTGGCACTAAAGCCATTCAATTTTCTCTTGGAATTGAAGCCACCCTTTAATCTGGTGGTGAAGCCATTTCATATGAACTCTGCCACTAAAGTAATTACAAATCTCATGTTTTGTGAGTTTTCCTTGGTGATGCTGAAGTCTGAAGGGTGTTAAATGAAGATGGTCGTAGAAGAGTGCTTAGGGGTGGTTTTGCAATTTACATAATTGTTAAAGGGCATTATGCTATTTTCATGAGATGGTAGTTCAAAGTGATTAAAGGCAACAGACTTAATGTTTAGGCTTCGTTTTTCAATTCTTGGGGTAGATAGTTAGTATAAGTTTGCTTCTTGAGAGCAGTTTTTATTTCAATGATTCACTCACGTTGTTTCCCATAGTCGAAAAGATATTGGGTGAGAGATACACGAGAGTTTGGTGAGGAAGAAGATCATTATTTCAAGTGATGATCTGAGTTTCTTTTCTGGATAACAACAAGCTTATAATATGTATTCAATACTCAATTCTAATAAAAGTTCTTGTTAACCTCCCGTGGATGTAGGTGGATTGGCACAGAACCACGTAAGTCAATTGTGTCTTGTTTTGTAATACCCCGTTCATTTTAAATAGAAATTAACGAAAATTTATGTTAGATATTTTTATTTTTAGAATTATCGATTAACAAATCGATAAAAGACTTGCACGAATTAAGTTAGAAACTTTTCTTTAGTAAAGCTAGTATCTCTTAAATATGTGAGAACTTTTTCAAAATTTCAAAGTTTATTAGAAACTAATGAGTTATAATTGTTTTTTTTTTCTTATCTTTAAGATAATAGATGCAATAATTTGTGACTATTGCAATTAAATTTATCTCGATTAATTGAAGTTGATTGGCTTTACTAATGAATAATAGATGACTAAATAACATTATTAGTAACTATCACTCCATAATGTGAGACTATAGTGAAAAGTGATTAATGGTAATTAATGTAATAATTTCCATATTGTACAAAAATATATACATTAAGAAGTTATAGATTCGGTACCGGTATATATATATATATATATATATATATATATTACATGTTCATCTAGCTATAAATTTACATATATTACACATATGTATATTACACGGTCAGCCACTGCTGACTCCTCAGCAGCTGACTCAGGGAGTTTGGCCAACGGCCCAGCGGATCACCCAAGTTTCACCATGTCAGCGGTCGCTGACAAATAGGAGACTGCTGACTTTCTTGACGTCTATAAAAAGGTGATGCATTTTCTCATTCTAAGAGTTACTTTTCCCGATTCTAGAGTGTAAAATGTGATTTACATGACAAATGTTTTTATTATGCTCATGCGTATCCTATATGTGATGGATCAGTATTACTGTACCCATTGATTGGCGCTGCCAATGATGTAAGTTAACAATTGTGCCTTGAGCCGGATCCGGCCAAGGTAGTGTACATGGAAAGTCCAGATCAGGTGAACTTGGCCAGGTTCCCCGGTCTTGGCGAAAGGGGATTATTCGCGGAAGACTTCGGTTTTTCCTGTCTAGTCGCAATGAGGAACATTGTGAATGAGCAAAGAATGATGACGAGCTTGATATGATGGTAAAATTTATATTTTCATATGTGTATGGTGGGCTTTCGTTTTAAAACGCCATGCATCATATGGTTGGGCATGTAATATTCTTTAAATGAAGATTTATGTTGTTTTTCACTGAAAAAGTCGGGTAACGACTCACACTGAGTACACTAGTACTCAGCCCAAAATATTTTTCAAATATTTTTACAGGTTTTAGGAGGATGGTGATGAGCTGGCGACGAGGTGGACCTCATCTAGAGTCTTATCCATTAATGTCGATTAGCTTGGTGAGACTGATGCCACATTGTTACTTATGTAGCAACTAGTTTGTTTCATCTTGTTGATAAGCCTCATAATCCAAATTCATAACCTCATCATGTTGATCGTCAATACCTTACTTTCAACTTTCCACCTTATTTACATGAATGTATACGGTTCAATGTCTCCATACATTGGACTCGTGTTGTATCCAGTGTGTCCAAACTCCTGGAATTTTTTTTTCTTCTTTCTTCTTCAATTGTTAATAATTACTTGTCGTTTTGAAATATTTCTCAATTGTATTGCACAAAATCTCAATTCCATGTAGCCCCCTCCTGTCGGAGTGTTACAGATGGTATCAGAGCTTTGGTTGGCTCTGGATACGAAATCTTTTTTTCATTATTTATCGAGTTTAGAATTTGTTTCTCTAGATTCATAAGAGTGAAATTAATTCTCCGGCCACCTCGTAGCACTCCTCACCGCCTCAGAAAAGAAGGTAATAATGTTTTCAAATGAATATGAAGTTTTTAAAATATTTCATAAATGCTTTTAAAATGATATGTAGTCATGTTATATGAAGAGAAATGTCCTAATGGATTACATGTATGAAACAATGAGAAACAGTTTTTTTTAAGTTGCCCATGAAAATGAACATTGAAAAGTTTACGTGATATATTGATTCACTTATGAAAGTGTAATGTTGGTCGTAATGTGAGACATGAATATGTTTTATGTGATCAAGATAGGGGCGTAGAAACCCTTGATATCAAATGGATAATATTTAAGACAATCACTGGTTAGATCGTGTAATTTTACTGATGTATTGGAAGCTCACATGATCAAGATAGGGACAAAGGAAGCCCTTGAGATCGAAATGATAATATTGATGATGAGATGACCACATTCCAAGCTATTTGTGTATCTAAATGCTAAAGTACCACATAGGTCGAGATAGTGGCATTGTAACTCATCTAACGTATGTGACCACCATGATAGTGATACGGGAATTGTGTTTCTCGAATTAGACTATAAGAAGGACTATGGACTGGTTATTAAGGTAACGGTAGAAGAGTTGAAACTTAAACTCGCAGGTCTAGAGAACTTGAATTAAGCTAGATCCCTCGATAAACAAATGATCTTGTTTAGAAGAACTTACGACGATAATAAACGACTTTCACGTGTCTTAGAATGTCTACTTATTACTGTCCTAAACCAATGTGATGAATGAAGATCTCCCCCTTTTGTATATAACTAGATGACGATGAACTCTATGATAAGACTTATTTTGATAGAATAGACCCGGATTGAAAATAAGGTAGTATGCTTCATGAAACTAAATAGAAACAAGAATATACCCATTAACGAATATGTAGAGCTATACCTTACCCCCACGAGTTATGATGAAGAGGAGATTTTTCAATGAAGTCATCGAGTGAACTCTAAAAGTATCACTATGGAAGACCAAGTAGCAACCCATTTAACCCTTAATACCTTTACGACTTTACCTTATAATGTTATGTGGAAGATGAGGAGTCGAGGAGATGAAAGCGTTGCGATGATATCAAGCCCTGACGCACTAGGTGACAACCAATGTTTAAATAAGATACAATCCTACGAGAACGAGAGAAGTCAACGACATGCCCTTAGCAAGAAGATGGAGCATCGATAGATTTATATAATCAAGATAGACTATTGTCTAATACATAGTTTCCCTAAGAGCTAGCCTCGATACTAACTAGTGCTAAACACACCCGACCCACGAGAAATCTTCAAGAGAGCCACTCAGATAGGAAGAACTAATCGTCTAAATGAAATCGAAAGCCTACCTTTTCTCGCTATCATCTACACCTTATATATATGTTGAATACGTCTCACACTACCCAAAAATAAAATTCCAACTCCTATAAAATCTAATTACTCAAGTTTCCTTACGAACCACCTTATACCTCATTTACAATATATTATTAACATCCCATTCTTTCATCCTCATATTGGAAAAGCTCTACTGATGCAAAACTTTGATTGTGTCAAAATTTCTAAGATCGTATCGCCCATGAAAACATATCTTGCTCCCTTCCATTATCGATTTGTTCAATCATTGAAATATTTCACACATCTTGTGTAAATCCTTACATAATGGTATTTTGTTGGATCATCATTTGCCACTTATTATCATTGAGTCGAACACCTTGTTTCATTATAAAAAGAAATTCTTATTTTCTTCCAAGGTGCATGGCCGTTTTTGTGGAAAACATTTCCTTGGAATTCGTATACCAAACTTTATCTTGTATACATTGATCATTGATTGAGACCATCTTTATCTCTAGTGTTAAAAAAGTTCTTTCTTCGAGCGTTATCTTACCATGCCACATAAACATTCATGTCATGTTCTACAAATGTATCACTTGAGCTCTTCTACAAATTAAAACCACACTATTCTCTTTGTTGGTTACACATTTCTTCTTGAATACCCTCTTTTACCGATAAGGATATGTCATTTAAATCATAGAATTGCTTCAAGTCTTCCAAATTCCACAATGAACTACCAGCTTAACTTTTGTGATTTTTGTTTTACAAGACCAATACTTGCTTTCATCACCATTGTCATTAAGATACCTTGTTGAAGAATTACATTCTCTTGAAACATTTGATTGTGTGTGCAATCATTCCTTGAGAACACCATACTTTGAATCCCGTCATTGACAAGTTAATCTAATCCTTGTAACCTTTTACCTTATAATGAGAAAATTTACATGTTCCTAACCAATTATCTTATTGTTTCAATCCGATTTCATATCATTAATCCAAGAAATTGATAAAAAACCATTTGACTATTATCTTGTCTCTAAGGACATTCATTGATTCCACCGAATATCGGTATTGAACCCAAAAATCAAGTTACCACCTAATACTTTTTCATCTCTATTTGGTTCTGAATGAATCTTCGTAGTACATTCCATAAGCTTTATACTTAATTGACTTCGCTCAAATTCAAACCTTGAATACTTTAAAGTGCCAACAACACCTCTGCCAAATTTCAAGGACATTGAATCTCTCATCAGTTTACCTTCAATTTTGCTAAGCCCTTTGAAAAAAAAATTGTTCATTCAAACAAGTTATCTAATTGCTAAACCACATTCCATCTTGTTGATATTTTCAAGCCTCATCTTTCTAAGCGAAACTAAGTCATAAATTTCTTTAACATGATACCTTCAAACTCATATAAGGAATAAAATGATATTTTATGTCCAACTTCAAAACGAAATCCTTTGAAAACTACATTCGAAGAAAGATGGACCTGAAGCCTCAAGGATTACGCTAACTTTAGAGGAACTAAGAAATACAACAGGCAGTGAGACATCTATAGATCTCCCTACACCACACATTCAAGGAACTGTTCGATAGTTGATGTTGAAAAACCACATTGACAAGAAGAAGTAATTCACAACATTGCTATAAGTGGATGAAAATATAGTTGACAGATAGTACGCTTACATGGGGTACCCATATCCATCACATCTGATCGAGACTCGTTTTACTTCACACTTTTGGACTAGCCTACAAAATGCCATGGGAACACGTCTAAATTTCAGCACGATATATCATCCACAAACGGACGGACAATCCGAGAGGACTATCCAAACGCTAAAAGATATGTTACTCACCGTGACACTCAATCAAAGAGAAAGCTGTGAGAAATTTTTGCTGTTAGTGGAATTCGCCTACAATAACAGTTACCAAGCAACCATCAAGATGACACCATATGAAGCACTCCATGGTGTAAGGTTTAGATCTCCTCTCTATTGGGATGAAGTTTGCGAGAGAAAGATGTTAGGGCCTACAACGGTACAAGAAATGGTTGAGGTGATTGAACGCATCAAGGAAAAGGTCAAAGAATCTCAAGATACACAAAAATCATATGCTAACAGACGTAGAACCGAGTTTTACTTTGATGTTGGGGATAAGGTTTTTCTAAAAAAGTTTCTTCGACAAAAGGAGTAATCCGTTCTAGCAAAAAGAGGAAGTTGCGCCCTAGATTTAAAAGATTTTTTCGAGATCCTAAAAAGAATTGTCCTCGTTGTTTATACACTAGTTTTACCTCCTACACTTGGTAAGATGCACAATGTATTCCATCTGTCCCAATTACAAAAATATGTCTACGATCCCAAACACGTGATAAGTTACGAAGAGCTACATCTCAATCTCGATCTAAGATATGAAGAAGGACCTGAAGGATACTTCGAAAGTTCAAAGAACTAAAAAATAATAAAATCACAATAGTTAATGTCTTATAGAGACGCCACAGACAAGAGGAAGCAACATGGAAATTATAAGATAAGATAAAAGAACAATGCCCCGACTTACCCTATTTAGGTACGTGAAATTTCGAGGACGAAATTTTTATAAGGGGGGTGGATTGTAAAATCCCGAAATATCGATATGTTTGTTGGAAATTAATTAAATATTAATATTATTATTAAGAAAATCTCGTTGGAATATATTCGATATTTTTTTTAAGCATAGTTACAAACTTTAATTAAAAAAATATTTAAAGTTTGATTAAGGTATTATATTTATACAACGGTAACGTTTGCGCACGAGTAAATTGGAAAAATAATTTTTTTTGTCACGTGCTTATAATACATAATAATAGAGCTCGTCGATACGAACCTGTGGACACCAAGATCGTAAAAATCGGATATCGTTTGAGTGCTCAACAAATTTTTAAAGTTCAAGACGAAATGTGTATAAATACCCTTAATTCCTCTCTCCTCCTCATTTTTCACCCCACCCAAATTATAGAGAGAGAGAATAGAGTGATAGGCTCTCCAGCCACTGCCGGAAAGCTGCCTGACCACTGCCGGCCGTTGCCGGAAAAATTTTCCGACGACCAAAGAGCCCAAATTTCAGCCCAAGCTTCCTTTCGACGTGTACAATCCATTTCCGGGGTCCAACCGTCCAAAAAATGGCTGGAAGGCAGCCATGCAAGACCAAACTCTTGGCCAAAGTAGTAAGTTTGATCTTTTTTTTACCTTCTCTTTTCTCCATTGTCATCCTTCTCTTCTCACCCTTTTTCTCTACCCTTTTCACAACCATTCTCCGGCAGCTTCGGTGAGGAGAGGGAAACTCCGACAAAGCCCACATTGAAAGCTTCATCTTCACTCAATTACCTTAGTTCTTCAATAAGGTAGTCATTATTCTTTCTCCTTACCGATTTAGACCGAATGAGGTAGGATTATGAAATCCTCTTGTGTTAATATGTGATAATATGATTATTTGATCTGAGGATAAGTAGTTTGATGTTTTGTTGATTCTGCCTTGTCATTTCCGTACATTATGAGTATCCAAATTTTTATTTTTTTCATATAATAAAATACTAGATCGAGTTAAGAGTAATCTTCAATTTGAATCAGTCGATTTCGTTATGTTTTCAATTTACTACGAATTTTACAATTTGGTTGCGCAAACTGTCAAATCTTACGAAAATCTGGACATTTATCTCACTTTGAAAATTCGTGAAAAATAGAGTGAAACGATTTTATGCTGTTTGTTTTCAGACTATAATACTTTAAGAGGTTATGGTCACTCAAAAATTTTATTCTACTAAATTTGAGTTATTTTCAATTTATTATGATTTTTCAAAGTCAACTGCTCATGTGACATGAAAAGATGTGTTTATGAAAATTATTTCGAAACTATATAATTTTATTTTAGATTATTGAATCAATGAAACCTAAAAATGTTTTTAAGGCATATTCCCTATAATTTTATTAATACATGTGTAAAATTTCACATTCATTAGAGTTCGTTTGATATAGTAACAAAAGTTCAACTCTTAATCGTCTTGAAAAAGTCTTGAAAGTATCGTTAATATATTTTTGGGAGTCAAACTTCTTCAATGTGATTAATTTTTGGTAAGTCAATACTTCAATATTTTAAAAACATTACTGTGAAATTTCAAAGGGGATTGAATAATATTTACATTTACTATGATTTTTTTTATATACCGTGTTTGCATAAGTGTTCACTAAGAATCACCATTGGAAGTCCATATATATCTCAACTCATTAGCTATTTACAAATTCCATTCCTTATAAATGAAACTTAGGACATGATTTTTCCGAAGAAATATATTAATGACCCAAAATCCTAATAAGTTGAAATAACTCATTACTCGAAGTTGATGGACGATATGATTATGTAAAGTACTCGTGTATACGAGATAAGTGTTACTCCTTCTACCGTGACGACTTGAATTGACTAATAATGGATTGAAATTTCTTAAGTAGTTAGCATACGAGTTTCGTAAATGGTGCGTCGGGTAATTAATAGGTCAACGTTAGAATGGTTAGACATTAAGTTCAGGAAGCACTAGAAGTGCTTAAGGTTGGAGAAGAGGTTAGCGCCTATGAATTTGTACTTAGCCATGAGATTCATCTTGTAAGGTCTTACCGAGGAATATCATCTATCCTATGCAATGGAATGTGAGCTCCATACATCGTTGACAGGTGTGGGTCTATTTACAGTACGGTATTTTGAGTTAATAATCTCGAATTGCTTTTTCTGAAAATGTGAATTTACATACCAAATGTTTTTATTATGCTCATGTGTATCCTATATGTGATGGATCGATATTACCGTACCCATTGATTGGCGCTGCCAATGATGTAAGTTAACAATTCTGCCTTGAGCCAGATCCGGCCAAGGTAGTGTACACGGAAAGTCCGGATCGGGTGAACTTGGCCAGATTCCCTGGTCTTGGCGAAAGGGGATTATTCGCGGAAGACTTCAGTTTTCCCCATCTAGTTGCAATGAGGAACACTGTGAATGAGCAAAAAATGATGACGAGCTCGATATGATGGTAAAATGTATGTTTTCATATGTGTATGGTGGGCTTTCGTTTTAAAATGCCATGCATCATATGGATGGGCATGTAATATTCTTTAAATGGAGATTTATGTTGTTTTTCACTGAAAAAGTAGGACAACGACTCACACTGAGTACACTAGTACTCAGCTCAAAATATTTTTCAAATGTTTTTACAGGTTTTAGGAGGATGGTGATGAGCTGACGACGAGGTGGACCTCATCTAGAGTCTTATCCATTAATGTCGATTAGCTTGGTGAGACTGATGCCACATTGTTACTTATGTAGCAACTAGTTTGTTTCATCTTGTTGATAAGCCTCATAATCCAAATTCATAACCTCATCATGTTGATCGTCAATACCTTACTTTCAACTTTCCAACTTATTTACATGAATGTATACGGTTCAATGTCTCCATACATTGGACTCGTGTTGTATCCAGTGTGTCCAAACTCCTGGAATTTTTTTTTCTTCTTTCTTCTTCAATTGTTAATAATTACTTGTCGTTTTGAAATATTTCTCAATTGTATTACATAAAATCTCAATTCCACGAAGCCCCTCCTGTCGGGGTGTTACATAGAGACTTATATTCTGAGTACCTCTCGACTCATCATTATAGGGTCGAGATTTATGATTCTTAGTTAGTTATTTTCATTAAGTTCGTGTTTAGTTTAGTATTTGATTACAAAGGATAGCCGATTACAACATTCAAATTGGTTGTTCTTAATTATGTTCGTCTTTGTGGATTCAAGTTTATGAACTACGTTTGCTTTCGCATTCAATGCGGGGTTCGATTTTATTATTGAGTTTATTTATTTATTTATGCTTTCGTATTTCGTTTCTCTATTCTATGTTCTTCGCAATTTAGAATTACAAGTTACTTTTACTTTCGTATTTCTTTCATTATGATTTCAATCTAGTTCTTATTAAGATTGAAATCAATTGCCTTCTTTTCTTCTCAACTCGTTTTTATGCTCTCTTCAAATTCATGTCTTTCAATTACCTCTTCGCTTAATTTTTTTTTGCCTAGCTTTAAAATCTCCAAACAATCTTTTACTTACTTTATTGTTGAACAAATAATTAAATTATCCTGCTAAGTCTTGCTTGAGAATACGACTTGGGTTGACTTATCATTGCTAGACGACCTCGTTAGATTGCAAGCGACTCAAAATCTATAAGATATGAGTATATAAGGTTTCTACCCCGCTCTATCAATCAAAATTCAAATTTATAAAAGAGATGGGTATGGGAAACCGCACCGGAAAAACCTGAATATTCGGAGTACATAGATGCTGAACATTGTCCTTAATATTACTCATGTTTAAAAAGAAAAAGGAAAGAGAAAGATACGTTAATAAAGTGATGAATAAAAACTCTAGCCAGTTATGTGATCTCGATGTTACCGTTTGCATAATTGTTCTCTTATTTTTATTTATTATGTTTACTTCCTTCTTCTATATTATGGTACTCGTAACGTTTTCGTTTAGTGTTGTGTATGCATGGTCGTCCTTCATCGCAGTACTAAAATTTCTTTGACGTCCTTCATCGACAACGTACACCAAAAATGTGAGATTTTAGCCACCCTAGAAGAAGACCTCGAGTGCACTGAAAAATTCTCGCTCCCATGACTATTCAACGTGATGGCCGATGAGACCACTGAAGATAGAACGCTCTACATGGGCGATTTCACTAGGCCCAAATTCGGTGCTACCACTACTTTAGTCATTATCCCGTCAACAATAGTCAGGAATTACAAGCTGAAACTGCATCGTCAATCCCTACTACCAACTTACCACGGACTTCCAAGTGAAGGTGCTTTGACATTCATTCGAGAATATTTCAAGGTGGTGCAAACATTCTCATTGCTCTCACTGACGGATGACCAACTTAAGTTGAAGTGTTTTCCATACACTTTGAAGAATCGGGTCAAATCTTGGTTTTTATCTATCCCACCTGGATTGTTAACCACTTGGGCGTCAACGTGCGAGAAATTCATGTTGAAGTAATACCCTCACCATAGAACTCAAGCGGTACGTACTAAAATAATGAATTTCGTGAAAACCTATGACGAACAATTCCATAAAGCCTGGGAGAGATTTCAAGAGCTGCTACAAAAGTTCCCTCATCATTAGATGGCACCGGCGATCCTATGTTAATTATTATACGATGGTCTACTCCAAACTACATAATTCATGGTGGATAATTCAGCCGGGGAAAACATAGCAGTCAAGACAGTGGAGGAGATGAATGGATTATTTGAAACACTTGCGGCCAGTTCTCAGCATAAATTATCTCGACCTCGCCATATGGAAGCAAGGGCAGTGACCACTAGCCCCGATCTTAAAAAGAAAATAGCAGAGATGATGCTGGAGTTACAAGAAGTGAAGATGAACCGACCCCCATCACCGTCTGTACAGCAAGTAGCACCTGAGCCATGCAGAATTTGTGGCGACTATGGCCACGTTTTGGAGGGATGCCAACAAATGGGAGAGATGACACCTGAAGGGCAAGCTGAGATTTATGCAGCACCGGGATTCACACCCCCAACTTCACCCTACTCAACAAAATTCGAGTTGGAGGAATCAACAAAACCCGAGGTGGAAACCACAAGCTCAAAGGTATGGAGCACAGAACTTCCAGAATTTCTCTAATGGACGACCCCAATTTCAACAGCCTCAGTTTTTTCCATCATAACAACAACAATTCTATCCCACACTGATGCATCAATACTCATATCAACCTATTCCTCCCCAGAGATCATCTATTGAGAATAGTTTGACAGCTTTTATGCAAGAAAGTAAGAAGATCCGAGAAGCTCAAGATGCCACAATTAAACGCCTCGAGACAACCATGAGGCAAATTTCGGGCGTAGTTAACCAGCTGCAGCAAAATCAGTAGACGGGGAAGATTCCAGGACAAGGTCAGCAACCCCATCAAGTGCAAGCTGTAACCGTCCTAAGAAATGGAAAAGTGGTGGACAACAAGATGAAGATACAAACCAAAATTAAAATTGACAAGGAGAACGGACCACCACCTAAAGTGGAGAAAAAACAACCCGAAGAGGAGCTTCATAAGGTGGCAAATCAATAGATTCCGCCCATTCCTTATCCCAGCAGGTTAAGGAATGTCAAAAGCGACCACCAGTTCGCAGATCTATTTAAGATGTTATCCAAGGTGACTGTAAATGTCCCCCTCCTCAAAGTGATTAAAAAAATTCCCTCTTATGTCAAGTTCTTCAAAGAGTTGATCTCAAAGAAGAAGAAATTCGATGATGAAGAACTAGTCATAGTGTCTGAAGTGGCAAGTACTATCATACAACAACCCTTACCTCCCAAA
Organism: Leonotis leonurus; assembly: GCA_026898415.1. NCBI lineage: Eukaryota > Viridiplantae > Streptophyta > Magnoliopsida > Lamiales > Lamiaceae > Leonotis > Leonotis leonurus. The sequence goes on along the minus strand of JAPKLX010000112.1, from coordinate 832,027 downwards.
CAGCGCGATCCAGGTAGCTTCGTTATTGATATCACATTAGGAAACGGTAAGGCAACATTTGACATGCTAGACTTAGGAGCTGGCATAAATCTTATGCCTTATTCTAGTTTTAAATAATTAGGATTAGGTAAACTGAAACCGACGCGTATGAGCCTGCAATTAGTGGATAGATCTGTGAGACACCCGAGATGAATAATTGAAGATGTTCTAGTGAAGATAGGTGGTTTGATTGTTCTTTTGGATTTTGTTGTTCTTGAGATAGGAGATGTGTGTGAGAATGGAGTTGAGCATACACTACTTCTAGGAAGACCGTTTATGGCTACCACAAATACTATTATTGATGTAAAAAGGAGTACCATTAAAATGTCTGTCCTTGATGAAGAAATATCATTTTTTGCACATGAAAGTCACACCGCACCATCTGCTAATTTTATTGATAGTTGTTACATAGATACTATTAAATCTTTGCTCGAGAATTCTACTTTGCAGGATTTTAGTAGTAAGAAGAGTGTCACTCAAAGAAAAGGTGTTACCGAGTTAGGAGGAAATCAGGGTGAAAAACGAAATGAAAAGAAAAATTCATAGTCTGAAAAAAACCTGACGGGGGGCCATGTCAGCAAGCACGAGGACTCAGCACCCGCGGATAGGTGCGCGAAAAATATTTACGTGAGGCATGGTCAGCGACCGCGGCACACATCAGCAGCCGCTGACCCAGTGCCCATCCCGCGCCAGCGCTAGCGTTAACCCCACCCCGAGCCAGTCGCTGACCCCTCAACGGCCGCTGACTCCACGTCTCGGCCCGCCTCTTCACAAACCTACGCGGAGGTCCTCGTGTGCTCAAACACTAGACTAAAAACACTTCCAAACATAATCAAATCTCGATGGATCGGCTCACGCATTGTAAGAAAATTTCTACCATCAAAGGGTGATACATCATATGCCAAAAGGGGGAAGATGCCATTTCGAGTAAATTGACATCGACTAAAACCATATATCGAAAATGACTCCATGCCCGAAGTTATGGAGTCAACCCCTTATCTTTACACACCCGGTTGATTGAGTTGTCTCGTCAAGCTAATGACGTAAAACAAGTGCTTCGTGGGAGACAACTCATGCTATTTCCCATTTTATTACATTATTTCATTTCGTGTTAGTGTGTGATTGGCAAACCTTTGTTTTTCCCTTTTTTTCTAATTAATTTTCAAATTGTTATTCTTCTCGTTTTCACACCGAATGCAGCACTTCAAGGATGTCTTTCTTATCTCTACTATATGGCTCTTTACTTTCTGCAATGAGGGCATTGCTCTATCTTTGTAGGGGGAGGAGTACCTTTTAAGTGCATGCATTTGTCTTTTATTTTAGTGTCTTGTTTGTTGCAAAATTTTGATTGTTCTTAAGTTACTTTGTCTTGATATCTTGTGGTTGAATCGAGTCGTGTCATGTGTTTGCGATATGATATGATTTGAAAGCCTTTATTAATTTTACTTGATTCGTGTTATGAAACGTTAGATGAACGTAGGAATGTGGGGAACATGTGACCGGATTCTTAATCTTAGTAGAATGATCAAAATAGTGATGCATGATGGTATGAATTGATTGATTCGACTGGATAGTTGTTTAGTACTCCCTTCGTCCCACTAAGCTTGGCACATTCCAAAAATAGTAAAAGTTATCATTCAAAAAGGTGTGGACCCTACCACCTTTATCACTGTTACACTACTTTATACACTCTCCTTAATAACCGTGCCGAAAAAAAAGACATCATACTTAGTGGGATGGATGGAGTACCACTTATTGCGTATCCTTGTTTAATAATGAAAAATAAACTTGTTGAGAGGTCTCTGCTCTTTTGGGAACCATGAGCACGGGAAACCGCGTGAGGATACATTATGGAACCCCTAATTGTTCACACCTCAAGACAATGACCATATAACTTGACAATGTTTTAGTTATCTTTGTGAGATCATTAAGATAGGAGTATATAAGGATTCTACCCCACTCTCTTAATCAAAATTCAAATATATAAAAGAGATGGGTATGGAAAACCACACCGGGAAAACCCGAACATTCGGAGTACACACCCGGTGAACATTGTCCTTAATATTCCTCATGTTTAGAAACAAAAAGAAAAGAGAAAGATACACTAATAAAGTGATGAACAAAAACTCTAGCCGGTTATGTGATCTTGATGTTACCGTTTGCATCATTATTTTTGTTTTGTTCGAATTGATGAGTACCTAGCCAACGTGGGCCACTTACTTCTATGATCTATATGTGACGTGACATGATGATAGAAAGATTGTTTTTGGGAATGATTTGAAGTCTTGTCAAAAATGCATGTCATGTTAGATTTTTCCTATGGATATTTTAGACTATGTTATGCTTGAGGACAAGCAAGGTTTTGTGTGTGGAGGGGTTGTTTAGCCTCTTTTTGGTCGTCTAAACTCGTATATTCATCGTCTTTATTGTTGCAATTTTCCCATTTTGCATGATGTTTCGGGCTCGATATATGTTTCATTATATGTTTCACACTAGCTAAAGCAAGTGCTAAAGTTGGAAAAGAGAGAATAAAAGATCGAGAAATGATGAGAGAATGAAGATAAGAGCCGAGGGCACAAGTCAGCACCTGCAGTGCTTTGGAGGCCGCTGACTAGGCCTCTCGGTGACCCAGGCAAGACCCGACTTTATTATTTAACTATCTTTATTGTTTCTTTTCAGTTATTTTTATTTCAGCACTTTACTTTCTGTTTGATTACTACTTCTTTCCCAAGGCAAGACCCGACTCAAAATCCAAATTGTGACATCGAGAGAGGAATCCACCAACTCCTTGTGAGATCGACCTTGTGCTTGCCACTAGCGGAACCTAGTGAAGAGTGTAGGTATTATAAATTTATCTTGACCGGAGTGATAACAACTGGGCTCCGTCATTCGTGTTTAGTTTAGTATTTGATTACGAAGGATAACTGATTACAACATTCAAATTCATTTAGGAGTGGTTTTGCAATTTACATAATTGTTAAAGGCTATTTTCAAGAGATGGTAGTTTAAAGTGATTAAAGGCAACAAAATTAATGTCTACGCTTGGTTTTTCAATTCTTGGGGTAGATAGCTGGTATAAGTTTGCTTCTTGAGAGCAGTTTTGATTTCAACGATTCACTCGCATTGTTTCCTTAGTCGAAAATATATTGGGTGAGAGATACACGAGAGTTTGGTGAGGAAGATGATCATTATTTCAAGTGATGATCTGGGTTTCTTTTCTGGATAACAGCAAGCTTGTAATCTATATGTTCAACTAAAAACGTATACTAAGAAGTTGTAATACGCAAAGAGTCGACCCGAATGTTGAATCTCGTGGAAGACTATGCTGGGCAATGATTATAGTGCTTTAATCAAATAAATAAGTCATAGAATACTCTAAATCAGATTGAAGATGTGATATTAATCTAACTAATGAAAAGCAATAAACAAGGTACTCAAATGAATTAAGACTAGGGTAAAGATCATCCACAATCTACACTTAATACTTGATCAATCATCTCGAGTTTTTAATAGAATTCTCCAAAGTTGATTAGCCAATCACTTTCGTATCCTTAAAACTAATCGGTGATTATCACTCACGTATTCAAATCACACTTTGAGAATACCAAATTCAAAACTCGATTTCCTTTCTACGTTTCCGATTATAAGGTTTGGTTGTTTGATT
>JAPKLX010000112.1:758337-816556 GCA_026898415.1 Leonotis leonurus | reverse complement strand
ATATATATATATATATATATATATATATATATATATATATATATTATAAGTGTAGAAAAATGTTGTGAAGTTTGAAGAACTTATTAAGGACATACAAAGGATACTTACTATAATAAGTTGTATGGTTAAAGAAATTATAAAAGCATGCTACACTTATATAGGTATATATATATATAATATGTTAATTGAATATCAAAATTTAGATTTGTAAAATGAAACCTTCGGTTGATATATATTATTATGTGGATGAAATGTTGCAAGCAATCTAAGAACACAATCATAACATAAATGTATAGATAAACTATACAACATGCAACTTGAAATAGATTGGAAAGAAAATGGATAGAAACACTCAAGTGTATTTAATAGAATAAGGAAAGATAATAACATGATACACTTGATTACAACTATAAACTATAAGATATGCATTATATAGATATATATGCATCATTACATTGTGTGTTAGTAAACAACATAAAAAGAGATCACACTCAAGTATGAGAATGTATATCCATTAAGTAAGGAATGCACTCAAGTATGGATATAAATACATGCATGCATTTAATTAGTAAGTGGGGAAAACTAGGAAAGGAGAGACAATAAGATAAAACACTTGCAAGTTGGAATAAAACTAGTAATATAGATATAGCTAGATGTTAAGATAATGACAATACAATAAGCAAAATAAAAGCCTAAGCTACAAACTACTACACGGCAGTTTTATAAAAGGGTGGAAATTAAAATTACCACTTTTTGAAAAGAGGCATGAGGATTTTACCCATTTACTAAATGTACATAAAGAAAATACCCACTCCAAGGCCACTGTTGTTTTAAATACACTGATTGGTATGATTTGTACTGTATGCTGTGAAAAATACGGATAAAATATTCCCTATTCTTCTGACAAAGTTGACAAATTTCAATCAATTATCTGGCATCAAAAATGGTATCAGAGCCTTAGGTTTATTAAGGAATTATATTTATTTATTACATTTAATTTTTCCCTAACGGAGGAGACTCCAAGAAAATATGGATCCGGACTCTTGTCCGAGATGCTTTGGTTACAGGAATTTTCTCCAAATATTGGAGATTATGAATAGACAGCACCAAGAGAAATTTTTCTTTTGGGCTTCCAAGTTGGACGAGAGGATTCATAGTCCTGTATCCGGAGATGAACAGTCACGGATCATCACTATGATGCGCAGATACCAAGATCTGCAAACAGCAAACCTCTCTCTACAAAGAGAGGTACACCAGCAAATGGAAATGGGACATTCAACCCATTTCTAATGAGTCAAGACAGGAGGGAGTTCACTCCGGTCTTCCGAGAAATCGACCCCGATATATCAAAATTCTCGGTTGATTTAAGGGAGATCCAGAAGACGGTACAAAATTATGGCAACCGCCTAATTAATGTACCCCAGGAGATAAAAAGAATATCAAGTCAACAAGATGAGATCCTAACCATCTTGCAAGATATTCAAAGTCGAGTTGGCCAATTGGAGAACAGATCTCTTCCCGAAAGAAGGAACCGGATGCTATTCCCCGAAGGGCCAAAATATCCTCTACCCTTGAAGGATAAAGGAAAAGATCCTCAGGTGGAAAGATATATACGATTATTTCAAGGTGAAAAATCATGAGTAACCTTGAAAGAATCGGACTTGAAGATCTACAAGAGTTAGCAGAATCTTTTGCTAACATGAAAATGGTTGATCTCAAGATGAACCAACACCAGGTGGCGCACATCAGGGAGGGACACGCTGCTGTACCATTAAATCAGCAAGTACCACCACCACCTGAAGAAGTCATGAGAGAAGCTCGTGATTTCCATGCTGGACCCTCATATACCTCGACGGTACCAGACGAAGCCATACTGATGGAGAGAACCAGAAGGAGACGACAACCCCGAATCCAAGATTCACCGGTTGGAAAGGCCACCCTGGATCCCATCCATCCATATGGCGTAATGCTTGATCTTGATGAAGTCAGCTTCAAAGATCGAGAATCTGTGATCGACGAGTGGGGAGGAGCAATGCGGATTGCAGCAGCTACTCTCGACGTTAACAAAGAAGGACTGGTCAAGATTCTTGAAACTAGTCTCGCAGGCGTTGTAAAAATTGTCTGGGAAGGATTACACCTCGAAGTAAGAAATCAATGCTTCGAGGTGGAATCCTACTCGGAGATTATCCGAAGAATGAGTGTCCTCTTCAAAGACCATTTCATAGGAGAGGGATATTACGAGGGATTCGATAGAGAGAAAAGAAGAAAGTATCTATTGGCGTTATATAATCTAAGACTCACAGTCTTGGATCCAAAGGTGCTCAATAAATTTCTTCAACTCTTTACGATCTACCAGCATCAGTCAAAAGCTGATGAGACTATCGCGAAGGAAATTTTCTTCTTAAAATTTCCAAGCCCATGGAAGGAGATGATGATAAGAGATTATATCCCCAAGGGCAGTGACAGCATCGCCAAGAGGATGTCTTATGTACATCAAAAGCTTTCAGAGTGGTGTCAGCAAGCCACTGCTCAGAAAAACCTGAAGAAGCTGCGAAGAATCAACAAAGCAGCTCACCTTAACTGTGAAGATAATGATCTTCCAGTTGTTATTGGAGGCGAGCCATCAATAACCAAAAGGCGAAAGAATAGGTACCAACCCTATTCCAAAGAAAGAAATCCAAGAGGAAGATCTTGGAAGCCAAGGACGATGTGGTCTAGACAGAAGGCTAGATCATACAAAACTGGACAAAGAAGCGGACCAGCTAGAAGCAGGGGTTCGTTCCAAGGATCCAGTTCAAGAACTCCAGCAAAGAAAACTTTTAGAAAAGCTTATACCAGAGCTAATGAAAGTTTTAAAGATTGTAATTGCTGGACCTGCGGAGCCAAGGGGCATATTTCAACAAATTGCCCAGATAACGAGCAAAGAGGCATGCGAAGGTTCGAGTCTACTCCGGACATCGAAGATGCCATATACTACCAAGAATTGGTTCAAGTATACCAGTTTGAAGATATACCCTCAGACGAGAGTATATATGAGCAAGAAGAGATTCTTAGTAGGGATGGAGATTCCGATGGATCTACAGAATCTTCAGACTGAAGCTGAGTCTTGTCATCAGGAGAAAGAGGATCGAACTGGATTTTCCAGTCGAACGATGATCTCGCCAAACCTGATCGACAAAATCATGAAGAAAACCTTGAACATTCAGAAGTATCAAGGTTTTAATGCCAGCAACCTAGACGAAGTTCTAAGGAATTTCAGTTTGGGAAGAAGGAAACATCATATCGTCTACGGAATCACTAGACGAGAGATGTCGCTTTCGATCGAGTTTACGGGGAATCAAGTGGAAATGCAATTGATTCCAGCAAGCGACATACGTGAGGATTTGGAGAAACTTAAACCAGAAATTGCCGAAAAGATGAGATGGATCCATATCGGGGCAATTCAACTGGTTCTCAAATCCACGATGTTCACAGGAATTGATGCTCCAATCGACATAGCCATATGTGATAGGAGAATCAGAAACTTGCAAGATTCGGTGATGGGGACCATCACGGGGAATCTTTATGCAGGCCAAGTTGTGGGGATTGTATATCCTAAGATTGCATACAATCTCAACGACTCGGGTTTCAGTAAAGCTCTGACGCTTTATCAGGACTTCAAGAGGAAGGAGTTATTGGATGAGGGGAATACACCTTATTCGATAACATATCAGATTTCATATGCACTTTCCAACTCCCATCATACGGAGTTATTCTTGGGAAAGCCTTTTATCGAAATACCTGATATCTTCAAGAAGGTGACTACAGCAATTGGTCCCGATAGAATGGAGATTCCACAAAGGAGGGAGGTCAACATTCGAATTCAAGAAAGGCCAGTCATAAGACATGATCAAAGTCTTAAGATAAGCTCAGGAAGACTATCCTTCCAAGGAGATAGAATTATATCTCAACCCTTTGGGAGGAAACTTATCCAAGAAAGTCAGCCCCAATTCCCAGGGAATCCTCAAGTTTCAGTCAATCTGAAATGTCCAGAGGGATGGAGAGGGATGACGACTAGATTTGATGCTACAAGATGGGAAAATAACTTTCCATGTAGTGTCTTATATTATCTCCAGCAGCCAGAGGTTAACCATTACAATGGAACCCTTGACCTAGGGGGTTTTATGGTAGAGGTTAAAGGCAGAGCAGGACGAGAAGATGTTCTGATTCTAGGGCGGGATTTTTTGGAAAGATTCAAGCCCTGGAAACCAATGGACCAAGGGATGATGATTACGATAGAAGAAAGACGACTCCTAATCGTATGACAAGTCCTTTCTCGATATACATTCCAGTGGGAGTGTTATATGAACAATATAAGGCAGAATATTTCTCGGCCTATATTGATTCAGGTGCAGGAATATGCACAGCAAGACGGGGAATTTTTCCAGCAGAAGTTGAGGATACTTTACCTCAAATTGCGGGCAGAGATTTCTCTAAAAGAATTTTACTCTTATCTAAAGGAGTAAAAGAAGTGGAAATACTAATGGGCGGAGCAGGACAAACACCTTGGTATAAGGTTAAGACTCCACCAATTTATTTTCATGACATAGGAGCTGATGTTCTGTTAGGAAATAATTTCTTACAGATGTTCAAGAGATACACTCAGGACAACGAGCAAAGAAGATTAGTGTTCACAACTAATTGTGAGCATAAAATCATTGTTCAGAGGCTGAGGAAGGCGTTTAATCGCCAGATTCCAGTCAGTTTTCGCAGCAAGCGTGGTGATATGAAAGATGAAGGCAAACTTCGTCAACCAAAGATGAAGGATCAAAGGAGGTTCAGCGAAGCAGTGCTTAGCTGTATCCGGGAGGTTGATCTTAAAGATGAGGAAATCCATATCCTCAAGGCAGATTTGATTTCTAACAAGGAAATTAAGGGTGAAATGCAGGTGTCCCTTGCAGATGTCAAAAGGAAGATCTCAAGATGCTACAATGAGAATCCTTTGGCCTGGTGGGATAGGAACCAACTCAAAGCAACCTTAAAGGTGAAGCCAGAAAAGGTGCACGAGTTTGTAAGGTTCAGACCAATCCTGATGAACTTGATAGATCAGAAAGATATGAGAATTATTATCAAGGAACATCTTGATATGAAGTTGATCGAGCCAGCTAGTTCACCTTACAGTAGCCCGGGGTTTCTGGTAAGGAATCATGGTGAGATCAAGCGAGGTAAACCTAGACTTGTCATTAATTACAAAGGGATTAATGATATTCTAGAGTTTGATGGATATTTTATCCCAAGTAGAGATCACCTTATTAACTGCATACGCAATGCTAAGGTCTTCTCAAAGTTTGATTGCAAGTCAGGTTTCTACCAGATTCGCATGGAGGAAGAAAGCAAGCGACTTACAGCTTTCTCAACACCACAAGGGCATTTCGTTTGGAACGTAATGCCAATGGGGTTAGCTAATGCTCCTCAGATTTTCCAGAGAAAGATGGATAATCTTTTTAAAGATTATTTTTATTTTATGTTTGTCTATATTGATGATATTCTTATAACATCAAAAGATATGGAGGAACATATCAAACATCTTGAATTATTCGCAGATGTTTGTTACAAGGAGGGATTAGTGTTTTCAGAGAAGAAGGCAGTAATTGCAACTCAAAAAATGGAGTTTTTGGGAATAGAGATAGATGAGTCTGGAATAACTTTGCAGGATCATATTGTGCAAAAGGTCCAGGATTTTCCAGAAACATTGAAAGAGAAGAAACAACTTCAGAGTTTTCTGGGTGTTGTTAATTTCGCCGGAATGTTTATCAAGGATCTTGCGAAACACAGGAAGATCTTTAGTAATCTACTAAAGAAAGATGTTCCGTTTATATGGACGAAAGAGCATCAACAGGGAATGAAAAGGCTAAAGGAGGAATGTAAAAATCTCCCAAAGCTTTCAATTCCACAGGATGAGGATGATCTAGTCCTCTACACAGATGCGAGTGATCATTGGTGGGCAGCGGTCCTAATGAAGATTACTCCATATGGAGAAGAACCCTGCAGATATTGTAGTGGTTTGTTCGCAGAAAGTGAGGCCATCAGATGGCATATCAACGAGAAGGAATTCTTTGCAGTAGTGAAGGCCTTTAAGAAATGGCCGTTATTTTTATTAGCAAAGAAATTTACTTTAAAAGTTGATAATACACAGGTTAAAGCTTTCCTAAGAAATAACATAGCATCAAAACCTGAAAATGCTAGGTTACTTAGATGGCAAGCTTTATGTCAATATTATATTTATGATATTGTCGTGTTAAAATCTCATGAAAATATTCTTGCAGATTTTTTGACAAGAGATGGAGCCAGCTGAGGTTAGATCCATCATGCTAGCCCAAAAGCATCTCCGAGAAAATTTGGAAATGCTCTTGGAGGAATGGGACGAGTGCGTTCTCCATGCCGATCAAATGGGGAAGTTGCAAGCTACCGATAAGACGAAAGTCTCTGGTAGGATACGAGCCAGTATGCTGACCAGTACTCAGTTATGGTCGGCTTTGGAAAAGCCAATCCTGCGGGCTTCCAGAAAACCTCTGGAGATAGCAGAGTTTCGTGTTCCGGTACCTAAACCGGTAGATGGGGATTCAAATACCCCTCTAGCAAGTTCTAAGTCAGTGGAGTCTGAACCACTGGCCCAAGAAAAAGATGATGTTAAGGCTTCACCGCTTGAAACATCATGTCAACCCTCCACCTCTGGGGAAAAAGAGGGAGAGATTAGTCTCAGGCCCATGACAGGAAAATCTGAGTCTAATACTAATTCGATTATTTTCTCCTCTGCTGAACAGGTTTATCAGGCAAACTGGGAGAAATTACTCACAAGGATGGGTATTAATCCAAGTACTACTAGGATTGATACCTCGGGGAAATATCCGAGGGTTTGGATGATGCTCGGATCAAAACCCCATGAAGTCAAACAGTGGTATGAATTTGGGGCACTCGCCTCAGTTTATACTATATCCCCATCATTTCCGGAGATAAAGGGTTTACCCCGATGGATCCAAGAAGCGGTACATGATACTTGGGCAAACAACGAACAACTTTGCCGAGGAGATACCTTGGAGCTGTATTTCATCAGTGCAGCCCCAGAACCAGCAGGGAAGGGGAATCATGAGGCCTTTCATTACATAAGGCTTCGAAGACCCCGAATGGATGCCTTTAACCAAATTAAGGCACCAACGAATGATGTTCCAATGATCGCCTCAATCTCAGATGATCAAATCACTACCAGGCGAGCATGGGGATTATGGGTCTGTCTCACAGAGATGGACAAAGTCAAGTTTCCATTCAAGTTCTTTCAGAACTCAGCAAATGGATCATTTCTGTTAAATACCATGACAGGGAAAACAACCAAGTTCGCAGAAGACGCGTTCGAAAGAAAAAGAACTCTTCTGTGGGAAAACAAGATGGCGATGAGTAAAGAGACTCATCGTAAATTCTGCAATATGGCTCATGTTGGCCACTGGGAGTCCAGGATATGTTCGGATTGTCCGGTCCAGCGTGAACCTGAGTTCGGAAAGGGCTTCTTACCCAAACCAGATAAGAAGAAGTTCCGAGCCCAAGAGTATGAGGAGACGAAGACTCCTCCAAAAGGAAAAGGCCTAAGGGGCCCTCCAAAAAAGACAGATGGCCGACAGAAATAAAAAGGCCATGTGAAGATAAAGCAGGAGATGCTTTCGGTAAAAGGAAAGCATCTGATAAAGCAGCACCCACCAAAAAGAAAACGACAAGGGTGGGTGGAAGAAAAGGACGTTCCACCATAAAAAGAATCGTCGGTGGAATAAAAGATGGACCACTAATTCAAAGAAGGGGTCCAGCCACTAAGAGATTTTTGTGTCGGCAGCATTATCCGGACCTAGCTTCACGTGAAGAAGCATTATTGAAGGATAAAGCATCCGAGGCAATTATTGAAGGAGGGAGGAGTCTTCCAACCTCCTATATAAACAAGCCATTGGGAAGAGTAGAGGGCATCGAAAATTCTCCTACTTCCCTCCAAAAATAAACATTGTAATCTTTCCTCTTTTTAGTTTATGATAGTAGTTCTCGCTACCATAGGTAGCTAAACAAGTTAGTCTCCTCCCTAAAGGAGATTAAATTAGTATGTAATATATATTTATAATTCCTTAATAAGATTTGGGCTTTTGTTCATCCTCTTCTGGATTTATATTTTCCTTATTTTACCAACAAAAATACTTATACGCCCCGGGTAGGAAACGAACGAGGGCTGTGCTGTAAGCTGTTGAAGGAATTCGCGTCTGGAATCCATAAGGTGCTCCTGGTGGTTGGACGTGGTCCCTAAAACTTTCGGTGGATACGACCCGACAGCTTATTGGTCAAAGAAGGTATGAATAGTTGGTATTAATATTGAATTTATTTATACGGAAGAGTGATGGGCCTGATATATGAATGGGATTGAAATTTTTAAGGGAATGAAAATACCAAATCTTCTTCCTATACTAAAACTGGAAGTATATCGGCTGAAAATATTCCTCGTGCCCAATACTGAGTCCCTTTATCGGACAGTGGGTCTGGTCTAAACAATGCCACGTACGGACGGTTTAAGGAAGGAACAATTTTAGGTGTATTTGTAAAATAGGTTGAGAATGGGTAGTTTTATTATGTGGATTTGGGAAGTGGGTAAAAACTACATGCAGGTTTACAAAAATGGGTACTTTTAGGTATTTTCACTTTATAAAATAGAGGAGAGAAAGGAAGTCTTCCATATATGTAAAAAGGAATGATGATATTAATACTATATAGGGAAGATATTTCCCAAAATAAACCTTACAACATAGCTACACCTATGTAAGTTAAAGAGAGAGGAGGAAACAGAAAGTAAGGAGGAGTTAAAGCAGCCATGCAGCTGTGAGAGGTAGAGACAGTGCAGGGGCACTGTAAGGCTTCGATTAAGTAAAGGAAAGAAATCTTCCATACATGCTCTCCCATACCCTACAAAAGAATAGCCATAAGATCTATTAGAACTAGCTATCTAACCTTAACTATTAAGCAAGAGATAAGAAGGTGGAGAATACAACTACAAAAACAACTATAAAAAGGGGGTGAGGGGCTGCCCTAGAGCCCTTTAACACCATCAAACGTTTCCATAACAGTGCAGCAGCCACTTTCCATTCAAGAAGAAGTAGTTAAAGTCTTAAGGTAATGAAATTTAGCTCTAGCTCTACCTTCAATTCATATCTTTTATAGTTTCAACTTAAAATCATAATTAAACTACAAAACTGCATTGTGCCCTAGTTAAAGTCATGATTTCAGAATATATATATATATATATATATATATATATATAGTTAACCAAATAACAATGGGAAGTTAAAAAGGGTTCTAAGTTCAAGATTAGTAAACATTCAACTTATAAGGTACAAGTTAGACAGAAGTGTAAAATTTGAACCTTTTTCTATACCTAAAACAGAGGTATCAACTTTACAGTTTCAGATTTAGAACATAAGAGCTATGTTTTAGTATTCAGATTCAAACACCTTACTTACTAAAACAAATCAGAAATCAGGCCACAACCACCCTAAATCCAAACCATAATTTCAACCCAATTAGAACATATACATGGATTCAAACTGAACAAATAAGGAAGAATTTATATTTCAGATTTGAACTATAGCTATAACCAATAACTCATAGTAGCCCAAATCCAACAATTAAAATCTGTACATGCAGAAAACGAAAATTAAAACATAAAATACAGAAATAGAAAAAGGAATAAGGGAAAGAAATTCTACCAGTGAAAGGAGAGACGCCGGCTGCAGAAGTTCGGGGGCAGTCCGACGAGCTCCTCTTCGAACGATCATTCTACCTAGAACAAGAAAGAACCTTTATCTTATTTTCAAATTTACAAAAAGAAAAGGGTAGAACATACAGATTCAAGAAGCTTAAAAATTTGTCTTACACTCTACCCAGACTAATCGAAATATACAGATAACATTTCAGATTTTGCATCTCATATTCGAACTAGAGTTTTGCAAAATGTTAAGCCCAACATTTAGAAGGAGATTAGAACATGCAGAAATAAAGGATTATGAAATTGATTGAAATCTGAAACAAAGTAGAAGAAATTAGAAAGAGATAGGAAATTACCTTGAGGAACCGACGACAGCAGTTCAGGGGAAGCAACGACGGCGAGCATTTTCGTCGATCGATCCATAGAAGCTGAAAGAGAGCTGAATTTGAGAATTTTAGGAGATGTAGTAGAAATCTGAAACTGAAAATTTAGGAGAAATACTTAAGATTTAAAATTTGAAATCTAAAACTATTAATCTGGAAATGGATAGAGGAAGAGAAACCTTACCATTGGGGGAGGAGCTCTGGTGAGATTTCTGTCATCATAGCAGAGACTGCCGCATCGGAGAGAAAGAGATGGAGAAGGGAGAGAGACGATGCTGCCTTGCTACCGAGGTGGAGAAACAACTGGGAGCGAGCCAAGGAAGAAATCGAAGGGCGACCATAGTCGATTCTGGTGGTAGATTAAACGAGAGAGAGACGAGAGAGCAGAGGGTGAATAGAGATTTAGAAGGAGAGAGACAGAGAGAATCTGGAGAGTAGAGCAGAGAGGAATCGGGAGAGGGAAAGAATAGAGAGAAACAGAGAGTGAGAAAGAGAGAGAAGGGAAGCAGAGAGGGAGCGAGAGAGGGAAGGAGAGAAAGAGAGGAATGCTATCTGGTTGGGGAAAAACGGATAGGGGAGATGGAATTAGGGTTAGGATAGATTTAGAGTATTCTAGAAAACGGGCCGGGTTTCTGGGCCGGGTTGCACAAATACTTGGGCTAGGAATTAATTGTTGTTCTGGGCCTAAGGAATTAATCTTAATGGGCTGGGTTGATTAATTGTGAGGAATTAAGTGATTTAAGAGTATGGGCCGAGATATTTATCTTGTGGGCCGAAAATATATACATGGGATGAGCTGAAATATTTTAATATGGGCTAGACCCAAAATGTCATATGGATTAAATTAATAGTAAGCCCATTTAATTAAACTACTATTAGGCTAAAATCTACTTAATTACTTTGATTAATTAAGCTATTGAGTAAAGAATTAATTAAATTGAACTTGTCATTTTAATTAAGATGGAGTTCGATAAAATTAATTAATAATGGAAGAAGGGATATTATATATATATATATATATATATTAAGTATTAATATTTAGAGCTTGTAATTTAGATAATTAAAGCCTAAGTATTAAATCAAGAAGATTCAATTTATTAGTAATTGGGATCTAAATTAAGAGAATTAATGTCTCTAATTTTATTAAGGATGGATTTAAGGAATTAAAAGTTGAGGTTTGAAAGGATTAAATAATTAGAACTTAAATGAATAATTAATTATCGAGAATTAATTATTTCATTAAGTGTTAATACACTTATTGCCTTAAAGGCAAATACCGGAGTAATTGAATCGATGATTCAATAACATAGAGAAAATATTGATCTGAAGTATCAATATTTAAGTTAAAGGATCGAAACGAGAACCGAGAATAATAAATATTCTTACGATTAATGATTCAAATGCACTAAAGGCATTTTAATTTATACGAAAATTTCTAAAGGTCCTTGCGAGAGACCTGTTTCGTGTTCGAGACCAAAGAAAGTACAAATCGAAGTTATCGAGGTAGGCTTTCTATTACAAATAAAATTATGTGTGCCTGTATGCTATTTATGTTGCTTTCAAAATGATTTCAAATTGAGGAAATATGTTTCAAAGTATTGTAATGCTGAAAATGATTTATATTTTGTATCAATGCATATCTGGAAGGGTACCTGAATTAAGGATCCTGGATGCCTGGTTTAAGGATCCGAAGAATTTAAATCGAATTCGGGTTCCAGTGGGTGGTGTAACCTACTCGAACTAAATGTGCACAAATAACCGTGAGTCGTTGAAGATGTCGACCGGTTACAGTGGACCGTGAGTCATCTTAGCGGGTTGGCCGGTTCGGTGTCCGTAGAAGGTGGCCACCTTCTCGGTACCATAAATTACTCTCAGTACAATCAAATTACAGATATGACATTATACTAAAGAAATGACTGCAGTCAAATATCAGTTTCACAAAAGAATTTAGTGAACGTAGGTGCTTTTAAAGACAAAATCCCTACGTGTCACTCTTACGGCATTGACAATTATATATTGTATGTATGTGTTTTCGGGCAATGTGCCTACTGAGTACTCTTGTACTCAGCCCTGCATGTATTTATAAATGTGCAGGTTGAGACGTGATGATGGGAGATGCTATGAAGGGCTTGTCGGTCTTAAATTTAGTCTTGGGTGTCTACGTGTCTTCATACACGTAGACTTCAGTCGATCCTTATTCCGCTGCGTGAGTTTCTATCAATTTTGATCAGGCGTAGGTGCCATCTATGTAAATTAAATCTTCGGTTGAACTGAACTCAGTTATCGAATGATCAGTGTTCTTTCAGTCAAAGTTTTCAGTGTTCCACTTTATCCGAATGATTTTTCGTTCAGTCAAAGCTTTCAGTATCCCACTTGATCCTTCATTCATTCATTCATTCATTCATATCCTTCATTCATTCATTCATTCATTCATTCATCCATTCATTCATTCATTTATTCTATTAGTCGCGCGCCCGGACTCTGCCGGGAAGGGCGGGGAACGGGGCGTGACAGTCACTGTATAGAGACGTGTACGAAATAATAAATAGGGTTTAATTTCATCAATTTATAACTAACTACACATCCAAACCTTTCTTGAATTCTTCTATGCATGAAGTCTATTATATATAATTCCATAAATTGAAGATATATATAGGAAAAGGCAGAAACTGGCCAATAGAGTAGTATCTTTGGCTTAATTCTCAATATTAATTATCTAAAATTATGTTTAGTTTGATGATTGAAATTAATACTATATCTCTGCCTTGATGTTTATCTTGTCACTAGTGAAACACTATCAATGCATTACAAAACATATACATAAATAAATAAATAAATATTCTAAAATAAAAATGTCCATAAAACAATATTATTTATAACACTCTCCTTTGAGCATTATTGTGTGATTTACATACCTCGTTAAAAATTTTCACCAAGAAAATTTAATGGGAAAAACTTGGTAAGAGAAAAAGAGTACAACATGATATAGCCTTCAAGAAGTAATTAAGTAGACATTCAGGTCTAACTTAACTAAGAAAACCTCCAATACTATGAATATATTCTAATGGAGGAAAAATGATACATAACATACAATTTATATTGTATTGCACAGGTTGTCTCATTAAAAACCTTAACTAAAAAACCTCATAGGGAAAAACTTAGTAAAGGGAAAAAAAGTGCAATCAATTTGTGCTTCAGACGTAATCTTCGAGATTATTTATTTGGTTTTCATGACATAATCTTCAAGATTATGTATAAGTTATCGTTCCCCCTCAATAAAACAATTTATAAGTATGACAATTCAATATTATAAACATATTCCGATATGTAAAATAGAGTATTGTCATACAATATATATGTATTGCACAAGTTGCCTCGTTAAAAACCTTAACGAAGAAAACCTCGTGGAAAAAACTTAGCAAGGGAAAAAGAGTACAACCAATGGTCTTCAGGACATAATCTTCGAGATTATTTATATTGTTTTCATGGCCTAATCTTTAAGATTATGAATAAATTATCGCTCCCCCTCAATTAAACAATCTAAACATAGGATTTTCAATATATCACTAAATATAATTGTGGGAAGAAAATTGATCAGACATACATGTCGTTGCTCTACCGGAGCTCATTTGTGCAACACACTATATTATTCCTTATAGGAAAATAGTGGGGATATATTTCATATCATAGCACCAGTCCAAGATCAAATTATATGAGGATCAAATAAATAACTTTCATCCGAGTAACACTCTAATGTCAATCTCAATCATTATAATAGTTAGACCAACATATTGTATAGCTTGAAGATAACTAATGATATATTTAAATATCATTTCAAAATCTCCTTCAAGGAGAAAAATAATATGTTTTGCAAGAAAAATCAAATTTTCTTGAATCAGGCCTGATATATTAATTAGTGCTCTTAGCACTTGAAACAATGAACTTCTGGTCCAACATTATTTGGTTATCTTCTTTTGGTCTAATTGAGTTCATTCACTTCAAGTGATGAGACAATCATTGGGGCAAATGGATGTTATCTTTCAAAAGTATGTTCTATATAGAACCTTATTCGAATATGTTCTATATATAACCTTATCGAATAGATCGACTAGTAAAAACAATTATTTCATGAATGTTCTCGATCTGCAGGTCGAGATACTAGTTAGATTCACTTAAGTCTTTCAGTTCAAAATCTCCGTCATTAGTCATGAACTTAACATTCTCAAATGTTATGTGTGTTCCAATAATACAAAATCTCACACAAACATAATTATTGATAATCACATAAAGATACACTTTATTATTATTATGCATCTTCTTCTGGAAGAATTCAAATAGTTGAATTTTCAACTATAATAAAACACATAGTGATCTTATTTAAGAGAATATGTTCCGAATTTATTTTTCCTAATTATAGCTAGGAACTATCAAGTCCATTGGGACTCTCACAAGATATTTGTCTAGTAACTTTTTGCATATTTGTAGTCAAAACTTATACTAAATGGATATATATATCCATGATTACTACCAGATATGTTTGATAACGGAACAATTTAATTCGATAGGAGAGTATATGTAATTAATTTAGGATTTCTGCTCAAATCCTTAAGTCAACCTCGTTTTCTTCATCACCAATTTATTAATTTCATTTCTCATTTTGTACAAGCACTCAATTGTGTCATACCCGAACCACATTATTTATTTCTAATTATACAATTATATGTGTCTTATCGGGACCACATTTCTTTTTGCATGTACTATAAAAGACATTCGTCTATTTAGCGAGTTAATTCTGCATCAATTGCTCTTTTAACTTTATTTAGTGCTTCTGGCACTATTATATAACTTTAGCTTTTGGATCCAAATAATCAGCTCGCAAGCAATTCTTGAGGCAAAATTTGTTGTCGACAACTATAATATATTTATTTTACTCTCTTTATATTGACAATTTTCAAGTCAATATCAATATAAATTTAAACCAGATTTATTTTATTTCCAATAATATTTGAATCTGGTCGTTCCGTAATCACGGTATTATTATTATTTAGTGCACGTGCAAATGTACTGTGATTCATGTCTTCAAGACGCTCCTCTTCACAAGGTTTTTGGAGTGAAGTAATTTGTTAAATTATTATTTCGCGGATTATAATCTTTAACACCAATGCATATCTCACACTTCTATTGTTATGTTTCTAGCATAGAGGGATTGGTAGGATGAAATAGATGATGAAATTGGATGATTATTTCATTATCTATTACTCCCTCCGTCCCACCAGGCTTGGCCCCTTCTTTATTCAAATGGGTGTATTATTTTAATGAAAGGGGCCAAGATTAGTGGGACAGAGGTAGTACATTCTTTTTTTTGGTTAGTTTTATAATTCGAAATCAGCATTTCGATTCACCATTCTTTTAGGAGTAAGAATAGTCATTTATCCCAAGGTATCAGTCATTTCTAACAATTATATAATTTTTTTGCTATTTTTCATTTGAACAAAATTAAAATATTTGTTGATTTGTCAATTGTACTGTACACCACACCTCTTGCCCTACTAAAAAAATCTTAATTTTTTCTTATAATAGTCACAAAACTATTTTTTAATAAAAAAATATTATTAAAAAGATTGATTCAATGATATATATTATATATTTTACACTTGTGGATATTATTTATTTGTTATGGAAAATGAATTATTTTATAATTTAAAATTTTCAATATCATTTAAATATTATTTCTTTATGGATTTTAATTATAATTGTTAGAATGAAACATACACGTTTTAGTGGGTTGAATAAAATTAACCAAATTTAAATAACTAAACTCAAATATTTAATTGGTTCAGTTATTTTAGTTTGGTTTGATTTTATTTTTAAATCACATTTTAATTTAATTTGAATTGAATTTAGACAAAACCAAATAGAAATAACGGAGACTCCATGATGTGCCAATGCTTATGTCCACAAGTCCCGCTAGAATTACAGGGAGTTACTTTTCATGTAGATCTATATGTTTTATCAGTTCATGGCCCTGATATTGTGTTGGGAATTCCGTGGCTCCAAGATTTGGGACAAGTTATTCATGACTACCGAAATATGTCGATGGAGTTCAAATGGAAGAATAAGAAAATAAAACTCAAAGGTGATATGAATTTGGGAACTAAGAGGGTGACTTTCAGCCAACTACAAGCGATAGTAGCTCATGATGAAGTACAAGAGATGTACGAGCTGTCGGGGCATAGGAATTCTGAAATCTCAGAAGCGAGTTCAAAAGGTGAGAAAGTAAGTTTTCCAGATGATCTACCCTCGACAATATTGTAGGTACTACTTGAGTATGAAAGTATTTTTCAAGAGCCTCGTGGTCTACCTCCTCGTCGGATATTTGATCATAAGATACACTTGTTTCCACAAAGTAAACCAGTCAATGTCCGACCCTATCGATATCCTCATTTTCAGAAAGGAGAAATTGAAAGGCTCGTGAAGGAGATGATGGAACAGGGCATTATACAATTGAGTCAAAGTCCATTTTCGTCACCTGTTCTTTTAGTTCGAAAAAAAGATGGAACCTACCGATTTTGTGTAGATTATAGAGCATTGAATGCCACTACGATCAAGGATAAATTTCCAATCCCAACCATTGATGAATTATTTGACGAGCTAGGCAATGCAAGAATATTCACAAAATTGGATCTTCGTGCTGGCTACCATCAGATTCGAGTTCATGAGAGGGACGTCCATAAAACTGCGTTTAGAACTCATGAAGGGCATTATGAGTTTTTGGTTATGCCATTCGGCTTAACGAATGCCCCGTCTACTTTTCAAGAATTGATGAATTATGCTTTATCTCCTTATTTACGTCGATTTGTAGTCGTATTTTTTGACGACATTTTGATTTACAGTGAATCGAAAGAGGCGCACGAGGGTCATCTCCGGCAGGTCTTGAAGTGTTTGACTGAAAATCATTTTTATGTCAAGTTTTCTAAGTGCACCTTCTGTAAGCCATCTATTGAGTATTTAGGCCATGTTGTAGACTCTCAAGGGCTGCACCCTGACCCCATGAAAATTTCTGCTGTGAGTAATTGGCCAATTCCCAAAACAATCAAACATTTAAGAGGATTTTTGGGTCTTACAGGTTATTATAGGCGTTTCGTCAAAGGGTATGCCCGAATTGCAGCACCTTTAACTGATTTATTGCGAAAAGATGCATTTTTCTGGAATGAGTTGACAACGAAAGCCTTTGAAGAGTTGAAGCTCGCACTAACTCGAGCTCCGGTGTTGCGACTTCCGGATTTTGAATTACCATTTGTGATTGAGTCTGATGCTAGTGGCACTGGTGTGGGAGCTGTCCTTATGCAGGAAGTTCGACCTGTTGCTTATTTTAGCAAAAAATTGGGGAAAAAAATGCAAAGTTCCTCAACATATAACAAAGAACTTTATGCTATCACAGAAGCTGTACAAAAATGGAGGCAATACCTCTTAGGAAGGCATTTTGTTATTCGCACTGATCAGAGAAGCATTAAAGAGTTATTGCAGCAAACTATTCTTACACCCGAGCAACAGAACCATGTTAGAAAATTGATGGGGTATGATTTTTCTATCGAGTACAAACCTGGTAGTACTAACAAAGTTGCTGATGCATTATCGCGTCGAGAGAGTGATGAAATTAATGCGAGTTTGGCATTATTAACGACGTCATTTCCTGTCACTACTTTCATAGAAGAATTGCGGGTTGAGAATAAAGTGTTGGAAGATTTAATTCTGATCCATGAGAAATTTAAGAAGCGAGATTTATCGCCTGAGTTTGTTGTCCGTGATGGGTTATTATTTTATAAAGACAGGTTATACCTAAGCCCTCATTCACAGCTACGGGCACGCATTCTCCACGAGTGTCACTCTTCTCCATTGGCAGGTCATGGAGGGATAAAGCGGACTTTGATGAGAATATCGACGACATTTTATTGGCCGGGGCTACGGAAAGAAGTTGAGCTCTATGTAGCAAATTGTGAGGTGTGTCAGAAAATAAAAGTTTCAACGCAGCCGCCAGGAGGATTGCTTCAGCCACTTCCCATCCCAGTACAAGTGTGGGAGGATCTCTCAATGGATTTTATTACGGGATTACCAAATTATCGAGGTAACACGGTTATTTTTGTAGTTGTGGATCGCCTCTCTAAATATAGTCATTTTGCTGCTCTTCCAACTCAATTTACAGCATCAAAAGTTGCTGGTGTGTTCGTGGAGATGGTAGTAAAATTGCATGGTTTTCCGAAGACTATCGTTTCTGATCGAGACTCGATTTTTCTCAGTCATTTTTGGTCTGAATTATTCGCTCTTAGTGGCACCAAGTTATTGCATAGCACAGCATATCATCCTCAAACTGATGGACAAACTGAGGTTGTAAATCGAGGGATCGTTCAGTACTTGCGTGCTTACGTTAGCGAAATGCCGAAATCATGGGGAGAATATTTATGTTGGGCAGAATATAGCTATAATACCAGCTTTCATAGTGGTCTACTGATGTCTCCTTATCAAGCACTTTATGGGCGTCCACCCCCTTCAATTTTGGCTTATCAGAGAGGCTCAACCAACATTCCAGCTTTGGATGAGCAATTAAAGGCTAGGGATGAATTACTACAGATGCTTAAAAGTAATCTATTGAGAGCTCAACATCGAATGCAAATGCAAGCGAATTTGAAGCGTCGTGATATCGAGTTCAAAGTGGGTGATCTGGTGCTTGTCAAGTTGCAGCCGTATCGACAGATTTCTGTTGCTCGCCGAGGATCTAATAAGCTCGCTAAGAAATATTACGGGCCGTTTGCTATTACTGAGAGGATTGGGTCCGTAGCATACCGTCTAAATCTTCCTGAAGATTCAAAAATCCATCCTATTTTTCATGTTTATCTATTGAGGAAATTTCGTGGTACAACGGATGTGGTTTCTGACCTCCCACACGATCTTGTTGATGGAAAGCCATTGCTCGTTCCTGCTGGTGTTTGCGACTCCAAGGTAGTTTTGCATCGAGGTAAACCTGTAACTATGGTCTTAGTTCGTTGGCATGGTTCACCAGCTGAGGAATCTACTTGGGAGCTGGCTACTGACATGGCAACTTTGTATCCTTCTCTATACCTTGAGGACAAGGTGATTTCTCCAGATGGAGGGGATGATATGTCGGCTTCTAACGAGCAAGTGACAGAAGAGAAATCACGGGCATTAGCTTTGGAGGAGCCCATCGCAATAAGGAAGGCGACACGTAGCCGCACTCTCCCAGCAAAGCTACGTGATTAGGAGGATACTATAATGTTTTCATATCATTCTGTTCGATGCTTATTTCCTTATTTAGTTTAAACTTCCTAGTTGGATAGATATTACTAGTTTGGAGAACTATATAAGTACTGTAGGGTTTTATTCTTCAGAATTATTGAATATCAATATTTTTGGGTTTGCCGTCAAACTTGGAGTTTTCACGTACTCGAACTCGTGAGTTTGATACAACTTGAAGCAGGTTGTATCAGAAAACAACTTGTTTACTATAGGACATGTCGTTTGAGATTGTTCTTTACAAACTATCGAAATGTTCCTTTTATAGCTAGATAAACAAATTGTTCCTATAAGTGAGTTTGAAAATTCAAACTTCCTTTTACAACATCGACCTGTATAAAATCTAAACTCAGAAAAATAAACTAAGTCTATAACCATAACATGTAGTCCTAAGAAGGAACCCAACTAGCTGCTAAGTTAGAGACAAATCGTTATAATCGACCTGCTCCTTTACAATTTTAGCTAACTGTCAAAATAAACTTACACATGTTGTAATAGTAATCAATATTTTTAAGTAAGCTCATTAAGATAATACAGGTTATTTTAAAGATTGAGCAGCTCTTTTATAAATTGAGCTATCCTTTAACAGATGATATTGATAATTTGGTTTTAAAGTTCTTATAATTAAATCTAATTAAGTGTTGTTTCGATAAACATCATCAAAACTTAATAAATTCGTAGAGTTCCCAACATATGTGACACAACATTCTTCTTTTTGGAGATCCATATACCAAATTATCGCCAAACAAAATACAATGGCCTCGAGTAGACAGTCTATCATCAGGACAACTCGCCCAATTGACATCCGAGTATGCTTGAAATGTAAAAAAAGAGAAAGCTGTGAAAAAACCAAAGCATAGGCTAAGGAGACTTTTAGATAACACATAAGTCTTTCGTTGGCCCCTCAATGAACATAAGTTGGTATTACAACAAATTGACTGAGTTTGCTAATGGAGTATGCAATGTTTGGGCGTGTCATTCATACTTAGATAGTTTATGAGTAAGAGATATGGGGGTAGAGCATGGTTTTCTCTCAAGCATATAGGTCTTGTACAGGAGTTGAAGGGTCTATATTTGCTGACATAAGTGATAAGTGATAGCAGGTGTTATGGAAACTTCTATATTGAGAAAATAATTGACTTCTCCAAGGGGTTTTGAGGGCAAACACCTTATGCAATATATCAATGACATGAAACATAGCCTCAAAATGTCCTTTATGATAAGTATATCATTCACATAAATTAGAACAAGTGTATCATTCCTTTGAAAATGGAGAAATGAAAAGTAGATCTTTATAAAAATCATATCTCATAAAGATAACCTCGAAGACGATCATATCAATCCCTCAAAGCTTGCTTAATAAGCCCATAGAGCGACTTATGAATGTTACAAACATATTATGGTCTGGTCTTATTCAGAAACCCATATGAATGTGACATGTAGATAGTATGTATTAAGATGTCATTCAAGAAAGCATTGTTGATGTTGATCTACTGAATATGCTAACCATTTATAACAGCAAGAAAAAACACCATTCAGATAGTTTTTGGTTTTACAACAGGGCTGAAGATATATTATTTTCTGTTTTTAACCTATATACCCACTTATTGCTAGGCTCCACCCGAATGCTCCCTTTTTTCTCTTGAGGACCTCCACTTAGGCTTGTCAATAGGTGGGTAAAATCCGGACCGGAACCGTTAAATTAGATACGGTTCTAGAATCGGAACCGAACCGTTGAATATCGGACCCGGACCCGGACCGTTAATTAAAATATTAATGGTTCCGGTCTGGGAGGATACCCATGGGTATTATTGGGTATGGGCTACCCATGGATCTCGCTATGTTTTATTTATATATTTTAGTCACCAATTCGTTAAAACGAATCCAAATTCTAAATAAATTAATTAAATATAAAATATTTAATAATGAAACTTCACTCTTATTTTATTTAACCATTATTAAAAAATCACTTAAATACCATAATTATTTTACGACTTATATGTATTTATTGTTTAGGTATATTTATTATTGAATTAGGACGTATAGAGTGTTCGTCTACAATTAAGGATGTAACACGAGATATTATAAAATATTATTTTTTTTAAGATCAAAAAAAATTGAAGAAAAAAAAATGAAAAAAAAAATTGGAAAAAAAAAATGATCGGGTCGGACCGGACTAGAACCGGAACCGTACCTTACGGGTCGGGTCGGGTCGGGACCGACCATGAGTGGGTTTGTACAAGTCTAGAACCGGAACCGGAACTGAAACCATAACTTTAAAATGAGCGGGTTTTGACCGGTTCCGGTTCTAGTCCGGATAAAACTCACCCATTGACAAGCCTACCTCCACTAGCTCTTCTTCTTGCTCATGAGTGAGCTCGGCAAAGATGATTACTGGCTTTTTCTTGCCTTCGTCTAAAAACACGTACTTAAGGTGCTTAGGCAGCTCCTTAAGCTCTACTGGGCTACTGAGTGGCTCTTTCTCCTCTTCACACTTGAGAACCTCCAGCACCCCCACACTTGAGTCGGGAAACAGGTCTTCCTCACGACTGTTTATGATCTCCAACTCGTCTACGCTGCTAACAACCTCTAACTCCTCGTGAATGTCTACAACATCCAAGTCTTGACCGTCAGCTTCTTTCGGCTCATCTTAAACTGCACCTGCACCTTGCGTAAAAACCATCTCGGCCAAAGCATCAATAGTATCAATGAAAGAGCAATTGTCAGTTAAAGATTGCACGGGATCAGAGACCAAGTGAGGTGGGTGTGAAGAGCATGAATTTCTGCTACCACATCATCATTCGATGTTGGACAACTGAGTGCTTCATTATCAGTAAATGGTTATGAGATAGAAACATTATGAGCCAATTAAACTTTGTGTCTGAAAAGGGATGACAATAGGGCGGATTCGGGGAGGATATTGCTTTCGTATCCCTATATCCATTAAAAACATTAACCTCATACTCTCCTCCATACCCGTTTAAATTGGGTCAGGTTCAGGGTGAGGATTACTTGGAGAGGGAAGGGTACCCATCGGGTATCCACTAATTATTTGTTTTATAAAAAAAATTATTCTTTAAAAAAATAACTACAAACTAGCATAATCAAAATATCCATGTATAAAAAATTTCAAAAGTTGGAAACTATTTAGATATCATTATTTAGCTGCAATTATCCCTATAAAAAATATATTTTTAAACTATATATATATATATATATGCAAATTTATCAAGCAGGTTCAGTGCGGGATATATATCCCCGTATCCTTCCCGTACCCAACTGGGAAACAAATATACAAACCCACACTCACTTAGCCTCCGACTCCAATATTTTTCCAGCATACGCACCAATTAGGGTCGTGTACCCATGGGTACCAGAACCCGTGGGGATTTTTGCCATTCCAAGATAGATACTATGCTTAGATCTTGGGACAATAGGGTGAGAATTTACGATAACATCTGAGCTGGAGATTGGAATAAATGAATAAAGTGGAATATAAGGTGAGGGAACCCAAGTGGAGTTTGGTGTTTGATATATG
Source organism: Leonotis leonurus (assembly GCA_026898415.1). Lineage (NCBI taxonomy): Eukaryota > Viridiplantae > Streptophyta > Magnoliopsida > Lamiales > Lamiaceae > Leonotis > Leonotis leonurus. The sequence goes on along the minus strand of JAPKLX010000112.1, from coordinate 793,563 downwards.
TTTGCTTTGGGAGTAGGAGAACCAGACTGAGAATGTGAGGTGGAAAGTGAAATGAAAGATGAAGCAAATTCTGAACAAAAGGATCTTATGCAACAAAAGATTTTGAAGCACAAGATTGGGAAGTAGAGGATTGCTGAGAGGCAGATGTTGAAGGTGATGATGATGGGGATAGAGATCTAGGAGGAAGAGTTTGAGTTGGGTGAAGAAGAGAAATTGGTACAACAGATACTGGTGGAGGAGAACTTAAAGATGATATGAAAGGAGAGGGAAAGAGAGTGGAGTATGAGAATTCATGTTCATTAAAATGAAGGGTATCAGCAATATATATTCTCTCAGTAGACCCCAAACTCTCGAACCCTTTATGATGATCACTATATACCATAAAAATATACTTGGTTGATCTAGAAATAAGCTTGTGATTGTTATACGGTTTTAGATAAGTGAAACAGTCACCCCTAAACACCTTTAAGCTTTTGTAATTAGGAGGGGTTTGGAACGAGACTTGATATGGAGATATATTTTGTATAGAAGGTGGATGAAGACGAATTATGATATAAGTGGATGGTAGAACTCGTACGAGGAGCTCATAAATGCGCATGATCGACAAGTTTAATATATCATATAAATAATTAATACTTATCACATAATACCACATATGTGATGGAACACGTATGAGGGGCTCACGAAAACGCAGGATCCACAAGTTTAATAAATCACATGAATAATTAATTATTAAAGCACATAGGAGAATATAATGCAGAATTATGTAAATTATACCTTCTCCTATGCAAGTCCTCTGCTTGTGGAGAAGCGATTTGAATCGCTAGCTATCGATCAGCAATCCACACCGTTTGGATCTACAATCTTGATCTCCAACAAATCCCACCTTAGGAACTTCTATCCTATTACCCATCTATCTACTAGAATATCGTGTGGGCGAATCTATCTAGTAGTCAAGAAAAAAAGAAGACTGAAAATACACAGCGTAGAATACCGTATATTTTCGAAAATTAAGAGAGTGAAATCTCTTAGGGGGCGCCGATAATTATCTCTAGGAGAGAGAAAGTGACTCTTCTTATTCTCTATTTTATAGATGTAGTGGGCTAGGATAGAGTTTCCAAGGAGAATGAACTAAATCACAAATAATAGAAACTATAATCATCTCTTTATCTCTTGCAGTTACAACAATAATTCAAATTCAAATTTGAATTATATCTAAAATTAATATGAGCTTGGACAAATCCATAATTATATTAAATTAATTTATAAGTCTCCTTTTGGGCCCAACTGAATTTAATTAATTGGTTGGCCCAACCTTTAGACTTAAATTAATTAATTTAAATTAAATTGTCCCCCAATTAATTACTCTATATAAATGCTATAAAGAGCAGTTCTATTATAAATAATTTTCGACTCCACTATAGGATAAATATTGAACTAATCTTGATTCATTCGAATTATGGACGTAACCCTTTTGTCATTAAATATTTCCTCGTGTTTAAAATTTTCTAAATCCATTAATTAATTGAGTTTGCTGACAACTCCAGATAATTAATATATTTATTCGTGAGTGATCCGGTTCAAACCTTTAATATTACATATAGAAAAAATTCTCAACCGGCCGGGTTTCTTATGTAATAAACGTTTTTGAACGCCTCACGTGGATTTAATCAACTCGTGTCACCGAGACACGATTATGTACGACTTACAGTCGAGCACTTCGGGCTAAGCCAATGACTACTACCCAAAACATCACTATTTAGAGTTATGAAAAACTCGCAAGCATTGATGAATCAAAGCAGCGTATAATCAACCGCCTATAGTAATTTCATCGTCACAGATTAAGAAATGAATTAATTTCCGAGACCTCGTTTTATGTATCAGCACGTTAGAACTTATCTCACTGTGAAACCACTCAATATGTATACGCAAAGCATGTGTAACCGCTTATACATACCGACATCATTCTGCGAGCTAAGGTCAGTCGCATCGAAATGATATCGCAGTCTTTACCGACTAGACTGTCCAAGTCTGTCTTGACTGTGACTTTATATTACAAAGGAGTCGACTGTGTTACCTTCTGTGATCATCAATCCACCACTAAATCTACAATTGTAATAAATGGACTTGTTTGCAATTTAATATTTAACAATAATAAATAACAAATCAATGATAGAAACATTTATTCTCATTAAAGTGCAATTGAAAACAAGTTTGATACATCGCCCAAGTATAAAGCATGCTTTGAGGTATACAAAGCCTAACAATCTCCCATTTATACTCAAACATGCTTTAGAGTATACAATCTGTGTCGCATGACATCACAAATCTCCCACTTATACCTAAAGTAGGTCCATTACACGTCTCACCCCAAATCCTCTAAGTGCATCTCCAATGTTTTACCGTTCAGGCTCTTTAAAGAATTAGTCAGGTTGTAATTCGACGCTACCTTGGACAATACTACTTCGCCCTTTCTTACTATATCTGAAATTATATGGTACTTCCTCTCAATGTGTTTTCTTGCCTTGTGGATCCGTGGTTCCTTTGAGTTTGCCACTACACCTGAGTTATCACAATAAACCGTGATACTCGAAGGCATACTCGGAATCACATATAGGTCCATCAACAAGCTCCTGAGTGAAACCGTTTCCTTTGAGGTCTTGTCATGACCATATATTCGGTTTTCATGATGGAGTCCGTGATGCATTTCTGCTTCACACTCCTCCATGTTACGACTCTGCCTCACAAAGTAAACACATAACTGGAGGTCAATTTCCTCGAATCTCGGTTCGTCTGAAAATCAGAATATGTTTAACCCAAAGGATAAAGTGTGTTTGACTAGTAAACCAAACATTACTCCCTAGTCCGTTTAAAGTACTTGAGTATGTTATTTACTACCATCCATTGATCTTTTCTTGGGTTATACTGATATCATGCTCCATGCCTACGGCAAAGTAGATATCCGGCGTAGTACACATCGTAGCATACATGAGACTACCAAATATAGAAGCATAAGGTATCTGTCTCATCTCCTCTTTATCTTCAGGTGTCTTAGGAGACATGTCCTGAGAAAGTACGATTCAATGTCTGAAAGGTAAGAAACCCTTCTTGGAATCCTGTATGCTAAAGCGTCTAAGTATAGCCTCGATATAGGACTCTTGAGATAGGCAAAACATTCTCTTTCTTTGGTCACGAAAGACCCTAATCCCGAGAATCTATCTTGCTTCTCCCATATCTTTCATATCGAATTGATTGGACATATATGCTCTAATGTCCGACAACATCTTCCTGACACTTTCGATCAAGAGAATGTCATCTACGTATAGCATCAAGAAAACAACCGTCTTTCCCTCACACTTCTTGTACACATATCTTTCGTCAGGGCACTAATTAAATCCTTAGGACTTAACCTGATCGAAACAAAGGTTTCATGACCGTGAGGCTTGCTTAAGTCTATATATGGACTTCTTAAGCTTCCATAGCATGTGTCCCTTTTCTTGAACTGCATAGCCCTCGGGTAGTTGCATGTGAATATTTTCTTCAAGACTTCCGTTTAGGAAAGCTATCTTGTCATCCATTTGTCATATTTCTCAATCCATATATGCTGCAACTGACAAGAGTATACATATAGACTTGAACATAACTACTGGTGAGAAGGTCCCATCGTAATCGATACCTTCCTTTTGAGTATAGCCCTTAGCTACTATTCTAGCCTTGAAGACCACCACGTTACCGTCAGTTCCTCATTTCTGCTTGAAGATCCATTTACTCCCACTGGCCTTGTAGCCTTCGGGCATATCAACTAGCTCGTATACATCCTTATCTACCATGGATTGGAGTTTAGACTTCATCACCTCTTGCCAGAGGTGACAGTCATTGTCTTGGACTGCTTCGTCAAAATTCTATAGGTTCGATTCATCTAGGCCTAGGATTGAGTCAAATGTCTCTCCCACTCCAATGAATCGAACGGGTTGACGAACAACCATCCCACTACGACGAGACTCCACTACAGGTGGTACAAGTATTTGGGTTGGTGATAATGGTGGTTGTGTTTCTTTTAAATTTGGACAAGCTATAGTTCTCATTTCCTTGAGAACTATCTTACTTATGGGCTTGTGGTTGTTCACAAAGTCTTCTTCTAGAAATTGAGCGTGGGTGGTGATCACGACATTTCGATCTCTGAGACTACCAAGTACAATGTGTAAATTGTCGTCTCTAGGACATATCCCCAAAATGATATGGGCAACTCTTCATAACTCATCATAGATCTGACACCATCTCCATAAGCGTTCTATTCCGTCTTTCTGCTACACCATTTTGTTGGGGAATACCCGGTGCAGTTAACTGGGATTGAATCCTTGCTTCCGACAAGTGGTTCAAAAACTCAGCACTGTGGTATTCGCCTCTGCGATAAGAACACAGACACTTGATAGTGTTTTTCTGATGATTCTCCACAAGTACCCTGAATTCCTTAAATTTCTTAAAGGAATCTAACTTGTGGTGCATCAAGTAGACATATCCATATTTCGAGTAATCATAAATGAAAATGATGAAATAATCCATGCCACCTCTGGCCTGGGAAGTCATTGGACCACAAACGTCGGAGTGAATGATATTCAACACATCTTGGGCTCTATTTCCTTTGACCTTGAACGGTCTCTTGGTCATTTTACCTTCCAAGCAAAATTCACAAGTAGGGTATGGCTCAGCTTGGAGTTTATCCAAATGCCCATGTTCCACTAGCTTTGAATCCTCTAAGGTTAATATGTCCAAGTCTTAAGTGCCAAAGATATGTATCCTTCGACGAAAGACAAGAAACTTTTCTCTTCTTGGAGTTAGTCGATAAGTTAAAAGTTGATGTTTGTTGCTTAGGCTGCGCAGATATAGTATTATGAGTTGTTTACCATCTTTCTTGTGCAGATAACATAATTCCCATCTTGATAATTATATAATCATCAAAGAAAACTAAATATCTACACTAGATCGGTTTAGAAACCGAAATTAAATTCTTTCTAAAATTGGTCAGGAACAAAACATCTCCCAATACTAGAACAGAAGAAGTGATCTTCAACTGCACATCTCCCACTCCAACGACCGCCACTTTCGTAGCGTTGCCCCAAAAAGGAACTCTCTCACATTCCTTAAGTAGTCTAGTTCGCAGGAATGCCTGCGAGATGTAGCAAACATGTTTGTGGCTCTTGTATCTACTACCCAAGATTGGGCAGAACTAGCCATCAAACATGTTTCCACTACTAAGGCGTAAGATGTATCTTGACTATCTCCCACTTCTCACGAAGTAGGTAGTCAGATTTCCAATGTCCTATCTGACCAAACCCTAGACACTTTTAGTTTGTTATCTCTTGTCAACCGAAGTTTCTCCTTCCCATATGGTATTTAGGAAATTTGGAGGATATTCTTGTCAAGAAAAAATCTCTTGTCATTGTAGTCAGGACTTTGTCCAAATTATTAAAAAAATCAATATAAATAAGACCGTCGAGTGAAATTAAATAATGGGGTAAGTGAGTTGAAAGTCATGCTTAAAGAACATAATTGAGAATAAATTCAATATTCCATCATAAATAACATGCTCAAATGCAGGTAATCGAAAACCTTAAAAAAAACGATCACGCATTGAACATACTATTTAAAACCAATCATGCAAGCCACGCAGTGTGATCGATTACACAATCAATTTTAAAACGTTTTTACTGGTCATGCAACTCAACAATCAGACGCCGTGTTGTGTTGCAATAACTGTCAAATTACCCCTAAGCTATTACCATGAGCCTGACACCAAAGAAATTAATCGATTTTAATAAGCCCAAAACGGATGTGTCATATTGCCATCAATTAAATCTTTACAGCCATCTATAGAGAAGTCTTATCACGTGAACTGGTAAAATGTGATTCCGCTTGGAATCAAGACAAGTTACTTCACGAAAAGACCGTCTCATAGAGACAATATGTAATCTTATCAAATTAAATTAATAAAATGCAATTACAATTATCGCTTAGTCATTTTTAATTTTGAAAAAGGTTTTTAATATGGATAATCACATATTATGACATGTCTAAAATCTAGATAAGATCTCCAATAAATTGGCATATAACTTTAGACAAGTTCCACATAATAAAGAGCAAATAAAAGCCAAATTAAACAATTAAGCACATAATAATGCAAATAATTACGTCAATTATCCAAAACAGGATAAAAATTAACTAATTTCTAAAACTAAGAAATTTAAATTTGAATCCTCCATCTTCTTTGTCTTGTAGATGCCACTGGATACTAGAAACTAATTCCTAAGATTTAGAAAATCAAATTTTCATCGCATACGGAAATAAATTCCGATAATATAGGAAATCAAATCTCCTCTGAATCTTGGAAATTAATTTCTAAAATTAAGGACATCAAGTGTAATACCCCGTTTTTTTTTAAAGTTCCGAAGTAAACGATGTTCAAACGCGATTATTAATATATATTGAATATTTTAGTTTATTAATGAGAGTTTAGTATAGTAAAGAGGAGTTTTGGTTTAAGATGATAAATATTTAAGGATTTCTTGATTTATATATTAAGAAATAATAATATAAGGATATGTGTAACCTTTTTAATTAATTACATAAGTATAAGTATGTGGTATGTATTTGGAGAACTATATTAATTACATAAGTATAAGTATGTGGTATGTATTTGGAGAACTATAAGATGTATAGGGTGCATACAACAATATAGTTGTGTAACTTGATGTTTGCAAGAAATGAACCACACGCATGGTTTACAAGTACATATACAGTCCTGCCAACTTGTTATGGTGGAAAAGAATATCACACTCAAGTATGAGATTTTACATATATCAATAAAGTAAGGAAGGAAAGCAAATAAATTGAAACACTTGAGTATAAATCATATCTTAAATATATATGTTTTGGTGCATGGCTTGCCAACACCCAACTCTACATTACAGGTCATTAAACAAAACAATTTACAAGCTAAACTAGGGGACACCAAACTGCTACACGGCAGTTACTCTCAACTAAGGAAAGAAAGAAATCTAACTAATTGCATAAAGCTGCATAGCAGCATGTTTAAAAGGAAAGAAGGATATCTTTCCATACATGTAAGAGGGGTTGTCTATGAAACAAACATTAGGGAAAGAAATGTTAAGGGAAGGAACAAAGCAGCATGGCTGCTGCAGTAGGAACAAACAGCCATGCTGCTGCAGAGTGTAGAAGTGGCTGCAGTCTCGGTTGAGTAAATGAAAGAGGAGACTTTCATGCTATGCTTCATGCTTCTCTTCCATGCCCTACAAAGAAATAGAGTAAGAGCTATTAGCTAGCTACATCCAAACTTAAGACTTAAGCAAGAGAACACATGCTGCATAAATATATATATATCTATATAAGGGGGTCATGACTGTCCTTAGAACCGTTTATCACCCAACACTTTCACATATCAGTTCCATAAGAGAGAAGCAGTAACATTCAACCACAACATCAAAGTGAAGGAATTAAAGGTTAAGGTAGTCTTTCTCAACCATTACTCAAGTTATGTTCTAGCAAAGGAGTCCTAAAACATTGAATCCTAAACTAAATCATTAGCAGAAACATACCAAATTTAATTCAGATTTTCAGAAATATACCAAAGTTAATTCAAATTGCAGGACTTAGAACAACAAGTTCTTTTACAGATTAGAACATACATATTTCCAGATTTCAGAAACTAAGAATAAATCATGTAGTTTTTAGTCCAGTACATATATATATATATATATATATATATATGCTTTGAAATGGCAGTTTAAAGGCCATAGTAATGAACTTAGGATAAGTTCATAGTTTTGAAACACAAACTATAAGCTATTAAATAAAATATAGAAAACAGAATATATCAGTTCTTCATCAGAAAATAAGGAATTGAGTCTGAGTATATGTTATGTCATTTAATCACTATGAAAACAGAGCATAATTTTCCAGAACAGGGACATATCCCATTATATTAGCATATAAAGCGTAGAAACACAATAAATTCTAAGTCAGTTTAAGAATAAAATTTTCATGAAATATCATTGTCAGCAGAATGTTAAAACCAGAAGTTTAAGACCGTAATTAAGCACTCAGTAACAAAATTTCACCGTAACACATTAAGACTCTAAACTTATGAATCAAAACACCACATATTAAAAACAAAATTTAAGAGCAGGCTTAGCTGCTGCCACAGGAAATTGACTGCAAGACAGTGAAAAAAAAAAGAATAACTCCCAAACGAAATCAGAATCCACGCCACTCCAATTCTCAACTCCACCAAATTCAAACCCTCATAACAGAAATTTAATTTTACGGAAAGGAAGAAACATAAAGCGAGAAAGAGACAGAGGGAAGAAGAAAGAAAACTTAACTTTTACAAGTTGTTCCATTCAGTGGCCCTAGGAACACCACCTTCATCCACTCTGCCCAAAATAGAAACTTAATTAGGAAATCAAGCTCTAAGCTAGAAAGTAACCGAAAAAGGAGAAATCAGGTTCAGATTTGGAATAGAAACATGATGGTTGCCCAAGAATTCAGATTTAACCAACACTTAGAAGAAGAATTTGAACATGCAGTGATAAAAGATTGTAAAACTTTAAGAAAGAAATTAAATCTAAACATGCAGATTTAATTCTGAAACTTTAAAATGCAGAGATAGAAAAAGGAATAAAGAAAATTTTGATTTATAAAAACTGAAATTTATGAACTTTAAAGCTAGAAATTTAGAAAAGGAAAGATAAGATTTTTACTGCAGCTGTTTTTCCTCCGGTGAGCTTCTCGCCGTTCAATTGCTCAGCTGAGAACCGGGAGCAGAGGGAGGCGACGTTAGACGTCGTCCCTGCTTCAGAAAAGAAACTGGAAGTATTAGGTAGGTTACAAACCATAATCAAAATTGGGGATGTGTAATTTCAGAAAATTAAAATCGAAGCTAGAAAAATAGAAAGAAGGAGGAAATCTTACCTTAGATGGTGATGTGCTCCGGTGAGCTTCCCAACCGAGAGCAGCCGTGAGACCAAGAGCAGAGGGAGGCGAGGGAGATAGAGAAGCGACAGAGCACCGAGAGAGGGAGGCGGAGCAGATAGAGAAAGCGAGAGAGGGAGAGAAGGAGGGAGAGAAGCGAGAGAGGGAAATAGAGAAAACAGATGGGGAGAGATCGAAGGAGAGACAGAGAGGTTGGAGAATGAGATGGAGAAGGGAGAATAGGGCTGAGTTCTGGGAGCAACAGAGAGTGAGAGGCGAGGGAGAGAAGAGGAAGTGTGGTGTGTCTGCTAGGGTTAGATAGTTTAAGTTAAATTTCCAAATGGGTCATGGTTAAACCGAGTGGGCCGGATTATAGTCAAGTGGGCCAAGCCCAGTATAATAAGCCCAAAATTATTTCACTAAAGTATGGCAATTAATTCAATTGGGCCGAGAATTTAGGATAAATTAAATGGGCCGGGTTCTGGGCCGGATTATAAAATATTGGGCCAAGAATTTAGTGATGCTTTGGGCTTTTAGTTGGGGGAAATAAGTTTAGATAGGTGGGCCGACATTATTAAGTCTTGGGCCGAGAATAAAATCTTATGGGCCGAAATTTATATTGTGATGGGTTGGAAATTATTGGAGTGGGCTAGAATTAATTAAAGTTATAACATGCAAATGGATTTAATTTTATAGGCTAAGATCTACTTAATCACTTGGATTAATTAATCTATTGAGTAAAGACTTAATTAAATTTGGGCTAGTCATTTTAATTAAGGTTGAGCTACATCAATTAGTGATGTTAATAATGGAAGAAGAGATAGTAATATATATTATGTATTAATACTTAGGGCTTATAATTTAGATAATTAAAGCCTAAGTATTAAATTAAGAAGATCCAATTTATTGGGATCTAAATTAAGAGAATTAATATCTCTAAATTTATTAAGGAATTAATATTTGAGGTTTTAAAGGATTTAAATAATTAGAACTTAATTGAATAATTAATTGTTAAGAATTAATTATTTCATTAAGTGTTAATACACTTATTGCACTTAAAGGCAAGTACCGGAGTAATTGAATCGATGATTCAACACCTTATAAATAATATTGATCTAAGTATCAATATCTCGATTAACAAGTCGAAACAAGAACTGAGAATAAAATATTCTTACGATTAAATGCTTCAAATGCACTTAAGGCATTTTAACTTATACGAGATTTTCTAAAGGTTATTACGAGAGACCTGTTTCGCGTTTCGAGACCAAAGCAAGTGCAATCAGAAGTTATCCAAGTAGGCTTTCTATTACAAATAAAATTATGTGTGCTGTATACTATTTATGTTGCTTTCAAAATTATTTCAAATTGAGAAAATATGTTTCAAAATGTTGTCTTGCCGAAATGATTTATATTTTGTATCAATGTCTATCTGGAAGGGTACCTGAATTAAGGATCCTGGATGCCTGGGTTAAGGATCCGAAGAATTTAAATCGAATTCGGATTCCAGTGGGTAAGCATCCCCACTCGAACTAAATGTGCACAAATAACTGGGAGTCATCGAAGTTGTTGACCGGTTACAGTGGACCGTGAGTCATCTTAGCGGGTTGGCCGGTTCGGTGTCCGGGAAGGTGGCCACCTTCTCGGTACCATAAATTATCAGTACAATAAATTACAGATATGGCATGATACTAAAGAAAATAAGACTGTGCAGTCAAGTATCAGTATTCACAAAAAGGATTTAGTGAACGTAGGTGCTTTTAAAGACAAAATCCCTACGTGTCACTCTTACGGCATTGACAATTATATATGTATGTATGTGATTTCGGGCAATGTGCCTACTGAGTACTTTTGTACTCAGCCCTGCATGTATTTATAAATGTGCAGGTTGAGACGTGATGATGGGAGATGCTATGAAGGGCTTGTCGGTCTTAAATTTAGTCTTGGGTGTCTACGTGTCTTCATACACGTAGACTTCAGTCGATCCTTATTCCGCTGCGTGAGTTTCTATCAGTTTTGATCAGGCGTAGGTGCCATCTATGTAAATTAAATCTTCGGTTGAACTGAACTCAGTTATCGAATGATCAGTGTTCTTTCAGTCAAAGTTTTCAGTGTTCCAATTTATCCGAATGATTTTTCGTTCAGTCAAAGCTTTCAGTTCGTTCAGTCAAAGCTTTCAGTATCCCACTCGATTCTTCACTTGATCCTTCCTTCATTCATTCATATTCATTCATTCATCCATTCATTCATTCATCCATTCATTCATTCATTCATTTATTTTTTTTTCTTTTAGTCGCGCGCCCGGACTCTGCCGGGGAGGGCGGGGAACGGGGCGTGACATCAAGTCTCCCTTGGATCTTGAGAATTATTTCTTTATCGTTGAAAAAATCAAATTTCCATCAAATCTTGAAGTTAATTCCTAAAATATAGGAAACCAAATCTCACTCGAATTTGAAATTAATTAACCAAATTAAAGAAATTCTTGGAAATTAATTCTTTATCATTTGAAGAAACCAAATTTCCATCGAATCTTGAAATTAATTCCTAAGATGTAGGAAATTAAATCTCATTCGAATTTGAAATTAATTCTTCAAATTAAAGAAATTAAATTTCTTTGACTAAGGAAACTAAATTCTCAAATATGAGAAATAAATCCCTCAATTTGAGGAAACAAATTCCTTAAAATCATTCTTCTTCAATTCGAATTTTGAATTTAAACCGGGCTTAAAAAAAATCCAAAGAATTCAAAAAAATGAACCCGGATCCCGTTCGAATTTGCCCCGGGCCCGCCACGCCCGCAACCGAGGACTGTCGAGGCGTCAGCACCCGCTGGCATGTGTCGGGCGTTGTGTTGCGCGTGCCAAGCGTTGTCCCGCCTGTGCCGCGCCAGCGCCCTGTGCCGGGGCAGCCTGCGCCGGGGGGGCCCATGGCTCGCGCCACGGCCCGGTTCCGGCCTTCGTTTCTCCGCCTCGTTTTTCACGCAGATTTATTTCCCACTCAAATTACATAATAAATATTACAGGAAAATATTCTAATCTACCTAATCTAACACGGTCAACCCCCGTGTGATTACATTAAAGCCTCAAACCGGGCACCAAAAAGTGAATAAAAGCGGAATAAATCATATAAGCCACGTAATAACATGATATAATGTTAAAATTAAATCTAGCACCCCTAATATCAAATTACGATTATAGGAAAATAATTAAGAATTAAATTCAATTCATATAATAAATTAAAATCCTATTACCGGCTCTGATACCAACAGATGGAACCCTTAAGAGGGGCTGACGAAAACGCAGGATCCACATATTTAATTGTAATACCCCGATAATTAAAAACCCGAATAAAATAAAAATTTATGAATAAACGAGGGATTCAAGATCCATTGAAAGTTTAAAGACTCGTATTAAAGAATAGAACTCCTAATGTGAGTTAAAAGTCATTTCAGAAACTTCTGAAATCGAGAAAGAAACCGAGAAAATTCGGTTTGACGTTTATCGTCATAATTTAAGTTCGAGAACTCGTATCGAAGCAGCGTCTGTTTTTCCATTCAATTATTTTACGATACGGAGATAAGGTGAAAAGTTAATAATTCCGACTTTCGGAAGAATGATGTATTTATCGAGAAATCACTGTTCATCGTTTTGAACGAGACGAGATAATTTTATTATCTTTTTAAGTTAAGTCCGGAATATTTTTCTAAGAGAGCCATGATTTTCCAGAATGTTTCTGAGAACATTATTTTATCGAGAAGTCGAGAACCCGGACTATTAGTACGTTATTATAATGAGTAACAAGAGCAAATAAGGGAATCATTCGAAATTAGATATTTTGGAAATTAGATATTTTCGAAATTAGATATTTTGGAAATTAGATATTTTCGAAATTAGATATTTTCGATATATCTAAGAGGCGAAATACGGGATTCATTCGAATGCCCGGATTTGAAGTTCGAGACGAGATATGGACAAGGCGCGATAATTTACATACACTTTTATCGCGATACGGACCATACGCGGAAATTTTATTTTCGCCGTCAGTGAATAGTAGCACCGAGAACTCGAGAAATCGAGAAACACGCATTTTCTCGATTTACGTGCAATTCGATCGGGCCAAACCCGACTTTAGTTCATGAGAGACGAAGATATCTTAGCGAGTAAGAAAGACGAGTGTGTTGATTCCCGTTTCAACCGAGATAGATAAATAACAAAGAATCGGATCGAAAATATCTAAAAGACGATTTGGACCACGGTTATTAGATATTTGCGGGGCAACTTGTGGCCTATAAAAAGACCACAAAGTCACCCCATTCTTCATATTCACGTGAGTTTCACAGAAGCAAATGGGGGTGAACAAAGAAGGAGGAAAATGAAGGAGTTTTGCTCCGATTCTTGTCCCGTTCGTCTCGTTTTTCCGATTTCTTCGAAATCTAATCCGATAGAAAGGTAGCCCTCGATCTTACCTACGTTTCTACGGTTTTATTTTCATGTTTGGAGTTTGTTAAATAAATGAAATAGGGGCTGCCCTTTTCGATTTATATCGAGCCGAACCCGAATCGAAAAATGTCGAGAATTATTATTGCTCGTATGAGTTAGATGAACGTGTGTTTTAAGTTTCAATAAAATCTAAGCATGTTAGGTTTTGAGAAGTTAACTGAAGCTCGTCGTTTTGTATGTTTTCGATTTTTCTCGGATGAATCGAATAGCCGAGCATGTATATAGGTTATATACGAGCATTAGGTGAAATTATCAGATTTTTCCGACGACGTGCGCAAAAAACCCTAAAGAGGCCGACTCCTATGCATGCCGAGCCTAATCACTCGATTTTATTTTCAAATTCCGATTTCATATTTGAACTCGTGAGCATGAATAAAGGTTCATATGATTTTATCCGTTTTTTCCATCAAGTGTGCAAAAACTTGAAATAAGTTAGTAGCCAATTTTCCATTATGTTGGATAATCGAGCCGCATAGTTTTCGTATGAGATTTATAATCTCATATTATGATTTATGAGCATGGAAAGGAGTTTTTCCCCGATATTAAGTTTTAGTCGAAGTTGGCCGTTCGAGAGCATGAAAAATGTTATATGATGTTTTATTTAACGAACGACCCTTCTAGAATTTAAATCTGAAACTCGAACGATAGCCGAGTTAAAAGAACCGAGAATAATTCTCAACTAACAAAAGATAATAATTCCTTACACTTAGCTAATATTAGATGCGCTCGAAAATATTATCTCACTCGAGGTTTATTTAAAGGGTACGACGAAAGGTCAGGACCGCAGTTCGAGAACGAAGCAGTAGTCATGTCCAGACGATCCAAGTAGGCTTTCTATTACAAATAAAATTATGTGTGCCTGTATGCTATTTATGTTGCTTTCAAAATGATTTCAAATTGAGAAAAATTATGTTTCAAAGTGTTGTCTTGCCGAAATGATTTATGTTTTGTATAAATGCCTATCTGATTAAGGGTACCTGGTGTAAGGATCCTGGATTCCTTGTTTAAGGATCCGAAGAATTGAAATGTCACGCCCCGACCTCCGCCCTCGTGGCAGAGACCGGGTGTGAGATTAGAGAATAAATAGATAACAGTTACGAAGAACCCTGAAAGCTTTGACTGAACGAAAGATAGTTGATTAACTGTGTTCAGTTCACAACCAAGAGTTAATTACATGATTGACATCATCGCCATAATTCACAAAGGGAACCTCTTGCAGAGGAAAAATAGGATCGACATAAGTCTACGTGTATGAAGACACGTAGACACCCAAGTCTATACTCAAAAGTCCGACAAGCCCGCCATAGCACATCCTTTCATCAAGTCTCAACCTGCACATTTATAAATATATGCAGGGCTGAGTACAAACGTACTCAGTAGGCACGTGCCGAAAACGCATACATACATATATAATTGTCAATGCCGTCTTACAGTGAAACATAGGGATTTTGACTTTAAAAGCACCTATGTTCACTAAATTCTTTTTGTGAAACCTGAGTTCGACAGCTGTCCAAGTTCTTTAGTACTACGCCATATCGGTTCTTTTTTAGTCCGAGAAGGTGGCCACCTTCTACGGACACCTTGACCGGCCAACCCTTTCGATGACTCACGGCCCTTGTGTACACGACTCGAGTGGGGTTGCATCCCCACTGGAATCCGAATTCGATCTTATCATTGGAACCTTAACCAGATAGGCTTCATACAAAAACATAAAACATTTCGGCAAGACAATACTTTGAAAACATCTTTTCTCATTTTGAAATCCTTTCGAAATCAATATAAATAGCATACGATCACACATAATTTTCTTTGTAATAGAAAGCCTACTTGAAAAGCTGTGGTTTGCACTTGCTGCAGTCTTGAAATACGCAATAGATCTCTCGTATGAACCTTTAGAAAATCTCAATAAGTTATAATGCCCTTAGTGCATTTGAAATATTTAATTGTAAGAATATATTATTCTTAGTTCTGGTTTCGTTTCGTTTATTGAGATATTGATACTTCAGATCAATATTATCTATAAGGTGTTGAATCCTCGATTCAATTATTTTGGTAATTGCCTTTAAGTGTAATAAGTGTATTAACACTTAATGAAATAATTAATTCTTAATAATTAATTAATATTTTAAGTTCTAATTATTTAACTCTTTAAATAACCTTAAAATATTAATTCTTTAAACAAATCTTTAACATAATTAGAGATATCAATTCTCTTAATTTAGATCTCAATTACTAAATAAATTGGATCTTCTTAGTTTAATACTTAATGTATTTATATATTACTATTCCTCCTTCCATTATTAGTATTACTAATTGATGTAGCTCAATCATAATTATTTTTTTCAGCCCAATAATTTAATTAAATCGGCCCAATAGATCTTATTAATTCAGGCCCAGCAATTATTAAAATTTCGGCTCAATCTTTCCCTTTATTTAGGCCCATATTACTTAATTTCTTACTCAACACTCCTAATTTCCCAGCCCAATACCCAATAGAGCCCACAATCTACTAGTAATACTCTTAACCTAATTCTCCTTACCTTAGTCGACACAAACCAAAATTCTTCCCCTCCCTCTTCTTTCTTTTTCTCTCTAGCCACTCCTCTCCTCTCTCTCTATTCACTCCACCGCCTCCCTCTCTGAAGATTTTCAGCCCCGCTCTCGCTCTCGGTTGCAAGACAACCATGGCTGCCTCTCTTTCTCTCCATCGTAAACAGCGACCGAGCACAGCCGCCGTGTCTCCATCTCCCCAGTCTGTGCGTGGCGCCCGGTGGTCTTGAAGCAGCCACGACACCACCGCGTGAGGCTGTCCCGGTGTTACAGCTTGAAGCTGTCCCGGTACTCCCTTCCTCTCGGTGAGTCTCTCATCTTCCCTCCTTGCATGTTTAAAATTTCTAATTGATTCTCCTTTCCTTTCAGCAGAATTGTTAGATTTCAGTTTCTTAATTCCTATCACTTACTTGAAAACAGAATTTTCGTTTTGTTTCCTCCCAGAGGCGCGTCAGCGCTTTGCCGCCCCTGTATTCTTTCCTTCTAGGTAAAACCCTTCTTTTCTCCCTTACTCCTTTGTAAATTTTTATTTTAATTGCATGTTTCAATTCAGGTGGTATCTTGTTTCTTAATGAGGGAATGATTTGTGTTGTAATGTTTGGCTGAATTTTTGATATGTTTGAATCTAGTTGCGGGTGGGGTGGTTTGGGGTGATTCGAGGCTCTGAATTTTTAGTTCGGTGGATATTCTGTAGATTATGTTCTTGTTAGAGAAAATTACATACAGCAGTCAATTCTGCAGCTCTTTCTATTCGTTTTAGTCTTGTGTGTTAATGATATATCGAGTAAATTGAATTTCTAATTCATTTCTAAGTTCACTCTAACTTCAGTGCCTAAAGAATGTATCTTGATTTGATCTCCTGCTATGTTCTGGACATATAAAGGATTTCTAATGTCTCTGAAAATTCTGAATTCATGTTAGGTCCCGAAGTCAGTCCGTAGTTTTGATATGTGGCTGTTTTTGGAAACTAATTTATGTTGACAATATGCTCTGTCTTAGTTGCACTCTGTTTTCAAAGTCTGATCAGAATATAACTTATTTTGATGAGAACTTCTGTTAATTTTCTCCTACTGTATTTAAGGTGGAGTTCTGAACTGAAAGTCTTAGAACTTTTAAATCTATGTTGTATAATCTGAAATGGTAGAAGATAAGAGTATTATTATGTTTTTTTTTTAAAATGTGTATTCTGGTGTTGCTTTAAGATTCTAAAAGAAATAACTTGTTCTCTTAAAAGGTAGAATTTAGGTATAATTTCTGAAAGAAACTGCCGATGAGTTTTAACATAGATACAAGAAGGTAAAATGCTTAAGGAAAATCACAGCTTTAGTATATTTTGTTACCTTAAAGAACTGTTATGTTCTCTCTTGAGATGTTGACCTTCTACTGAAATGATGACTGCACTTCTCTCGTTTTCTATCTAGAGTTTTCCTTAAGTGTTTATTTGATGATTTGAGTTCTTGTGGTGTGGCTTGAGAAACTTTCAGTAGATATATTTATAGTATTGAGGAGTGGTATTGGGGTATGTTACTGACTTTAAAACTGAATTGGTGAAATAGAGTTATAGGTTTAGGGTATGGTATGTTATGCCGTGTGTGCTCTTATCTAATTATGTTTCTTTACAGTCTAATAGGAAAAGAGTGTTGTGAGGTTATTAATTGATTTTCAACATTCTCTGCTCCAGCCTTACTTTGAAAGTTCCATAGAAGTGATATGGTGTAAATGTTTACTAATACTTTTGCTATCTTGCAGGAAAACCGTATAGAGGAAGTATGGTTCTTCTCTGATTTAATCCAGATAAAGCATGGAGGTCTACAATAGGTGGTAGGCATAGAAGCATGGAGCTCTTACCAAAAGTCAAGAATCACCATTCTTTTGGATTAAGTTCTTTGAATTTTAGTCTCCAAAGCTGATTTTTTTGTGACGTGTGTGTACTCTTGGATACTATTGCATACTATTTGAATCTATTCATTCATTGTATAAAGGTTGTTGGCAGAAAACCTTACTTCTCCTTATGTAATTTATTTCTTTATTTCATTTGAATTTCTTATTTATTCAATAACAATAAATTTTTATAGGCATGATCTATACACACACACACACGTAGGTTATATATAATACCATACTTATGCCATTACTATATCTACTTTAAGGTTTTAATAATATAAGTCCTATCTAAGATAATTAAAATATAAGATTTCTTTAATATTAATAGTAAAGATCAAGCTTCCTACTAACCTCTAAATTATAATGAGATTAAAATTTGAAACGAGTTAAATTTAAACAATGTAAGTAATATTATTAATTTGTTAATTCATAATCGCGACATTTTAATTAGTCACGAATTTTCTAATACGAGATAGTTCTAACAAAATAGCGGGGCATTACATGAAATGATTAAGGGTACCTGGTTTAAGGATCCTGGATTCCTTGTTTAAGGATCCGAAGAATTGAAATGATTAAGGGTACCTAGTTTAAGGATCCTGGATTCCTTGTTTAAGGATCCGAAGAATTGAAATCGAATTCGGGTTCCAGTGGGTGGTGTAACCTACTCGAACTAACTGTGCACATATAACCGTGAGTCATCTATAGGGTTGGCCGGTTACAGTAAACCGGGAGTCATCGAGCGGGTTGGCCGGTTCAGTGGACCGTGAGTCATCTTAGCGGGTTGGCCGGTTCGGTGTCCGTAGAAGGTGGCCACCTTCTCGGTACCATAAATTATCAGTACAATCAAATTACAGATATGGCCAGTATACTAAAGAAAATTAGACATCGATGTCGAACAGTAGGATCTTTCACAAATGAATTTAGTGAACGTAGGTGCTTTTAAAGACAAAATCCCTACGTGTCACTCTTACGGCATTGACAATTATATTGTATGTATGTGGTTTTGGCATGTGTCTACTGAGTACGTTTGTACTCAGCCCTGCATGTATTTATAAATGTGCAGGTTGAGACGTGATGATGGGAGATGCTATGGTGGGCTTGTCGGTCTTAAATTAAATCTTGGGTGTCTACGTGTCTTCATACACGTAGACTGTAGTCGATCCTTATTCCGCTGCGAGAAGTTTCATTTGAATGTTCTGGCGTAGGTGCCGATTATGTAAATTAAATCTTCGGTTGAACTGAATACAGTTATCGAATGATTATTCGTTTCAGTCAAAGATTTCAGTATTCCATCTCAGTGTTCCACTTTATCCTTCATTTATTTATTCATTAGTCGCGCGCCCGGACTCTGCCGGGGAGGGCGGAGGGACGGGGCGTGACATTAATAAATCACATGAATAATTAATTATTAAAGCACATAAGAGAATATAATGCGGAATTATGTAAATTATACCTTCTCCTATATATGCAAGTCCTCCGCTTGTGAAGAAGCGATTTGAATCGCTAGCTATCGATCAACAATCCACGCCATTTGTCGTCTCTATAATCTTGATCTCCGCCAAATCTCACCTTATGAACTTCTAACCTATTACCCGTCTATCTACTGGAATATCGTGTGGGCGAATCTATCTAGTAGTCAAGAGAAAAAGAAGACTGAAAATACATAGCGTAAAATACTGTATATTTTCAAAAATTAAGAGAGTGAAATCTCATAGGGGGTGCCGATAATTATCTCTATGAGAGAGAAAGTGGCTCTTCTTATTCTCTATTTTATAGATGTAGTGGGCTAGGTTAGGGTTTCCAAGGAGAATGAACTAGATCAAAAATAATAGAAACTATAATCCTCTCTTTATCTCTTGCAGTTACAATAATAATTCAAATTCAAATTTGAATTATATTTAAAATTAATAAGGGCTTGAACAAATCCATAATGAGATTAAATTAATTTTCAAGTTTCCTTTTGGGCCTAATTAAATTTAATTAATTGGCTGGCCCAACTTTTAGACTTTAAATTAAATTGTCCCCCAATTAATTTCTCCATGTAAATGCAATAAAGAGCAGTTCTATTATAAATATTTATCGACTCCACTATAGGATAAATATTGAACTCATCTTGATTCATTCGAATTACGGACGTAACTCTTTTGTCATTAATTATTTCCTCGCGTTTAAGATTTTCTAAATCAATCAATTAATTGAGTTTGCTGACAACTCACAATTAATTAATATATTTATTTGTGTGTGATCCGGTTCACTCCTTTAATATTACATATGGAATAAATTCCCAACCGGCCGGGTTTCTTATGTAATAAACCTTTCTGAACGCTTCACGCGGATTTAATCAACTCGTGTCACCGAGACGCGATTATGTACGACTGACAGTCGAGCACTTCTGGTTAAGCCAATGACTACTATCCAAAACATCACTATTTAGAGTTACAAAAAACTCGCAAGCATTGATGAATCAAAGCAGCGTATAATTAACCGCATATACTAATGTCATCGTCACATATTAAGAAATGAATTAATTTTCGAGACCTCGTTCTAAGTATCAGCACGTTAGTACTTATCTCACTGTGAAATCACTCAATATGTATACGCAAAGCATGTGTAACCGCTTATACATACCGACATTATTATGCGAGCTAAGGTCATCAAGTTCGGAAATTTGTAGTGCTCGCCTCTCGGCTGCGTTGTCGAGGTCGTATGTTGCTAACTTAATAGCCCAATAAGCTTTGTATTCTACTTCGACCGGCAAGTGGCATGCCTTCCCATACACAAGACGGTAGAGGCTCATCCCAAGAATGCTCTTGAAAGCTGTCCTGTATGCCCATAGGGCATCATTTAGCTTGATTGCCCAATCTTTCCGGGATGGTTTCACGGTTTTCTCCAAAATGGCTTTCACTTGCCTATTGCTTGTTTCGGCTTGCCCCAAGGTTTGTGGATGATATGGGGTAGAAACTTTGTGGGTGATCCCATTCTTCTTCATCAATTTGTCGAACAACTTATTGCAGAAGTGTTTTCCTCCATCACTAATGATAGCTCGAGGGAAACCAAATCGGCATAAGATATTTTCCTGTACAAACTTGAGAACGATATTAGCATCACAAGTCCTAGTGGGGATAGCTTCAACCCACTTGGAAACATAATCGACTGCTAAAAGGATATACTCAAAGCCAAAAGATTTAGGGAAAGGGCCCATGAAATCAATACCCCATACATCGAAAATTTCGACTACCAATATGTTTTGAAGAGGCATCTCGTTGCGGCGGCTTATGGCACCAACTCGTTGGCATCTATCACATGCTAAATAGAAAGCTTGAGCATCCTTGAAGAGAGTCGGCCAAAAGAATCCGCTTTGCAAAACTTTATGAGCCGTCTTTTGTCCTCCAAAATGTCCTCCACATGGGGATTCGTGACAGAAACGTAGCACTTGCTCTTGCTCGGAATCCGGAATGCAACGTCGGATTATACTATCCTTGCCTAACTTGAAAAGGTAAGGTTCCTCCCAAAAATATTGCCTGCAAACATAACGAAATCTTTTCTCCTCTTGGGAAGTTAGGCCGGGTCTAAGTAGATTACATGCTAGATAATTCACAATATCGGCATACCAAGGAGTAATCGAAATTTCAGAGACATTCTCATAAGGAAAACTGTCGGAAACACAAGATGTATCAACATGTGAATGCTCAAGTCTAGAAAGATGATCGGCCACAGAATTTTCACTTCCCTTCCTATCTTTTATTTCTACATCGAATTCTTGTAAAAGTAGAACCCACCTAATTAATCGCGGTTTTGCTTGTGATTTGGTCAATAAGTATCTCAAGGCCGCATGGTCGCTATGAACAATTACCTTAGATCCTAAGATATAAGATCGAAATTTGTCTAAGGCAAAAATGACGGCGAACATCTCCTTCTCTGTGGTAGTGTAATTTACTTGGGCCGAGTTTAGTGTCAAACTGGCGTAGTAAATCACACGAAGCATATTATCCACTCGTTGACCTAAAACAGCTCCTACTGCAAAATTAGATGCGTCACACATAATCTCAAAAGGAATAGAATAATTCGGACCAACAACGATAGGGGCAGAAATCAATTTTTCTTTCAATATGGTGAAAGCATGCAAACAAGAGTCGTCAAAATCAAAAGGAACATCTTGAGCTAGTAAATGACAAAGTGGTTGGCAGATTTTTGAAAAGTCTTTAATGAAACGTCGGTAAAAACCTGCGTGGCCTAAGAAACTTCTAACACCCTTGACATCTCTGGGTGGGGGTAATTTTTCAATCACCTCAATTTTCGCCTTATCAACCGCAATGCCTGCACTAGAAACAATATGACCTAGAACAATGCCACTTTTAACCATGAAGTGGCTCTTTTCCCAACTCAATGTTAGGCCGCTTTCAACACATCGTTCAAGTACTTTCTCAATTTTAATTAAACAATCATTAAAAGATGAGCCAAATACCGAAAAGTCGTCCATGAAAATTTCAACGAAATCCCCTATCATCTCTGAAAAAATAGACATCATGCACCTTTGAAAAGTAGCGGGTGCATTGCACAATCCAAATGGCATCCTCCTATAGGCATATGTGCCGAAAGGGCTTGTAAACGCCGTTTTCGCTTGATCTTCCGGTGCGATAGCAATTTGATAATATCCTGAAAGACCATCAAGAAAACAATAAAATTCCTGTCCGGATAATTTATCTAACATTTGATCAATAAAAGGAAGAGGAAAGTGGTCCTTTTTAGTGGCAGCATTTAATTTGCGGTAGTCAATGCACATCCGCCACCCTGTGACAGGTCGAGAAGGAACAAGCTCTTGCTTATCGTTTAGGACCACTGTGATTCCTCCTTTCTTGGGTACCACATGTACCGGGCTCACCCACACGCTATCCGCAATGGGATAGATGATACCTTCCGCCAACAATTTGAAAATTTCTTTTTGCACGACTTCCATGAGAACTGGATTGATGCGATGCATGCATGTAGTGGGACTAATGCCACGAATGTCCGCTAGGCCCCATCCAAAAGCGAGTTTGTGCTTTTTGAGAATTAGGAGTAGCAAGCCTTCTTGGTCCTTTGTTAACTCGGATGAAATGATCACCGGTTTGTTTTCTCCGTTCTCCAAGAACACGTATTTAAGATGTGTGGGTAGCTTCTTGAGTTCCACTTTGCTAGGTGTCAGCATCTCCTCGAATTTTTCCGAAGTGATGGATTTCTCGTCAATTTCCTGCACTAAAATTTTTTCACACGAAAAATCCTGCAAAAAGGAACTCTCGGCCAAGGTATCAATAGTGTCAATGAAACAACAATCATCAATAAAATCTGCGGATGGTATGGTGCGGCTCCTATGAGCAGAAAAAGAAACTTCCTCTCCTAGAACAGACATTTTAATCGTGCCATTTTTAACATCAATTAAGGTATTAGTCGTGGCCATGAATGGTCTTCCTAGAAGGAGTGTATGCTCTACACCGTTTTCATGCACGTCTCCTATCTCCAAAACAACAAAATCAACGGGAACAATTAATCCACCTACTTGCACCAAAACATCCTCAATGACACCTCTAGGATATCTAACGGATCTATCGGCTAGCTGTAAACACATGCGAGTGGATTTAAGTTCACCTAATTCTAATTGTTTAAAAATAGAGTATGGCATCAAATTAATTCCGGCTCCCAAATCTAACATGCCTGACGCTTTCTTACTGTTTCCTAAAGAAATATTAATAACAAAACTACCTGGATCGTATTGCTTAGGAGGTAAGGGTTGCTGCATGATGGAGCTCGCCACTTCGGAGACTGTTACTACTTCTCGGTCACCAAACTTCCTCTTCTTTGCCGCCAATTCTTTGAAAAATTTAACATAGGCAGGAACATTTTGAATGACTTCCAAAAGAGGTAAATTCACCTTTACCTTGGATAGCATTTTGTAGAAATCCTCAAATTGCTGATCGTGCTTCGCGCTCCTTAGTCTGCTAGGATAAGGAATAGGGGGAACATATGGATTTGCTGCCTTGTGTAATTTTTCGCTAGGCTCAGTTTCCTCAACTTCGGGTGGCATCTCCAACTTATTATCTACCGTCTTTCCACTCCTTAATACCGTCACGGCTTGGGCCTGATGTGGTTGATGACCTTGCCCCGGAATCTTCCCCGTTTGTTGACCTTGTTGAAGTTGATTCACTGCGCCAGAAATCTACCCCATAGCTGTCTCGAGACGTTTAATTGTGGCGTCTTGGGCCTCTCGCGCTTTCTTGCTCTCTTGCATAAAAGCGGCCAAACTCTCTTCAATCGATGATCGTTGGGAAGGAGTAGGTAGATGTGGTTGTTGTGGTGCCGGTGGTGGATAGAATTGTTGCGGCTGTGATGGAAAGAATTGTTGTTGTGGCGGTTGTGGTGGATAATATGACTGCGGTTGACGCTGGTATTGAGGCTGGAAATTCGGAGCTTGAGGGCGTCGATTTTGAAAGTTTTGTGCTCCTTGAAATTGAGGCCTCCACCCCGTGTTTTGTTGACTTCTCCATGAGTTTTGTTGAGGAGATGGTTGAGGCATAAATCCTTGCACGGCATAAATTTTTGCTTCGCCTTCGGCAGTCATCTCTGCCATTCGTGGGCACTCATCCGCTATGTGGCCGTAGTCACCACAAATACCGCATGGCTCAGGTGCACTTTGCGGAATGGATGGTGATGGGGATCGGTTCATCTTCAATTCTTGTAGCTCCCTCATCATATCCGCCATTTGTTTCTTGAGGTCGGGGCTCGTAGTCACTGCGCTGGCTTCCATTCGTCTCGAGCGTGTGGATTTCTGATGCGAACTCGCAGCTAGGGTCTCGAAGATCTCGTTCATCTCTTCCGCCGTCTTGACTGCAATATTTCCTCCCGCCGAACTGTCCACCATGACTTGAGTAGTTTGGAGCAAACCATCATAGAAAAATTGACAGAGCATCTCCGGTGCCATTTGATGGTGAGGACACTGTTGAAGTAGCTCTTGAAATCTCTCCCACGCCTCATGGAATGGCTCGTCGTGTGCTTGTGCAAAATTCATTATTTTAGTACGTACCGCTTGAGTTTTGTAATGCGGATAGTACTTCAACATGAATTTCTCACAAGCGGATCCCCAAGTGGTGAGTGTTCCGGATGGAAGAGATAAAAACCAAGATTTGGCCCTATCTGTCAATGTGTAAGGGAAACACTTCAATTTGAGTTGATCCTCCGTCAGAGAGTGAAGAGGAAAAGTCTGCACCACCGTGCAATATTCTCGGATGAACGTCAAAGCGTCTTCACTCGGGAGTCTATGGTACGTCGGAAGTAGTGATTGATGGTGTGGCTTTAACTCATAGTTTCGGACTGCGGTGTCGAGAACGATGGCTGAAGTAGCAGTTGTCCCGAACGTGGGCCTAGTGAAATCGCCCATATAACGCGGCCTCTCGTCCGCTCTCTCATTGGCCATCTCTTCGAATAAACGCGGAAACGAAAATTCGTCAATGTGCTCAATGTATTCTTCTACGGAGGCTAAGATAACACGTTTCCGGTTTATGTTATCAATGAAGGGCGTCAATGGCTTCTTAGCACTGCGGCGACCTTGCATAAAAAACACTCGACAAAAAACGTTACGCGTACCACAATATAGAAGAAGAAAGTAAACATAGTAAATAAAATAGAATAAAAGGAAAAAGAAAAAGAAAAAGAAAAAGAAAAAGAAAAATGAATTAAATCGCCTAAAGTCTTCCCCGACAACGGCGCCAAAATTTGATTCAACTTATTTTAAACTGTCAGTACGTGGCATTGTTTAGACCAGACCCACTGTCCGATAAAGGGACTCAGTATCGGGCACGAGGAATATTTCCAGCCGATATACTTCCAATTATATTAAATTGCTCGCAATTTAAAACGAGTTCGTTATAGATTAATAAGCTGACCCTAGTCGTATTCTCAAGGAAGACTCAATAGGGCAATTATATTCTTTGTTCGTAAAAACGGAAAGCAATTAAAAAGAGTTTGATTTGGATTTCTATAGCTAGGCGAAGAAAGTAAATAAGAAAGCAATTAAAGTTTAAACTAAGAACGAAAATTAAATCTAATATAAGAAAGTAAAGAACTTGAAGTTTGAAGACGAAAGAAAAACGGAAAGAAATCTGGAAATTAAAAGCGATAAAAGGAATTGAAAGCATAAAATGAAACAAACGATAAAAGTGAAATAAACGAAGCAACAATTAAAGGGAAAGAAACGAACTTGAATTAAACTCGAAATACGTCTGGAAACGACAATGAAAATCTGGAAATAACGGTGTTCGAATGTTGTAAACGGCTAACTCCAAAACGAAGAACGGAACGAAAAATCCTATCTAGAATGCTAAGTCTCGACCCTTGATTGCGGGATCGAGACGAACTAAAAATAATGGAAATATGCTGGAAAACTAGTCTAGGAATTCGTGCCAAAAGGTGTCGGGACGAAGTATGGAGAACTGTGATGTATCGACTGAATGGCACGACGTGTCTTTATAGCGAGAGTTGTTCCGAGTGGCACTAGGGTTCGTTGCAACGGCTCGCGCGAAAAATGGGGAGTCAGCGACCGCTCAGATAAGTCAGCGGCCGCTGACTCGTGTGCCGCGGCCTGGCACGGCTGCTGGCGCGCGGCTGGCGCTGGCGCTGGCTCAGCCTGGCTAGTCAGCGACCGTTGAGCATGGTTAGCGGCCGCTAACACGGTCTGGCGCGCGTCCTCTCGGTTGCAAGCGTGCAGCTGGCGCGGCGCTGGCTTGGTCGTCGACATGCCCTTCGGCACACTTCTTCGTTTTCTCGTCTTTTCTCGTTTCTTTTCCACTTTCGACGTTCGTTTAGGCCAATGATCTTGAAACATAAAATGAAACATAACTCGGGCCAAAACATCACGGAACGAGGGAAAATAATACGAATAGAGCTACGAAAAATATAAGTTTAGACGAACAAAATGAGACTAAACACAACCCTGCAGATCCTGCTCAGAAGAACAAGCTCTTCACCAAATACTTGTACCCCGGAGATGTTTTCGTCTTCCCAGAAGGTCTCATCCATTTTCAATTCAATGTTGGAAAGACCGATGCCGTTGCGTTTGTCAGTTTCGGGAGCCAATTGCCAGGAACAATAACCGTTGCTAATGCGGTGTTTGGGTCGGACCCGAAGATTAACCCAGATGTGTTGGCTAAGGCTTTCCAAGTTGAGAAGAATATCATTGACTATCTACTGGCCCAATTCTGGACCAACATCAAATAGATATAAAGTTGTGACTCTATATCTTTTTAATCCAGTAAGTCGGAAATACAATGTTAATGTGCTTGTTTTTTTCTTTTTCTTTGAGAAGTTCGTTTACGTACTAGTGTTTTTGAGGTGTTTGAAAAGCTTGTACTTTCAGATTATGTCATGTGATAATAAACTTCTCGACATTGTGTGCTCATTACAAAATTTTCATGTATTCTTAATTACTTCATACATCCCCACTTATTTAGAGACATTTCATTTGTGGGTTGTGTCAATTATTTACACACATTTTATTATTTGACAACTAAATATTGGTATGCGTGCTAAAAGTAAATATATGTAAATAAGTGGGAGGGAGAGAGTATATCTTAAGCATTCTCCCTCGACAATATTAAATATTTTAAATGTGGTTTATTGTGTTGATTAAATCAATCTATTGTTCAAAAGTAAATATCAAACGTGAATAGTTTGAGACTCCAATCATAAACCGCACACACAAGCACACCAACTGCCAAATTCCTACATTATACTTCTGTCAATTCAAAGGAATATTGATTTCGGTATAGTAGTTTTCAAGATTTAATTTAACCAATATAATTAAACTTCAAAAGGTTTTATAAAGAAAATAAAAAAATCTATACTTTGAAAAAGCTCAAGATCAGTCCATTAATGGAGATGAAATTTAGTAAATTTTACTTTGATGAACTACCTAATTCAGTACAACTCTCCGAACAAGATTAATCTATTTAAATAATTCAAGTGCTCCTTCAGGTCTGCATTTCCTTGATACTCCAAGTTAACCGGTCTAACACTATTAGGTAAGGGGTCCAATTGAATTTCTTGAGAGAGCAGACGAATATTGCGGATCTGCACCTAGGGCCAGTTTTTTATCCTACAGCGAAAGCTCTCCTATTTTTCCCTAACGGCTGACACCAAAACCTGTGATGTGGCTCGTTTTGACAAGTTTTCCGGGATAGTTTGGCTTTTTTAAGACCTTCACCAGAACTTTAATTTCATTAGCTCATGTTTGAGCTGTTGTTAATATTTCTTTGCAATAATATTCTCTCGTACCTCCTAGCTAGTAGTAAATTGAGGCATAGGATGATATGATTCATCATCTTCCATAGTCTCTACATTCTCCACCAACGGCCGCCGATCATTTCTTGGCTCTGTCAAAGGTGTCAGCATATGAGTCTGGATTAATAAACTTTTGTGGTTTGGGAGGTACCCCTTACTGATATCAGATATTGATTTATCAACGTGGAAATTTTTCATGTATCTCGTCTCTCATTCCACTACTTTGGGTTGTCTAGATGCATTTAAAGATCGTTCAGTAGTGTGGGGTTTATGCTTCCCCATTCCAGTAACTCTAGCTTCTATGGACGGATTTCTTGTCATTTTCTTTTCTGCCCATTAAAATACACAATCATCAATGACAATCATTGAAGTAAAAAATGAATTATTTGCGTTTTATCTACTAGCGATTTCTAGGACTTCCATTTTTGGCTTACCCCAGGGCTTATCATCCTCCAAACATTTAAACGATGCGTCTGAAACAACAATCATAGCTCATTATATGTGTGGTCATATTAGAACTCACCTCTACCAAGGATGGAAATCTACCTAGGTCATGAAATGGTCTTATAGAGGAAACAACTCATGGTACACTAGCATTGGCGGGCAGGACATGACCAATTCCTGGAGAGCAATAACTGTCTGGCACCTCCAAAGCATACTTGTTATAATCCTTGAAAGTTGCATCTAGCTCTGTTTAGAAATTTCCCTCTGATGAAACTCAATTCCAAACCAACAAGAATAAGGCAACAGAACAAGAACAAATAGCAAGTAAGACACCTTCCAAGGAGAATATATAACAAGAACTAAAACACAGTACACAAGACGCAATCGACTTATGTGGTTCGGTGCCAATCAACCTACATCCACGGGAGGTTAACAAGAACTTTTATTCACTGAGAATTGAGTATTGAATATAGTGTTTAGTAGGTTTTTGCTTATATTTTAGTGTGTCGTTTTGTCGTGTTTTATATGTTTGTCTTTTGGTTTCCTGTCGTTTTATTGTTCGTTTTATGCCGGTTCATTTGTTTTATGATTTGGATGTAGGAGGTGGAAATGAGATGGAAATAGAGCTAGAAGTGATGCTTTATTCATCCCGTTGACGAAGCCGAGTGGAGCAGAAAGGACCGAGATGAGGACGAGAAGAGAAGCCAAAACGATGAGGCTCAAGTGAGGTCCAGCGCCCGCTGGGGTGCCGCTGCATAGCTTTTCAGAGGGCAGGGTCCAGCGGCCGCTGGCCCTGCAGGACAAACGCAGTCATAACACAAAGCCAACGACCGATGGCAGCGGCCGCTGGCTGACAGTTCCATACTTGATTTAAACTCGTTTTTGGCGTTACTCAGGGGGGAAATAGATAGGACTCGAACTAGAACTCTTAAAAACACATCTTTTACTTGCTTTAGTAGATATGAATTAGTACTTCAAGTGATTTGGAACTCTTTCCGACTTATTTTGTGAAGATTCTTAGTAAGTTTGTTATCATTTATCTTTCTATGGATTCTTCTTTACTTATGGTTGGCTAGATCTTCCCTAGGGTTTGATTATCCCAATCTTTCACTTTATGTCTTGATTCAATCTTTGAAATGGTTGTTTGATTGGTGCTTAACGAGTTTTGTATGCTTGATCACCATATAAAACTCTAAGATATGGAATGGATTGAAATGAATTATTCTATGTCTCATTTGTAATCAAACAACCAAACCTTATAATCGGAAACGTAAAAAGGAAATCGAGTTTTGAATTTGATATTCTCAAAGTGTGATTTGAATACGTGAGTGATAATCACCGATTAGTTTTAAGGATACGAAAGTGATTGACTAATCAACTTTGGAGAATTCTATTAAAAACTCGAGATGATTGATCAAGTATTAAGTGTAGATTGTGGATGATCTCTACCTTAGTCTTAATTCATTTTAGTACCTTGTTTATTGGTTTTCATTAGTTAGATTAATATCACATCTTCAATCTGATTTAGAGTATTCTAGGACTTATTTATTTGATTAAAGCACTATAATCATTGCCCTGCATAGTCTTCAACGAGATTCAACATTCGGGTCGACTCTTTGCGTATTACAACTTCTTAGTATACGTTTTTAGTCGAACATATAGATTACAAGCTTGCTGTTATCCAGAAAAGAAACTCGGATTATCACTTGAAAAAATGATCTTCTTCCTCACCAAACTCTCGTGTATCTCTCACCCAATATATTTTCGACTAAGGAAACAATGCGAGTGAATCGTTGAAATCAAAATTGCTCTCAAGAAGCAAACTTATACCAGCTATCTACCCCAAGAATTGAAAAACCAAGCGTAGACATTAATTTTGTTGCCTTTAATCACTTTAAACTACCATCTCTTGAAAATAGCCTTTAACAAATATGTAAATTGCAAAATCACTCCTAAATGAATTTGAATGTTGTATCAGTTATCCTTCATAATCAAATATTAAACTAAACATGAATGACGGAGCCCAGTTGTTATCACTCCGGTCAAGATAAATTTATAATACCTACACTCTTCACTAGGTTCAGCTAGTGGCAAGCACAAGGTCGATCTCACAAGGAGTTGGTGGATTCCTCTCTCGATGTCACAATTTGGATTTTGAGTCGGGTCTTGCATTGGGAAAGAAGTAGTAATCAAACAGAAAGTAAAGTGCTGAAATAAAAATAACTGAAAAGAAACAATAAAGATAGTTAAATAAGAAAATCGGGTCTTGCATGGGTCACCGAGAGGCCTAGACAGCGGCCCCCAAAGCTCTGCGGGTGCTGACTTGTGCCCTCGGCTCTTATCTTCATTCTCTCATAATTTCTCGATCTTTTCTCCTCTCTTTTCCAACTTTAGCCCTTGTTTTAGCTCATGTGAAATATATAAAGAGGCTAAACAACCCCTCCACACACAAAACCTTGCTTGTCCTCAAGCATAACATAGTCTAAAATATCCATAGAAAAAATCTAACACGACATGCATTTTTGACAAGACTTCAAATCATTCCCAAAAACAATCTTTCTATCATCATGTCACGTCACATATAGATCATAGAAGTAAGTGGCCCACGTTGGCTAGGTACTCATCAATTTGAACAAAACAAAAATAATGATGCAAACGGTAACATAAAGATCACATAACCCGCTAGAGTTTTTATTCATCACTTTATTAGTGTATCTTTCTCTTTTCTTTTTGTTTCTAAACATGAGGAATATTAAGGACAATGTTCACCGGGTGTGTACTCCGAATGTTCGGGTTTTCCCGGTGTGGTTTCCC
Organism: Leonotis leonurus; assembly: GCA_026898415.1. NCBI lineage: Eukaryota > Viridiplantae > Streptophyta > Magnoliopsida > Lamiales > Lamiaceae > Leonotis > Leonotis leonurus. The sequence goes on along the minus strand of JAPKLX010000112.1, from coordinate 762,079 downwards.
ATACCCATCTCTTTTATATATTTGAATTTTGATTAAGAGAGCGGGGTAGAATCCTTATATACTCCTATCTTAATGATCTCACAAAGATAACTAAAACATTGTCAAGTTATATGGTCATTGTCGTGAGGTGTGAACAATTAGGGGTTCCATAATGTATCCTCACGCGGTTTCCTGCACTCATGGTTCCCAAAAGAGCAGAGACCTCTCGACAAGTTCATTTTTCATTATTAAACAAGGATACGCAATAAGTGGTACTCCCTCCGTCCCACTAAGCATCACGTCTTTTTTTCGGCACGGTTATTAAGAAGAATGTATAAAGTAGTGTAACAGTGATAAAGGTGGTAGGGTCCACACCTTTTTGAATGATAACTTTTACTATTTTTGGAATGTGTCAAGCTTAGTGAGACGAAGGGAGTAGTACTAAACAACTATCCAGTCGAATCAATCAATTCATCATGCATCACTATTTCGATCATTCTACTAAGATTAAGAATCCGGTCACATGTTCCCCACATTCCTACGTTCATCTAACGTTTCATAACACGAATCAAGTAAAATTAATAAAGGCTTTCAAATCATATCATATCGCAAACACATGACACGACTCGATTCAACCACAAGATATCAAGACAAAGTAACTTAAGAACAATCAAAATTTTGCAACAAATAAGACACTAAAATAAAAGACAAATGCATGCACTTAAAAGGTACCCCTCCCCCTACAAAGATAGAGCAATGCCCTCATTGCAGAAAGTAAAGAGCCATATAGTAGAGATAAGAAAGACATCCCTGAAGTACTGCATTCGGTGCGAAAACGAGAAGAATAACAATTTGAAAATTAACTATAAAAAAAAGGGAAAAACAAAGGTTTGTCAATCACACACTAACACGAAATGAAATAATGTAATAAAATGGGAAATAGCATGAGTTGCCTCCCACGAAACACTTGTTTTACGTCATTAGCTTGACGAGACAACTCAATCAACTAGGAGTGTAAAGATTAGGGGTTGACTCCATAACTGCGGGCATGGAGTCATTTTCGATATATGGTTTTAGTCGATGTCAATTTACTCGAAATGACATCTTCCCCTTTTTGGCATATGATGTATCACCCTTTGATGGTAGAATTTTTCATGTGTAATCTAAGCTAAATTATTTCCATATCTAGAGTTTAGAAATCGAGCAAGTTATCATAGATTTCATACTCATTGTAAGAGTTTGTTCAATAGGAAGAACACTTAGCTCTCAAATCAAAAGTTTAGTTTTGATTGATTTTTTTGGAAACAAGTTTGATAAACCACCCGCATCTCAAAATTTTTGTTTACTCGTATTGGGATAAAATCAAATAAAATGTAATTTTTAAAAGTTATAAAAAGATCATAAATAAATTTTAATTAAATTACAAGATATTGAAAACATATCATTATGAGAGCATTTTATACTAAATAGTATGAAGAAAAATTAAAATATTGTTGTAAAGTATGGGCGGGTTAAATTGGCTCGAAGCCTACCGGACTTTTGTGGCCCAAAGCAAATATACCCATCGGGCTAATGGACCCGAAATTTTTTGAGATTTATGTTTTAAGCTCAACCCGATACTAATTACAAGTGGACCAACTAAACACATTGAACGAGACTATTTCCACTAAAAAACTTTAAGACGCTAGAGTAGGGGTGAGCAAACTCAAACTGAACCTGTAAAACCGACCCGGACCGAAGGGTTCGTTCCGGATCAGGACCGACCCATCTATTACAACGGTCCGGGTTGGATCATTTTTTTAGGACCGGTGAAGTACCGGATCGATCGCCGGGTCAAGACTCATTCAAACCCGCTAGACCCAAAACCAACCCATACAAGTAAAATAATTTTTTTAATGAGAAATATATATAATATTTTTAATATTTATATATATATTTAATAAGAAATATATATATATATATATATATAATATTTCTTACACTTATTTTTATTTATGAACTTGGGGTTTGGATTAATAAACTATTATGATATGAAATAATTTATAATTTATATATTTATTATCAATGGAGAATAATCAATACTAAGAATTGTTACAATTCTTATGTAATTATTTTCCAAAAATTGTTGGTGAAAATTAAAAAAATAATATGTATAACATGAAAAGAAAAGTATGAATTAATTTATTTTTTTTTAGTTAATTAATATTTTAGTTAATATTAACTAAATTTATCATTTTAGTTAATATTTGTTGAACATAAATAATTTATTTTTATATAATAAATATTAATTAATAATTATTTTTAATTTTTAATTTTTAAAGATTACATACCCTATTTTTTAATTTATAAATCTTAAAAATCAACTGGCATTAAATATTAAAAATAATAAATATATACTATTTGGGTGTGATGAACCCTGATATGTATAGAATTCAATTAAAACATATATATATATATATATAAATTAAAATTTAAAAATAAAATAAAAAGTAAATTTAATTTCGTTGTGGAACATAAAATATGAAATATAAAAATGAGACTTCGAATCCAATCAGTAATAGTCATAGAAATAGGTAAATCATTAATTATTCAATAGAGTTACATACACAAGCTTCAATACAAGCAGGTAAGTTGCATATAGGAAAACAAATATTTTCTACAGCTTAATTATAACATACTCTTGGTTTACACAATACACATTCGAATTTATCCATCACTTCTCAAAAATAAATTTACCATGAATACCTGCATGTTATTTGTGCAAATAATTATGTAATGCCAAAACCTTAGTTTGACTTAATAAATCTTTGTTAACTTGCATTGTAAATTAACAAGCATAGGCTTATTTTCTGATTTTATTTCCAGAATGCTAAAACATCATACGCTTCTTAAATTTCTGATTATTTTAGTGCAGTGCAGCTAGCCATGCATGCGTATTCCGTCATTTGTCTACTTTTGATTTGCATACATAATGATTATTTATTTTAATTAATGCTACGGTCTCTCGATTTTCATACGTCAATGTATATATTAAGTATGACTCATGTTGCTAACTAGGTGAAAGAGAAAGATTAACAGCCTTGACATTTATATGGAAATTAAACAAGCAAGGAACTTAATCCAAAGCAGACGATGGAGCAAGCGAGTCAAATTAAATTTCTTTAATGGGTCCCAAAATAAAGCAGCTGCATGCATGCCTTTATATATATATCCCAATAGATTGCAACAAATGTTTGAGTAATTGACAGGATATATAGGTTTTAGGACACACAATAAGGCTGGTTAAAAGCAAGACAATTTGTAATAAAATGTTAAATTTACTTTATATATGAAAATATTTCGCCTTGTTATTAATTAATTAGATCATATACATGCACTCTACTCCTACGTAGTCATTGTAATTAGTTGATTGAAGATTGAACAAGTCCATATGTGATTATATATTAAATTACTGTTATTAAATAATTTGCCCATGTTGTATAGGTTTAGGTAAGAAGAAATATTTAAGAATAAGCTAAATGTTAGAACGCTTCTAGTTTTGACGGTTTCGACTGAAGAAGAAAAATAAATTAAAAGAAAAGGATATGAGCATTGGAGTTAGATAGCTCTTTTTCTTCTACTATAAAATGGTGTGTTTCTCATGCTATTTCCATCAGCCACAGATAGAAAAGAAAAGTAAGTGCAAGTAACATATACACACACATATATTTAGTGATATGAAGAACATGGGTTTTGGTTTGTGCACCATTTTCATTACTTTATC
>JAPKLX010000112.1:728082-754540 GCA_026898415.1 Leonotis leonurus | reverse complement strand
TTTATTAAACTTCTCGAGAATTTTCTCATTACTCGTGCTATCAAAATCGAAAAATAGGAGTTTTCTCGATTTTCTCGAGTTCTCGATTTTACTATTCACCCGGACGGCGAAAAATAAAAAGTTCCGCGTATGGTCCGTATCGCGATAAAAGTGTATGTAAATTATCGCGTTTTGTCCATATCTCGGCTCGGACTTCAAATCCGGGCATTCGAATGAATCTCGTATTTGCTCTTGTTACCTGTTATAAAAGTATAAGTCGGTTCTCAAAATAGCGGAGATTTGATTTCCGTTTTCGCTGAAACTTGGCAGCAAGCTTCAAAATAAAGTTTCTTATCCAAAAATTTATTCTTGGGATTTTTAAACACCTATAAGCCAGGTATAAAATACTCGGGTGTTACATAGACATTGGAGCTATGTATCATGTTTGTTGTAACTCTTCATGGTTTACTTTTGTTTCTTCGGTTACCAACACTTTAGTTTGTTTGCCCAATGGGGGTATTGTTAAGGTTTCCAAAATTGGTGAAGTATCCATAAACAAGAGAATTGTTCTCAAGTCTATTCTGCTGGTTCCTTCCTTCAAATATAATCTTCTCTCTATTAGTGCTTTAATATCCATTTTCCATTGCACTGTTATATTTAATTAATATTCTTGTGAAATCTAGGAAGCTTCACGAGGGACTATGATTGGAAAGTGTTGAAGACAAGGGAACCTCTACCTGTTGGAAGTTGATGATAAGTCTTTACCACTGTTTTGTATAGTATTTGTGTTGATGTTTGGCACGCTAGGGTTGGCCATTTATCCAATAAGAAACTCAAGTTCTTGTCTTTGGTTTTGTCTTTAAATTATTTCATTTCTGAAGTGTGTGATGTATGCCATTTGGCCAAACAAAAGAAGTTATTGTTTCCTGTTTCTTATTCTGTCACAAGACATGCGTTTGATCTTATACACCGTGATATTTGGGGGCCATATAGAACTCATATTGTACAAGGATATTCTTATTTCTTGACTGTTGTTGATGACTATTCTAGGTTTTTGGACCATTCTCCTTAAACAAAAGTCAGACACTAAATATGTCCTTACTTAGTTCTTTAACACAATTCTTACTCAGTTTGGGAAAAGTATCAAATTCATTTGTTGTGGTAATGGTCTTGAATTCTATCTACCTTCTTTTTATGCCTCTTTTGGCACTGTAATACAACACTTGTGTGTTGAAACCCCACAATAGAATGTTTGTTGTTATGTCTAGAATTATAATTAGTATTGGACATGGTTAATTGTCTGGTATTTGTGGGCTTTAAGCCCAGTTTGGTATATTATCTTAGTACTATATATATATATGGTCTTTGAGATTTGTAAGATGTATCTAGAACCCTAGACGCTCAATAAAATTTGTTCTCCTCTCTGCCCGTGGACATAGCCAAATTGGTGAACCATGTAAATCTTTCTTCTCTATGTTTTGGTTTCTTGTTTTCTCAATCAATCCTATTTCGTTACAACAAACTGGTATCAGAGCCTGGTCAATCGATCAGGGGTTTGGATTTCCGCACTATTAGGGTTTTTTGAGTTAATTAGAATGTCGGCTTTTAACGTAAAGGTTGACAAATTCACCAGGAGAAATAGTTTTGGATTATGGAAGATCAAGATGCGATCTTTGCTGAAGTAGCAGGGTTTATGGGCGCCGCTATCTGGAAAACCTAAAAAGGAAGACATAGATGAAGAAGAGTGGGAGACCTGGGAGGAAAAGGCTCACTCGACAATCATGTTATGGCTGCCCGATGAGGTTATCATCGAGGTTGCTGATAGGGAAATTGCCGCTGGTCTCTGGTCAAAGTTGGAGAATCTCCACATGACGAAGTCTCTAACCAACAAGTTGCTTTTGAAGCAACGCCTGTTCCGTTTACGCATGCCGGAAGGTACGCCCCTTCGCGATCATCTATATAATTTGAACAAAATGTTTCTAGATTTGCATAATATTGATGTTAAAGTAGAGGATGAGGATGCGGCTTTAATTTTGTTAGTATCGTTGCCTGAGTCGTATAAGAATTTTGTTGAATCTTCTATTACTGGGAAAGATACTTTGTCTGTGGAAGATGTTCGATCTGCCCTCCACAGCAGAGAAGACTGTCAACAGGCAACTGGCTCGGTCACATAAACTCAGGCATCGGGGTTGTCTGTCACGGGTAAGGGACAAAAGATATTTGGGAAAAAGAAGTTGAACAAAGGCTCAAAAGGTCCTAAACCTGAAGACATGCAACTACTGTAAAGAGCCAGGGCACTGGAAGAATGAATGTCCAAAGAGTAAGAAGAGGCGGGATAAGAAAGATAGCAGTTCTGCAGATGTTGCAGAAAATGATTCGAATTCTGAAGAAGATCTGGCCTTGGTCATAGATGGACAGTCACATCATAATGATGTGTGGGTTCTTGATTCTGGAGCATCATATCATATTTGTCCTAACCGGAAGGTGTTTTCAACCTATGAGAAGATAGATGGTGGCAATGTTTCCATGGCCAACAGTGTTGTCTGCAAGGTGGTTGGAATTGGCTCAATCAGGATACAGACACATGATGGTGTATTATGCACCTTGAATGAAGTCAGGCATATTCCACAGATGATGAAGAATCTGATATCTTTGAGTCTCCTTGACAGCAAAGGTTTCAGTTTCAAAGGTGAAGGTGGAGTAATGTATGTCTATCAAGGTTCAAAGGTAGTGCTTACAGGCTTGAAATGTGGTACTTTGTATTTCCTACGAGGTTCTACTATGACAGGTTCTGTTGACGTTGTATCACCCGAGGTTCAGACCAATGATATGACCAAGTTGTGGCATATGAATTGTTGGAGTCCGTCACAAGTTGAATCTATTGGAGGTCACGGATATTTTGTTTCTATGAATGATGACTACTCAAGGATGACTTGGGTACTTATGATGAAACACAAAAGTGAAGCATTCAAGAAGTTCAAGCAGTGGAAGGCTTTGGTAGAAAGTCAGACTCGGAAAAAGATCAAGCGTCTGCGAACTGATAATGGAAGAATAGAATATTCTATTCCTTTACAGTGAAAGAAGTTGGAACGAAGTCGTTAATAATAGATTACCTAAAGATGGCTTGGAATTTATTTCGTCTTAGTTCAATGAGTTTTTCAAGGATGAAGGAATTGCTCGACACCACACTATTACACATACACCGCAGCAGAATGGTGTGACAGAACGCATGAATCAGACACTGCTGGAGAGAGCAAGATGCATGCTCTCTAATGCTGATTTGGCTAGAAGGTTATGGGCAGAAGCTATTAACACTGCGTGCCATTTAATCAATTGTGGACCACACACTGGCATTGATTGCAAGACACCTTACGAGGTATGGTCAAACAAACCTGCAAATTATTCTTTGCTGAAAATATTTGAGTGTACTTTTTACTATCAAGTGAGTGAGGGTAAGTTAGACCTAAGGGCTAAAAAGGGCATATTTGTTGGTTATGGGGATGGAGTTAAAGGATATATAATCTGATCACCTTTAGAGAATAAATTTATACTCAGTAGGAATGTGATTTTTGATGATAATTCTATGTTTAACCCTGATGTGAAGTCCATTGGTGCAGAAAATTGTAGTAGTGTTGATAAACAAGTGGAGCTGCAAGTTACTCTCGATGAGAGTCAATCAGAACTCCAAGGTGGAGATGATCAACATACTACGTCTGAATTTGAATCCTCAAGTTCAGATGTTCATCCAGAAGCTCGCCAGACAAGCATATTGGATCATAGATCTAGGAGAATAGTCGTGAAGCCTCCTTTGAGGTATGGTTTTGAGGATATGGTGGCTTATACCTTAAGTCGCTGACGGGGTGGAGGAGGAAGAACCATCAACAAATGAACCATATACGTATAAAGAAGTTGTCTCAGGGAGTGAGTCAGCCCAGTGGGTCGCTGCAATGGGAGAGGAGATGGCATCACTTGCCAAGAATGTGACTTGGGAACTGGTCAAACGTCATGAGAGGAAAATTGTTACGCGTAAATGGATCTTCAAGAAGAAGGAGGGAACCACACCTGGTGAAGGTATGAGATACAAAGCTCGTCTTGTTGTAAGAGGGTTCACACAAAAAGAGGGGGTTGACTGTAATGAGATTTTCCCAGTGGTCAGACATACCTCTATAAGAGTGCTACTAGCAATGGTTGGACATCAGGATTTAGAACTTGAGCAATTGGATGTGAAGACAACTTTCTTACATGAAATGCTCGAAGATGATATCTACATGACTTAGCCAGAGGGGTTCCATGTACCGGGAAAAGAAGTTGAAGAAGTTCTTATATGGACTGAAGCAGTCTCCTAGGCAGTTACATGATCCAGTTGGGATACAAGAGGAGTCTATGATTGTTTTGTGTATCACAACAAAGCTGATGATGTTTCTATGATCTATCTTGTTCTGTACGTGGATGATATGCTCATAGTTGCGAGGTCCAAGACTGACATTCAGAAGTTGAAGGATCTGCTCAGCGCTGAGTTCGATATGAAGGATTTGGGTGCTGCAAAGAAAATATTGGGCATGGAGATTTATAGGGAAAGAGAAAAGAAGAATCTTTTCTTGTCACAGAAGAGCTACATTCAGAAGATTTTGTTGAGATTTGGCATGTCTATAGTTAAGCCTATGGATACTCCAAGGGCTGCGAATATTCATTTGTCCTATGATTATACACCAAAGTCTGTAGCTGAGCAGGAGTTTATGTCTCGAGTCTCATACTCTAATGCAGTGGGAAGTCTGATGTATGCTATGATCTGTACTAGACCAGATCTTGCACACGCTGTTAGTGTTGTCAGCAGGTTTATGGGGCAACCTGGAAAGGAGCATTGGCAAGCTATGAAGAGGGTTTTCCGTTATCTTAGAGGTACGTCTGATGCTGGTCTCATTTATGGAGGTGATCCTCATTGTTCTGTGATTGGTTATTTAGATTCTGACTATGCTAGAGATGTTGATGGTAGAAAATCTATGACTGGTTACGTTTTCACTCTTGGTGGTTCTGTCGTTAGTTGGAAGGAAACTTTGCAGGCTACAGTTACTCTGTCTACAACAGAAGCAGAGTATATGGCGTTGATAGAAGCTGCTAAGGAGGAAAGTTAGTTGAAAGGGCTAGTTGGTGATCTCGGTTTACATCAGGTTCAAGAAATTGTGTACTGTGACAGTCTGAGTGCAATCTGTTTGTCCAAAGATCAAGTTCATCATGAGAGGACCAAACATATTGATGTGAGGTATCACTTTCTAAGGAATGAGAAAAGAATCAAGGTGATGAAGGTGGGCACGACTGATAATCCTGCAGATATGTTCACCAAGTCTGTTCCCCATAGCAAGTTTCGACATTGTTTGAACTTGTTAAACATCACAACTTGTTAATTGCCCGAGGAGGGCAAATCTGAGGCAAAAAGGAGGAGTTTGTTCATTTGGCATTGTAATGATGCATTTGGAGAATTCTAGTTAAGGTGAAGATTTGTTGTTATGTCTAGAATTCTAATTAGTATTGGGTATGATTAATTGTCCAATATACAGTTGTGGGCTTAATTTTTTCTCCTCTCTGCCCGAGGACGTAGCCAAATTGGTGAACCACGTAAATATGTGTCTTCTTTACGTTTTTGTTTCTTGTTATCTCAATCAATCATATTTCGTTACAACAATGCTAAAGAAAATACCAACATCTTTGAATGTTGCTAGAAGCATACTTTTTCAATCTCATTGACCTTTGGTGTATTGGGGTTGGGGGAGGGATTGTGTTCATGTTGCATCCTATATTATTAACAGGATACCTTCTTCTATGTTACCTAACAATAATTTACCTTTTTATTTGGTGTATTTTTGTCGTGTTTTTACACGACCTTTCGAGTCATTTCATAGCTTTATGTTCATTTTATATACTTTTTGGTTTGTATTTACGGCCGGTTATCGTAATTGCATGTAGGTTGTTTGGTGTGGAAATTGGCACAAAATTGAGTTGTAACTATGAATCTTGAATAGCATAGGATAAAATTTCAACTCGATAGGAGTCCGTAGCTGCAAACGGATCCAAAATCGGAGTTCAAACGAAGGAGAACGGGCCGAAACAAAATCGTTGCGCGTGAGGACCAACTGCCGCTTGACCCCTCCGCGGGCGCTGGGCGTGATTTTTGGACGCGTTTTATGCTATTTAAAGCCCGTTTTTGGGCGTATTTTCAATCCCCTATCATATTTTCTCTTCTTAGAAACCCTAGAACACGTATTTGAGTTGATTTCTTTGTAATTTCGCCTCAGGACGAAGGATTGAGGGCGAGTTTGACGCTCAATCCAAGATTCTTTCTTAGTAAGTTTTATTTAATTCTTATTTTTGAATTTTTTTTTTTATGGATTGAATTGTCATTCTCTACCTAGGGTTTAGAATTTCTTTAATTATTTATTGATTGTTCTTGATTCATGCTTCATGATTTAACTTGTGCTTATTTAATTGAGACGATTGGCCACCTCTTTTGATTATTTGTTTGTTGGCTGAGATCGAGAGATAATTCCAACATAGAACTTGGGTTAAATCTTTAATAATTCCAAATCAGAGACGTAGGAATTATATTCATCATTGATTTGTGATTTTCCTATAGTGTAATTCGAATACGTAAATTAGAATTGCGGCTTAATTATTGAATATGAAAGTTAGTAATTAAGCAACTCTAGGAAATCATTTATTAATTATGAATCATTGTTCTTAATTGAGAAATTCTTCTTAGGGTAATCTAATACATGAGTCGTGATTACTGTCTAATTAAGAATACATAAGTAATTAATTAGACTAACTATTAAGAAGCCCTTAATGAACGAACAATAGCATGAATTTAGGAGTATGATTTAATTGATTTTAGATTTTCTTCGCTCTAGGCCCTTAAATCCGGAATCCCACATTTTCATTATTTTGTTTATTTATTTTATTTCTTATTTTATCATGCTTATTATTGATTAGTGTTTAGGATTTCTATTTATTTGTTCTTGATACACTTAGGATTAGAATCGCTCTGTTAAGCTTTCCATTGAGATTCGACCGGGGTTAACTTGTCACATGCAATTGATCTCGTATATTTGCGAGAACCTAGAGTGTACACATTTTAGGTTAAACACTTTTCAATTTCTTTTTGCCAAACCACCCTGTTACGCACATCTTGGAGTCATTGGATGTTTTGTGTTATGTTGCCACATTGGACAGAGACAAAGATACATTTTCACCAATGTCTTCTAGATGTGTTTTCCTTAGCTACCGTACTGGTTATAAGGGGTATAAAGTTCTCAATTAAGACTAATGTGGTGTACACCATTAGGCAATTTATTTTCCATGAAAATATTTTTCCCTATACATATCTCCCTCCCTCTGACTTTGATCTAAGTGGTGATAGTCCTACTGCACATGATTCTACTAACACCTTATATTTCTACCCTTGTCACCTCTGTACCTTCTCAATCCATTTCTCCCTCACATGTTCCTTCATTGAGTTCTAGAAGACATATCCATAAGTCAGTTTACCTTACTGATTACCACTACAATTCCATGATAACTCTATCTACTGCACACCCACTCCACTCATATATTTCACACACCAAATGTGGTTGTTGTTCCTCAGCCATCCTCATATTTCAAGCATCTCAATATTCTAAATGGAAAATGTTCGACTAAAATTGTTTCGAGTCGCTCGCAATCTAACGAGGTCTTCTAGCAATGATAAGCCAGCCCAAGTCATATTCTCAATAAAGACTTACCAGGGCAATTTAACTCTTTGTTCAAAACGAAAGCAAGTAAAATATTGTTTGAAAGTTTTAAAACTAGACGAAAAATATAAATAACGAAAGAACAAAAATCTTAAACTAATAAAAGTAAACAAAGAAATGAATTGCCTAACTAAGAAAACGAGTTGCGAATTAGAGAAGATAAAGGTAACTTGGTAATCGAAATTAAAAAGAACGTAGAAAGTACTTTGGGATTTGACATCGAAGAGAAAGTAGAATAAATAAACGAAATAGAAACACGAAAGCATAAACAAATAAACGAATTTAATAGTAAAAACGAATCGGAATATAAACGGAAGCAAACTTGATTAACAAACTGGGACGAACTTGAATCCACATCGAGAGATGGAAAAACAACGAACTAGAATGTTGCAATTGGCTATCCTTCAAAATCGAATACTAAAGCTAAAAACGACTAACTAAAAATCACAAGTCTCCACCCTAGAACAATAGGTCGAGAGGTGCTCGAAATATAAGTGTAAAACTTCTAGAAGAAGGTCTCTCAAAACGTCTGAAAAAAGGTGTCTCAAAAGTGTGAAACGCGTCGACTACTTATAGGCGAGAGCGAAGGTCAGCGGCCGCTCATGGTCAGCGATTGCTGAGTGGCTCGGTTAGACGCTCCCCCGTGCCATCCGCTGAGGCCGTTAGGCGCTGGCCCAAGTCAGCCGCTGGGGTCAACGGCCGCAGAGGGGCCAGCGGAAGCTGACCCTGGCGCATGCTGCCTCGCGCGCTTGGCCCGGCCGTGGCTCGGTTCGAGACACCCACGCCTAGTCAGCGGCCGCTTAGGGCTACGCGACCACTGACTAGTGCTCTCGGCTCTAGTTTTCATTCTCTCATCATTTCTCGATCTTTTCTCGTTCCATTTCCAACTTTAACACTTATCTAGGCTCGCGATCCTGAAATATAAAATAAAGCATAAATCGAGCTCGAAACAACATGCAAAATAGAAAAAAAAACAAGAATAAAGACAAGGAAAATACGAGTTTAGACGACTAAAAAGAGGCTAAACAGAAAATGATAATGAAAGAAGAGCTTAATGTTCTTATACACAATAAAACTTGGGAACTTACTCAATTACTATCAAACAAGAATATTATTGGTTGTAAATGAGTTTATAGGGTGAAATTTAATACAGATGGTAGTGTTGACAAATATAAAACACGTTTGATGGAAAATGGTTATACTCAACAAGCTGCAGTAATTATCTAGACACATTCTCTCAAGTGGCTAAGTTGGTTACAATTAAGCTCATGTTAGCAATTTCAGCCATTAAAGGATGGACCTTATGTCATTTCGATGTGAATAATGCATTCCTAAATGGTGATTTAGAAGAACATATTTACAGTGATGTTCCTCCGGGGCTTATCAGCGAGGGTGAGTATTCACGAAAAGGTAGCAAATGCAGGTACCTCTCGAGTAGGTCTTTGACGGTACTGTTGAGAAAACGTTGTCCAGGAGGGCTCTTGAGCACATGGCTCTTATAGAGCTCAGCCCCTCTTTTTGGCCTGCAAGTCTAGCCTTTCGATCCGCTTGCTTTTGGCCAATCTCTACACCTCTATCATATGACTATTTACCTACGCGACACTCTTGAGATACTCAATATGATTCATGGCCTCTGTTAGGGTTTGTATACCTCAAAGCATGCTTTTTGCTTAGACGATGTATCAAAATTCTTTTCAGTTCCATTTAATGAGAATAAATATTTCTATCATTGGTTTTTTATTTATTATCTTTATATATTGAATTGCAAACAAGTCCGTTTACTGCAATTGTAGACGATGTGGTAGATTGATGATCACAGAAGGTAACACAGTTGGATCCTTTGTAATATAAAGCTCACGGCCTAGACAGAATTAGACAGTCTAGTCGGTAAAGGTTGTGGTATCATTTGATGCGAGAGCAGACCTTAGCCCGCAGAATGATATTGGTATGTATAAGCTGATACACATGCTTTGCATATACATATTGAGAGGTTTCACAGTGAGATAAGTTCTACATGTTGTTGCTTAGAACGAGGTCTCAAAAATTAGTTATTTCTTAATCTGTGACGATAACATTAGTATATGCCGCTGATTAGACGCTGTTTTGACTCATCTACGCTTGTGGGTTTTTTGTAACCTTAAATAGTGATGTCTTGGGCGGTAATGATTGGCTTAGTTAGAAGTGCTCAATTGACAATCGCATAGAATCGTGTCTCGATTAACATGAGTTGATTAAATTCACGTGAGGCGTTTAGAAATGTTTATTACATAAGAAACCCGGCCGGTTGGAATTTATTACGTATGTAATAATTAAGGTCTGAACCGGATCACTCGCAAATAGATATATGAATTAATTATGAGTTGTCAGCAAACTCCATTAATTAATGGATTTAGTAAATCTTAAACCTAGGAAATAATTAATGACAACAGGTTTACATCTGTAATTTGGATGGATTAAGATGAGTTCAATATTTATCCTATAGTGGAGTCAATAAATATTTATAATAGAATTACACTTTATTACATTTCTATGGAGTAATTAATTTAAGTCTAAGTTGGACCAAGCAATTAATTAAATTTAATTGGGCCCAAAGTGACATGGAAATTAATTTAATTATGTTATGGATTTGACTAAGTCAAATTAATTTTGAATTATTCAAAATTCAAATTTGAATAATAGATGGAATTCTATAAAGATAAAAGTGGGAATTAATTCTATTATTTGAGAACTTATCCATCACACCCTAGGATTTTCGGCCAAAGAGAGATAAATTCTCTCTTGAAATTTTTGAAAATTAAGAAGCATTCAAATGCTTTAATTTTCATTCTTGTTCTCTCAAATACTTGATAGAATATTTCCCACACTATATTCATGTAGTAGATTAGGAATATGTTAGAAGCTTCCAAGGTCGGATTCGAGAAGATCAAGAGGAGATTCCTACAGTGTGGATTGCAATTCGATAACTAACGATTCAATTTGTTTCTCCACAAGCGAAGGACTAGCGAAGGAGAAGTATAGTTATTTAATCTGCAATTATATTCTCATGTGGTATTATTTGTTCAGGAATTAATTATTTATGCGATTAATTAAACCTGTGGATCATGCGCATTTATGAGCCCCTCATACGGGTTCTATCAACCTCCTCTAGAGATTCCCTTTGACGAGCATAGGCCTCAGAGGCCTTGGCCTGTTCCACTAACAGCAAATCCCTCTCACTCTCGAAGTTCTGATATTTCTCACGCAATTGCCTAATGGAATCTTGGAGTGTGCAACAACTCTTGAACTGGCCTTTTAACATATCTCGCTCTTCTTTAAGGGTACGACATTGTGCCTTAGAGGCGATGAGCTATGCTGCTAAGAGCAGCACGGAAGACGCGGGCTTACAAAATAATAAGATATTAAGCTAGATTTTACAAGAAAACATGAATAGAAATTTAAAGGAAAATCGGGGGAACGAGAAGTGGACAAGAAGTTCATGTTCAAAGGTTATCTGGGCCAGAGCGCTACTTGTCAAAGGCATAGTTTTGATCCAGTCTCTTCGCGAGGAAGGGCATTGAGCACTCGAGCGGACCGGAAAAATTCAGAGTAGGGCCACTAGTGGAGGTGGAGGCTCTGGCTGGATATGGAAAACCCAGAGACATGGTCAATGTTGTGACTCTTTGAGTATCTCTCTACACGTCTCGGACAGAGGGAGGTGGTTGACGAGGCTGACGACTGGGAGATGGGAAATAGAAATATTAATTACTACCTCTGTCCCAATAAGTTTGGCACAATTTATTATTTTAATACACTCATTTGAATATAAATTGTGTCATGCTTATTGGGACGGAGGGAGTACTTTTCTAGGACCCTCAGAGCCCTGGACCTGTTTGTGCTTTTTTGAAACGGGCTCTTCAGGACCGTATAAAGCACGCTTTTTGGTCATCGTTTTAAGAACGGTGGGCTTATTGTGAGGACCTAGTGGAGGAGATCCTGGTGGAATGGGATCAACAGAAGTAGCTGCCAAGTCGGCAATAAACTGAGGAGAAGTCTGCTCTGTGGCTGGACTAGGGGCAGAGAAGGCCTTGGCAGCAGAAGTACCAGCACTTTCTGAAATATTGGCAGATGCGGCTGTAGTCGAGACACCAAAAGCAGAGCCCGCAGGAGAAGATGGGGTGGCAGAGGCAGCACCCATGCCAGATCCTCATTTTCCCTGGTCTGGAGTAACTACGTAGTATTCTTGATGTCAGGATTTATCGACACTATAATATTTACCATAAAGGTCAGATAGGGCGGTAGAAGAGAAATAGAGAAAATGATAGATCTTGTTGATATTAAAGAAAGTTTCGGCGATATTTGAGAAGCCAAAAAGGGTGAGATACATATGAAAAAATAAAGCTTTCCTTATTAACATAGGGTTAAGTTGATTAAACGGGATAGAATAAAGGGTGATCAAATTGCAGAAATAAGGGAAAAGGGAAACGGGATAGGGCAGTAGAAGAGAAATAGAGAAAAGGATGGGAATGATTGATCTTATTGATATTAAAGAAAGTTTCGACGGTATTTGAGAAGCCAAAAAGGGTGAGATACATATGAAAAAATAAATCTTTCCTTATAAACATAGGGTTAAATTGATTAAATGGGATAAAATAAAGGGTGATCAAATCGCAGAAATAAGGGAAAAGGGTAGACGCACACCCACCTCGAATTGATTCCTCCACATTATGATGGAGGGTGGCTTAATAGTAAATGGTCGTTCGTTAGTAGAGGGGATTCTAACGGTGTAGGTACCAGTATAATATATAAGTTTTCAGAAGGGAACAGAGATCTTTTTCTTTGGCACTCGAACAGGAAAAAGCGGGGGAATCAGACAAAACCATATTGAGAAATATAAAAAGTAGGAAGAGTAGTACCTGATATTAGAAGTAGAGAGCGAACAGGGCTCGAACTGAGGAGTTTGAAGAAGTAGGGAACAAATTAGGGTAGAAATGAAGTGGCAGAAAGTTAGTGAACATAAACAAAGTATACAGGAATTGAGAGCACTAGAAAATTTTTGAAAAACACAGTAAGGCAGTTATTTATAGCCGAGATTACGTAGGAGAAGTTGCATAGAATTGACACGTGTAGCGTTGAGATGGAAGAAGGCTTATTTGATTCAGCGTCAAGGATCGAGCGACGGTTAAAAACCTCGAGGACAAGATGGTGAAAAGGCAGGGAAAGTACTCAACATTCAAAAGTAATTATATACTTTTCTACGCTATGTCAGAAAATTATAAAGGCAAGGCGCAATACTCGAGGGTACAGCCTTGGAAATTACAAAAATGCCCCTTAGAAAGGCGGGATTTTTCCAGAACTCGACAATAAGGTCTAACTCATAAGATGCCAGATGTCACTTCTGAGACTATGGGGGGAGAAGCTAATAGGTAATAATATCATCTCTGCTCTCCAAGCGAGCAGAAGTGGCTCACTACTGAGGAAAGATAGCCTCGCATAATAAATTAGGCTCTAATCTATGCAGAAGCTTGGAAAGGTCTGAAGATCTCGAAGCTCTGATTAGCATCCAGAGGATAAGATCTGAGCTCTTATCACCTCTGCACTTGATGACCTCTAGAGTCTGCCTTGAGGGGTCTGATCCTAGAGGTCTATCAAGCATGAAATGCATGTTTTGTAGTACTACTCGACATGTATCAGCTCTGTATCTGACATATGTCAGAGTTACTGAAATATGCAGCGATAGTGCCTAACAACCATAGCAGGGAACATTGCAACGTGGTAAACCATGATTGGTTAAGGTTCACTTACACACTATTTACACCTAGTACGTCTGAGATATATTAATGATTTACCCTTCATATACCTAGCTATATATATCCCATCATTTGCTTCACACACAAGAAAGACAAACACTTGCTACATTTTTTACGCACTCTCTTAAATCTACTAGCTAACTTGAGTGTTGGAGTGTCTTCCCGGAGGACCTCCGACCCCTCCTCCAATCTTGTTTTGCAGACCTTACATGCGACTTCAGGACCGCGCTATTTACGTGACTAAGCCTCACAGTTTAACTCAAGGTATGAACTCCAAACTCTTGGAGTCTTCATACGCTTTCTCTTATAATTTTGTTGTGGACTAATCCTCAGTCCAACAATACCCTACAATGGAAAAGTCCTCACAGGCACGAACGAGTTGTCCTTCCATGACTTATATATAGAAGGTTAGATAAATGCAAGTGCGATGTATGAAAACGATTTCTCAAATATATTCAAGATGACTACAAAGAGATTAACTCTTGTGAAACGGAAACAGCGGTCAAATGAACCACCGCTCTTATACCACTTGTTGGTCCCAGAAGAGCTCGATTGGTGTATGGGGGGAGGGAATACATCGATTCAAAACTTTTTCTAGTTTTCTTGATTTCTTTTACAATACAAGGTCTAAGCACACTTAGTAGTAAGATAGCTTAGGTAGGAAGCTTAATTCTTCTTATGAAGAAAACATAAGCTAACTCAAATATCACCTTGTAAGAGTGGATAACTAAGATAAGAATAACCTATTATAGATTAAACTTCAACAAAGTTGTGTGCGGAAGATGGTGGTTAATTAGCTCTTTAATGAAAACTGTTTTCTTAACTCAAAGTAAGATTAGCAAGTTGTGTAATAGAATATGAAGTGCAAGAGTGGAAAAACCAAAGCAAAAAATAATAATTAAGAACACAACGATTTAATGTGGTTTGGGCTAAAACCCTACGTCCACGGTCCAATCAAAACTAGATTGGAAATCCACTAACTATCTTGTTTATACTCGTTGAGTACGAGAAACAAAGAATAATTAATCAAAACTAGATTGTTCTTCGTGCACGAGTTTAGGGTCGTGACCTATTTACAACTTACAAATACTTCTTCGAAGAATGAAAGTTACACTCTAAATAGATGTTTAACTACTTAATCAGACTTGATCGTTTGAGTTTGGTTTGGAATATTTCTAGAAAGTATAACTTCAAGCTATAAGGTAAGAACTTAGAGAAATCTAGAGTTTAGAGAAGTGCTTTGAACGTTCGAAGGCTTGATGAAATTTGAGCAAAGTTTGACAGTCTTTAATTGCGTAATTTTTCGTACTCTTTCTGGAGAAGAAATGTGGTATTTATAGCTCAAATCCTGGAACTAGCCGTTTGAAAGATGAAGTGTAATTTCCATCGTATTAAATGCATCATTTAATGCGCGGTAAAGTGATGGTTCGTGCGCTGCCTGTAATGCTTTATGTCACCGCCTTTCTCGTGATTTTCTAGAGATTAGCTAGGAATAGAATGATCTATCATACACTTTAATTGATATTCTTGTACTTTATTCCCTTAAATATCCTCTCTGTTGATGTGACTAATCAATTGATGGTTGACTTATGACAAATTTAGATATATCGGCAGTTCACCATAGTTATTGTATGACCCAGCTAGCTACATGTTGATTAGTAGCTTGATTCAAACGAGTTGGTCATCGATGTGTTCTTCAAGAGTTCACCTGTTTGAGACCAGATTGATACTCTAAGTCTTTTTCTCGATTTCTGACTCAAACTTTAAAGGAAATATCTCTTACACTATAGGACAGGTCATTTAAGGTCGAACTGCTCTTTACAAACTATCGAGTTGTCTTAACTACAGCTTGAAGATAGATCGTTTCTATAAGTTAGTTTGAAAACTCAAATTTCCTTTTACAACATGGATCTGTATAAAATCTAAGCTCAGAAAAATGATTAAGTCTAAAACCATAACAGGTGGTCTAAGCAAGGAATCACAGCTAGTTGCTAATTAGGTACAGATCGTTATAATTGATCTGCTCCTTTACATTTTTAGCAAAATGTTAAAAATAAACTTACACCCATTTTCTAATGTAATTAATATGTCCAAGTTAGCTCATGAAAATAGTACAGGTCGTTTTAAGCTTGACCTGCTCTTTTACAAATTGAGCTCCCTTTAACAGATGATATTGATAAGATGGTTTTAAATAACTTATAAATAAGTCTAAATATTGGTTCGATAAACATCATCAAAACTTAATAAATTTGTGGGGTCCCAACAATAGCGAAACTCGACTCAACCCAACACCTTGCTATCTTTAGATAGAAGGGGAGAAGAATGACAAAAATTTGAATGATTATAAATAATAATAATAATAATAATAATAATAATAATAATAATAATAAAAGAAGGTTATTTATGTAAAAAAAGATAGAGAAATGACTATAATTAAAATAGTGTTATAGTAGTGGTTATTATTTGTCTTTTACTATCTCGTTTGACTATTTTATATTGTATTATTAAAATTTATATAGTGTTATATACGTTGGCGGCTATTATTTATCTTTTATTATATTTTCTAACAAATTTTTATTTTACAATATCAAATTAAAAAAATATTAATGATTACAAAAAATTAGACGCCTAATAATAAATTTTAAAAGCTACCATGAAATTGATATTGTCATTTTTGTTATTCAATTTATTTATTTTTTTCCATTTTTAGTAAAAGAAACTTCTATGCTCAATTATTATCTTAAACTTCACTCAATATAAAATATATATTAATTAAATTACTTTCTCAAGAAGTATATCTAATTAAATTAAGAAATAATTTTGTGAATGAAGAGATGAACTAAATTATTTATAAAAAATTATTTTTGTTTGGTTAACGTATGTTTAACGATTGTAATCTTGTTTGTTTGTAGTCGTGTATTATTTTTTTTTTTTTCTGGTGGTATACATGAATGCATTGTGTTGTTGAAATGATTTAGGAGGAGAATGACGAGAGATCACAACAGTAATAATATGTGATTAAAATTTAATACAAATTATAATAATCAAAACAAAACCAAATATAGTGAGTTGAGTAATCCTCTATCCGGAAGATGAGATACGCCCCGATAGTTCTATCGAATCAGGCGTGTCGTCCCCAAATATAAAACGACTTCATCTCGATGGTAGCAGCACCACAAAAACACCACAATGGACTCAACGATAAGTGGAATGCAAAAATTCGAAAGAAATGTGTATGCGGAAAGTTTGAGTTCTCAAAATGCTATGGAATGCTAATGATTATGCATCTTATTTATAGGCCAACTCTTACCTCTAGAGTCAATGTTGGAATCAATGTCGGGATAAATGTGATTAAGACAATAGCGGCAGTTATAGGGGTTACAACTGATTTGATGAATCTAGACATATTCATCCACTCGATACAGCTCGAGAACGTATCTAGACGTTCCCTTTTCCACTTGCAAGCCCAACTTAATTAGGTCACATCTATTGGGCCCCAAACAATTGGTCCAACAAGATCTTTTGGGTTGGCCCAAATCAAACCCATGTCCAACCCATAACTCCATAATAGTTGGCAATTTTAATGCACTATTTTTCACTAACCGGGAATCATTTTAGAAAATATGAATATATCACGACCATCTATACGAAATGTAGATCGATCATACAACATTTAATTATACTAAATTAAATGTTATATCACTCAAACATTCGATCAAAACATCCATGATCAACCACAATTCCAACACATTATACACATTATACATGCACATGAAATATATGAGTGTAATCTGCATTCTTTTCACCTTGAATATACGAATCGGCTATAACACTCGAGTATTTCGTGTACTGTGCTCATTTTTCACACGTATTATTAATACAGGGGCGTGCGTATGTGTGTGCATTTTTTTCAATTCAAATGCACAAATACGAGTGTAAGTAAGTGAGTTTGTGTACTTTACTAAATAACTGCTACTTCTTGTCGATGGTGTTACTCTTGTTCTCAAACAAATTAAATAACGCATGCAATACACAATCCCCATTACTACACCATTTTTATTTTATATGGCCGAGTTTCTACATGTTAGTCGTGTATTAATGAAAATTTAAATTAATCTTACACAGCACTTCAACAATTACAGCAGTGACTAAATGATGTATTCTCAAAAATAATCCACCACACATAATAATTAAAGACAGAAATTAGAAACAGATGATACCAAATATCTAATAAATACATTTCATTTGGAATAAATTTGAAAATAGCTAGAATAAAAACAAAAATGTAGTGCAATTTTAAATTAAAGTATAAACTCAATGTCACTCTAGCTATTATAATGGTTGGTAATTAGGACAAGTGTTTGTTCATCAGTTAATAGAATGCACAAAGGCCGAAAATTTCCAACATTTATAACTCTGGCTTCTCGGTAGTTGGTAACATTTACCTCTACCTTCTTCAAAAACTAAACCAAAAAAAAAATGAAGCAGAAAAAAATTGGAAGAAACAAGTTACTAGCAATAATTAGAGGAACTAGTGTTTAATTAATTCCCAATATATCTGCACTTATATACATACGTACGTACACTCAGTTGTGTGTATGTATATAGATGCAGCAGTTACATGAGCAACCACTTACTACTACTGTCTTGTATTAATTGAAAGGCAACACATTTAAGTAGCAGTTGGATTAATTAATGATGATTGGTTGGCGCCAAAAGATCATTGAATCATCATGGATAGATATGAGGAGGCCTAATGGAAAGATCCAGGTTGATTTGTGGATGCAAAAAATCTTCAGACAACACACTAGTAACTCTGCTGCTGCAGTTGGAGTATTCCTCCGGTGCTGAATTAGAGCTGCTATGATCTGCAGCTGTAATAACCTTAAAAGCGACGTCGTTTGTGAGTGTCTGCATGGAGATAATTTTAGGGTTTTGGCTGTTGTTGTTGTGGAGTCGGTGGGTGTGGGGGTCGATTCCTTTGCTGATGAGTTTTCTCTTTATGTGAGTGTTCCAGTAGTTCTTTATCTCGTTGTCGGTTCTTCCTGGTAACCTAGCAGCAATAAGAGACCATCTGCAGACATATAATATATCATTTAAAAGTTGTTCTTGATTAGCGGAAGCAGAAAGTATATGTACTTGGGTTTTGCAGGTGAGAATAATTTTTATGCAGATTAATTAATATAAGGATAGTTTAAATTTGAATGGTGTAAATGGGAGAATATATATAGTACAAGGGAACATAATTGAGAGAGAGAGAGAGAGAGAGAAAGGCGTACTTGTTGCCGAGCAAACTGTGAAGGTTGACAATGAGTTCATCTTCTTCTTGGGTGAAATTTCCTCTCTTGAGATCAGGTCTGAGGTAGTTTATCCACCTAAGTCTGCAGCTTTTGCCGCATCTCAGCAAACCTAAACCACACAAAATAATAAAATTAAAGAAGCTGAATGTCATCCTATCATCAAAAATCCAAATATATATTATGATAAAAGAAAAACAGAAAGGGTAGGGTGAATGTGAGAGAGACCAGCAGCTTTAGGAAGTGATCTCCAGCAGCCTTCGCCATGTAGTTTGATATAGTTGATGAGGCGCTCATCTTCTTCTTTGGTCCAAGCCCCTTTGTTTGTGTGCTCTTTCTCGCAGCAAGGGGATCGACCCATGTGTCTTTGTCTGTCTATATATCTATATGTGTGTGTGTTTTTGAGTAATTTTCACACACACACATAGTGTGGAAGGGTGGAAATGGAAGTGGGGGAGAAGGAAGGGGGAATATAAATGAGGTAAGCGAGAGGGGACAAAGAGGGATTAGTATTGTTTGACAAAGTTGGTGAGAGAGAGAGTGAGTGGTTGGGAATGCATTTAAGTTAGTGCTTCATTTTTGGTAGGTAGCTCTGCTTTTTATGCCCTTCCTTGGATTTATTTACCTTTCTTCACCCTTCTCTCTTTCTTTACATCTAATTCTTTCTATCCTTCCTAATTCCAACCCCACTATTTTCTTCATTTTCCACTTCCACGCCCTATTTTAATTTCAATTACACTTTACTCTAGTGTTGTTTTTAACGGAGTACTTTGTCGGTCCAATTATTCATGACTTATTTACTACTTCTTTCATCCCAATATTCATAACCCTTTTTTTCTACTACCTCCGTTTATGAAACTTGTTCTTATTTTACCATTTTTGTCCGTCCACAAAATTTTTTCATATTTTAAACTTTTTTATTTATAGTAAGTGAACTCACCACACTCTCGACACACAATTCAATTTAATATAATACATTAAGTGGGACCCAAAATCCACTAACTACACACAACACAATTTAAAACAATATATGAAATGAGACCCAAAATCCACTAACTACACACAACACAATTTAAAACAATATATCAAGTGAGACCTTAATTCCACTCATTAAATATCATCATTAAAGTCAAAAGCACTATATTAAAACTCGTACCGGATCAAACTAGGAACATGTTTCATGGACAGAGAGAGTATTTCGGAACGTCCCAATATTGTTGGCCTCTTACTTAAAATGACAAAGAGTTAGTAAGAGCTCATTAATTTAATATTTTATTTGTGAGTGTTTATTGGTTTGTGTGCCAGAAATAAGGGGTCAACAATATTGGGACAGAGAGTGTATATTGCAGTGTTCTAATAATAATAGTTCATTTTCAAAAAGAAATTTTTTTTGCTCTTAAAAATTAGTCAATTTTATTAGAGTCTGCCATAATAGTTCATTTTCAAAAAGAAAATTTTTTTGCTCTTAAAAATTAGTCAATTTTATTAGAGTCTGTCATTGTATACGTAAAAAATTATTTTCTTAATACTCATACTTAAAAATATTGTATCATAAGTAATGAGACACATGAAATATATATATTTCTATCTTTCATTTATTAGAGTTTATAATGTAATCATTTTTTTTAAATATAAGGAGTTTTTATTTCAATTTTAGGTATTGAAATAAGATATTTATCCTGGTATATATGGTATCCAAGTGAATGGTGAGGTAGAGTTACGACACATCCCTAATCTCATGTATTTTGCACAATTATGATGTATAGTGGAAAATAGACATAAAGCTATATAGGAAGTACACGTATTTCAATAGATGTTGCATATCCATAAAATGATTTTTTTTTTCTTTTTTGTAAAGGAATATTATAAGTAAGATGGTTAATTTGATTTTATCATCTTGCATCTGTTTTTCTTTGAGAAATGTTTGTCGTGTTGATTTATCCTCAAAACTATATACATGTTGTGCAAGCCATGCATGCAACCACTGCGTTGAATATTTCATGAAAAATTGCAAACTGGTCACACAATAATCATTCATATAGTCTTTGGTCCCTATTTTCAATGTCGCTATAAGTCATCTCATGCATCCTTTGCACATGCACTGTTCTTGATCAGCTTAAACATGTTCGTGTTTACTAATGCATAGATAGCATTCAGTACACGATCATCAAATGTGGCTGCATGAACCTGCTCTTTAGTCCAGCTACTCGTTGGTGTTGGAACAACATCTCCATGCTCATCAGTAGTTTTGGGTGAAGACCAACCATTCTCTACTTACTGTCATGCTCTTCTGTCTATGGACTTAATGAGGGAACGAATGCGTGTCTTTCAAATAAGAGTAATTCGATCCATCCAAGACTGGAGGTAGATTTACTCCTATGTTGTTTGAATCCATCAAACTTCTAGAGTCGTGATACCGTCAGGACCACACTCAGTGTGTTGAGTGATGGTCTGGTACCACTTGAAAGTGTATCAAACAACTCTATATAAATTAAACGCGGAAGCTAAAATCATGACACAGATAATTTTTGCGTAGATTATAAACGTATAACCTACATGAGCCTTATAGCTAAAAAGGATTACTAAAACAAGTGCAGTGTGTTACAATATTGGTCTATATTCTAACACAACAACACTAACACTGAATACTAAACGTACGTTCTTAAGTTTAAGAACCGTACAATGAAAACTTTACGAAAAACTATGAAAATACTATATGAAAAATATCTATCTAAAATCTGAAGATCTCTTGTATTTATAGATACACTTCCTGGACTAAGTTGGGCCTGGATCCACGATTATAGCAACTGACCCCTACTTCCACAACTATAGCACGTCAGTTGTTGCGTCCGCATCCTGCCTTAAATTGTGGAACAACCTCAGTCAATGTTGTTTCCTGAATTTGTGGAACAAACTTGCACTTTAGCATGAATTCCTCGACTAACTAGCTTTGACTCGTTCTTCATTCTCCAAACATGAGCTAAGCCACCATCTCACATCTGAGTCATCACTCCACATGGTGCTGAGCTGATTGTTGTATCATTCCACGTCATGCTGAGTTGGAGTCTCAGTCCACGTCAGCCTTCCTGTGAAGATAGCAAAAACTTAAATGTTAGTATACATGTTAGTATTACAATCAAAGTTATACTAAACCTAACACGTATTTTCTATGGCCTTTAATTTCCTTTAAATTTATTTGGAGCATATCCCAATGTCACTCTTAAAATAAATTAAATCAGGGATCTTATTGATTTTTTTTTTTTAATTTTTAACAATTTTTCATAAAGCCCGTTTTATTTTGAGAATTTAATAGAAACATTTACACTACAACAAAATGGCCTATAACGACATCAGTTTGACGACACTAATTGAACAATGACGTAATAAGACTCCTATTTCAACATCAAATTTTATATATCGGTTAATGTCGAAGTTATAGAATACTAATACGACAAAGAAAGTCCGATGTGGAGAAAAGATGTCAATTACAACACCATAGTGTATCTACAAAAACAAAAATAAAAAGTAATTAAGGCGCAAACTATCCCTCCAACTTTATTGACATTTTCATAGGAGTATTAAATTAATAGTTAATAATATAACTAATTAATTAAAAAGCAAAAAGGAAAACCGCTTAGACGTTCAGACCTCCACCTCCTCATCTCTTCTTCCTAGGTTTGAATCCACAGGTTATTTTCTTATCAATTTTCTTGCTGTCAATTTTTTTTTCTAAATTGTGAATTTGATTCGCACCGCTTGTTCTGATCTCAATTCTCAGTTCTAGAAAGGAACGATTTTATTTTCCCCTTCCATATTCTGAATGGTTTGAATTCTATTAGTTAGGGCATGGGGGTAGAATTAAATCAGTAGCGTTGATTGACTCATTTTTATTGTTTCGCCTTATATGATAGGAGATCAGAGATCTCTTTTGTTGTGAAGCAGCGACCTTTGTTGTTTTCTCCCCTTGGATTGTTTTAGGTTTTTGGAATTGCTCAATTTCATTATTCATATCGGTGAGTATTTAGTACTTTTCTAATAGATTTTTGTTTGATTTAGAGTTTCACACTCAATTGAAATTCTACATAATAAACCTTGATTTTTTCAAAATTTCTCCTGTGCGTTGGAAATTAAGTGGTGAAGTTGTGTTATAACTATAGTAAAATTTATTAATTATGATGTAGTTATAATGGTTGAATTTGGATATTAATTAATTTGGATGAGTTTCACTCAAATTATCTCTGAGGGAAAATTGCAATATGGTTTTATATATTGATTGTACTGGCAGAGGAAAGCAGAATTAAAATGTTTCATTGAAGAAATTAAGATTTCTCTTCTCAAAAAGTTACACCTTCAGGTTGTTTAGACTTTAGAATTGCAAAATAATGTATTTAGATTATCTCAATATTGTTGAACTTTTGATGTTTGTATAGAATTTTTCTAGCTATCTTTTGTGGTCGTTTTAAATTTGTTATCTGGCATGCATTAATGTAATATTAGGTTCAAGCATCAAAGAATCCAACACCCTATGAATTTTGCAAAATTCTTTACCTGTACCAAATATTGTTTACTTGCAGAAAAAGATTGACAAATAATGAGGTTGGATCAATCTTTTGGTAAGTCTTGGAGTCATTCTTCTTTGAAGTTGCTTACAAACTTTTTAGCTCTATAATGTTGACAAAGTGTATGTTGTTTTCTCTTCATTTACTTTTCCACTAGCGTTTCTTTTTATTGCGAAGTGTCTATAATCATAAGAAATTACTTCTTTATTACATTTTTTCAGTTCATAGTTATTGATAGAAATTTATTCTCTTTATAGCTTTGCAGGTTTAGTATAAGTATGACTTTGTGCAGACACACATACTTTATATTTTTCTACAGCAAAGGTAAGTCTTCAAAATTGTTGTTTAAACCATAAAAATGTGTTTTAGTTTATTTTGTTAAGCCTAAAATAATAACAACATGGAGATGAATATATAGTGGAGACACATGCCCCTGCAGGTAGATTGTTACAGGTTGTAGATAATGTCCAGGTATCTATTTCAAAAAAATTTGAAGTGCTCTCTTCTTCGTGGTATGCAAATAGTTATATTTTATTTTTGTCTATTTCTTATTTCAAATTAAATGTACATATGTATATATATATGTGTAATTTTAACTTATGTGATACATGCATGGAAAGAGTTAAGTTCATATATTGAAGATATTCAAGACTATCTTAGAGATCTAAAGGTGTTATACATTCTGAGTTCGAAGATATTTGTGTTGTGTGGATTTATCTACTAATTTTCACTGAAAGAATTTACAGAAGGAATGCATCATTGAAAGCTACACACAACTTTAGAAGGGTAGAAAGTAGCATGATATGAAAAACTAGTGTTGTTTTAATAGTTTATAAGTAGTTGGTCATTGTAACACCGAAATATTACTAGAGCAGGTAGATTTTTTAGCTTTTTTTCTTGATATTGTATATCAATTAAACTTTATAATTGAATATTCTTTTATATTTAAATTAAATAGAAAATCTCATTGAAATTAAATATTTCTGTGTTTTTTTAATTTACCAAATATATACATTGAAATAAAAAACTGTACTCCCTCCGTCCATGAAAATGGTTAACGGTTTGACCCGGCACGAGTTTTAATATTGTGTTTTAACTTTAATGAGGATATGTAGTGAGTGGAGTTAGGGTCCCACTTTATATATAATTTTAAATTGATTGTGAGTAGTTAGTGGAGTTTGGGTCTCACTTAAAATATTGTTTTAAATTGAGTTGTGTGTAGTGGATGTGGTGCGTCCACTTACTATAAAAGGAAAGTTTCAAATGTAAATCATTTTCGTGGACATCCCAAAATGGCAAATTGTAAACCATTTTAGTGGACTTAGAGAGTAATATATAATAGGTCAAAATATAAATTTGGAAACATCTTTATTTTTTAAATGCTTTAATAAATTGAGAAAAATACCATGTGCGGGTGTTTCAAGATGTCTTAAGAAATCAATTCTATTTTTAGAAATAATAACCTAAAGTAACACATGTTACTGTCGTTATATTAAAAAATACTTTTCGCTACACTGGACACGACACACAAAATAAGCGTAGCTATAGGTTTAATATCAGTTATAAATAGTTTATAGATGCAATCTTTTGATGTCATTAAAGGCAAATTTTGTTGTAGTGTTATAATGTGATTTTTGGATTAGAAACTCTCAAATTTAATTTTTAATATTTCTATTTGTATATTCATTTGAATCAAACTGGCTTTGGTTATATAGTAGTATCATCCTATTGATTTTTCAGATAGAGGCGGAGGGTCGAACATGAATATTTAATAAAAAAATGATTTTAAAATAAATAAATTTCTATTATATTAAAAATATTACATTAGTTAAGAGAAAATTAAAATTATATTAATTTAAAGATTAACTAAATTTACGAAAAAATAATAAATTGAATAGGAAAAAAGTCTCACCAAAGAATCAACCGAACTTATAGATTTTTTTTTTGATTAAATCGTGCTTGAGCATAATCATGAACATGTCTATCTTATAGAGATGCGGAACATTTCATATAATCTTCAAATATATTATTAAATTTAAGATCCCATGCTGCTAGCATCTCACTCTCCCACGGGGCTGAGTAGGGATGTCAATCGGGCTAACCCACTCGGGTTGTCGGGCTATTCGGTTCGGGCTAAATCGGGTTGAAATTTTTTCGAGTTGAAAAATTACAACCCTAATCCTAAGCTTTCGATTTTCGGGCTAGAATATTTATAAAAATGTTTAAATGTATGTATATTTTTTATGATTTTATATTAAAAAAATACATATATTTGAAAATATAATAAATAAAATAAAATTTTAAACATAATTAAATATTAAAATTAAATATGAATAAATTTAAAGATAAAATGTAATGATATTATACCCAATTGTGTCATATTTATTTTTTTAAGTGATTGATTAATTGATGGGTATGAAAAATATATTTTTGCATGAAAAACCAAATATATTATGAAAATAATTATTATTTTATTTTTTCGTTCGATTAATCGGGCTAACTCACTCAGTTTTTGGACTAACTCTATCGGGTTCGGGTTGATTTCGGTTCAACCCGTTCGGACTAAAAAATGTTTTGAATCATAAATTTTTGACTCTAACCCTCTTCGATTTTGAGTTGGTCTTCGGATCAACCCCCACTTTCGGACAAAATTGACATCCCTATTGTTGAGCTCTCAAATGAGCTCGGACAACGAGCCACGATGCGAGCCCCTACGCTGCGGATGCTCTTAAAAATGCTGTTTATAAATGAAAATTTAACCATCCAATACGTTTTGTGGTGGGACTTCTTCTATAAAAGGGACAAGAAAGGCAGGATTTTATTTGAACTATAATAATTTATTTTTCAACAATTGAATACAAATAAAAATAATTTTTAATGATAATGATTATATATAAAATTTAAAAATATATAATAAAAATTAATTTTAAATTTTAAATCTCTTTACTAAAAAAATAGACTAAAATCTTGTTAATGGGACTTCGAGACCTACAGCTACACAAACATACATGTTGGGAACCCCATAAATTTATTTGTTTTGATGATGTTCCTCGAAA
>JAPKLX010000112.1:698847-718082 GCA_026898415.1 Leonotis leonurus | reverse complement strand
ACAAGAAAACCTAAAAAGTTTTGAATTGGTGTATTCCCCCCCCCCCCATACACCAATCTAGCTCTTTCGGGACCAACAATACCCATGTTAATGATACAAATATTGCAAATTTCCAGAAAGGTATAAATGGCAACCTACACCATCAGTAAACATGTAATTTTCTTTTTCTTTTCTTTTTTTATTTTTTTATTTTTAAAATTGGATTACATTATTTATTACTCCGTAAATATATACTCCTTTTTACCTCTAATCAAATTACACATATTAATAAAATAAATATATTTGAATTTGACACCTTACATTCATAAAACTAATTATTACTTACAAAAGCTATGATTAAATAAAGATAATAATTAAAATGTCATAATTATACTTTATAAAATATAACATATATAATAAGGTTGTGTAAACGGTTCGAATTCGATACCTTTCCCAAAAATACGAAAATCCTAACTACTCAAAATTTATTTCTCTAAACCTGAATTATAGTTCGGGTAACCTATGCTTGATCAGATATTTAGATCGATTACCTTAATGTACAAATATCTAATAATAAAAAACTATTATTCCAGTTATTTTGATTTCGATACAAACTGAGTCAAAATTTATTTTCGATTTAACAATTTAATGATATTCAATTAAATATCAAATTAAAAAAGAGAAGCGTAATTTCCACTTCAAACGTTCAACAATCTTCAATTAAAATAGCATGCTAAGTGGTGTTAGAGAATGAATAGAAGATATAAGGACTCAGCCTATAATTTTATTGTGGAGTTTAGTTAGATAGATTTATGGCATAGCACTAAGATAAAAATAATAAAGTACTCCCTCCGTCCATGAAACATATCCCTAATTTGACCCGGTGCGTGTTTTAATGTAGTGCTTTTAACTTTAATGATGATATGTAGTGAGTGTAATGAGGGTCCCACTTGATATATTATTTTAAATTGTGTTGTGTGTAGTTAGTGGATTTTGGGTCTCACTTAATGTATTATATTAAATTGAGTTGTATGTTGAGAGTGTGGTGGGTTCACTTACTGTAAATAGAAAGTTTAAAGTAGGAAAAAGTTTTGTGAACGGATGAAAATGGTAAAATAAGAAAAAGTTTCATGGACGGGGGAGTATAAAGTTAATTTAAAAGTGAGTATTGAGGGATATCCGAAGAGTAATGGATAGGGTTGTAAACTAGTCAAATACTTTTAGTTCGATTTGACATTCGATTCGAAATTTAGTGATTTGAATTCGAATATATAGATTCGATATTCGTAAATATTCAATTAAATATATAAATAATATATTTATATTTATATAAATATATAAAAATATATTACATATAATTGTTAAATGTAAAATCTATTTTGTATATTAAAAAATAAATTTTAACATAATCTTTAATTTTTGTTATAGTGAAATTTCGAATAAGATGGAATTTTAAATTTAATATATTTAAATATTATTATTAAATATATTAAAAAAATAAAATCAATATTAGATTCGAATATTCGAATATTTTATAATGAATCAAATCGAATATTGTGATTTTTTATTCGTATACAACCCTCGTAATGGATATGTTGTATTTGTAGTAAAATAAGAAATACTCCCTCCGTTCCACGAAAGTAGTCTCCCATCTTTTTTATACACAAATTAATATTTTACTTTATTCTCTTTGTTTTACTAAATTTACCTTAACACCCTTTTTTTTATTTATAAAATTTGTCAAAAAAGTAAATAAGACTATTTTCATGGACGTCCCAGTCGAAAAAGAGAGACTACATTGGACGGAGGGAGTACTAATTAACATGTGGCGCGTGTAGTGAGTATATCTCAGTAAAATAGTACTCATTATGTCCCGCTAAATGCGATCACAAGAGATTCGGTATGGAAATTAAGAAAATAAAATATTGTACTTTAAAAATTAAAGTGATATTTTAAAAATAAAATTTTTCACTTTTTAAGAAAATGTGTACTTTTAACAATGAATGGTCTAGAAAGGAAATGGAGTCACATTTATTTAACAGAGGGATGTAGTATAGTGTTTTTAAATGGGTTGTTAGGAACTCCACATAGTCTGCAAAAAGTATACTGCTTTTCTGCTGCTCCCCACCAAACTTTGTTTTATTCATTCCTATTTAAATATACATGTTCTGATAATGTGATGTGCAGTCTCAACCCAACTCCCTCACTATTTTCCCTTTCTTTTTTCTTTACTTCCTTAATTACCTTTTCTTTTTTATTTTCCCTCCTAGCATATTAATTCCGTCTTACTAAATATGACTTTTTTTTTCAACACAATTATCAAAAAAAAGTGTATAAAATAATGTAAAAGTGATTAATGTAATAATATCTATATCTTTTTTAAAGAATAACTTTTACTATGAAAAATGTCAAGGTTAGTGGGATTAGTGGGAAAGAGGGAATATTTTTTTATATTACTACAACATTTTTGTGAGCCGACTACTTATTTATATGTTATATATTCTATTCAATTTAGCCTTAGCCTTTAGACTTAGAGGAGTAGTTTTTGTTTTCCTTCAACTTCTGGTTTCCACTTAACTTCCGGATTTTAATGCTTCTAGAAGGACGTTCTCACTTACTCCACTTACGCACGTACGAAACCTTCCCCTTTTTTCAATAATATATATATAGAGAGTAAAATCTCTATAAATTAATATCCTTAGAACTATGAAATTTTATTAATTTAGAGATACTAATATATCGATAAATTAATAATTTATTAATTAAAAGAGATACATTTTTAAATTCAGCAAATTTGGTACATGTATTAAAAATAAATGAATTTATTATGTTTCAATTAATTATATTCATGTATCAACAACCAATTCATTGTGTATCTACTTTAATATATTCATGCAATTAACAAATACATACATGTATCAATTCATTATCAATTAAATATATTCATGCATCATAAAGGAAACATATACTATATAAATCTCGATATGGAAATAAAATAATTCATAACACCGAAGTCCCAACTATGTCTTCTCATCTAAAATGCATCACAAAATCATCCATCAATGATCAAATGCGTAAAGCTGGAACCAGTCACGAGAAAGGAGGCTTTGAGTTCGACAACAACTCTTCACAATTTTTTGTTGCAGCTAGAGAACTCGACACCAAAACTCTTGGCAGCCATTAAAAAAGTTAGGGATGAAATCCAATTAGATTTCAATTTTAAGAAAAATCAAGTAACAATTGATTCATATTTTAGCAAATTACCATAATATTTATAATTTTTGTAATATTTATGAATTATTAATTTAGAGTTTTGATGGGACCTAATATTTATAAAGGGATTTTCCGAAAACTTATTATTTTATTATCTTATCGAAATTGATGATTTTTTACAAAGGCCCAAGTCGGGACCGGAAGATTTTATTATTTTAGAGAGATTATTAATTTATTGAGTATTAATTTATAGAGATTTTACGGTATATGTCATTTTTAATTGTCTTAACTAGTTATTATTCTAATTGTTCTCTCGCTATTAGGGGCATTACATTATTTTTGTTATTAATAATAATAATATTAAGTGTAGTTCTGAATAATCTATTAATTATGAGAGTATGACAAGTCATCTTTAATCATTTCACCTCATTAGTACTGACCAAATAATTAATATCATGCAAAGAGTATGGCTGTTCTCATTAATATTTAAAAAAAAAAATAGATTATATTAACATTAAATTACATAATATGTTACTGAGGACTTAAAATCGAAATTTATGATCTTGAATTACATTAATATTAAAAAAAATTATTATATTTTTCATGTATCTACTAGCCATTACGATAATAATTATATATAATATACTCCTTTCGTCCTTCCTAGGGTGTTCTGTCTAAATAAAAAAGGATATCTTAGTTGATTAATGTTCCATTTTAAAATTCAAGATTAAACTTTTCATTTTGCCCTTAAAAGATGCATATATATATATATATATATATATATATATATATATATTATGCAATTATTATAAGTAAAAAGAGTATAGTAATCAGTGTCATACTCTCAGAACGTGTGTTTTTTCAAATTATCAGTAGTCATTATACGGCAAGATTCTAATGTATTTGTGTACATGTTTTATTTTTCAGTAATTGCTTTCTCTAAATTTAGTTTTCATGGGTAACTTATTAAGTTAACGAGACCAAGAAAAAAACACTATATACGTGACAACTTGAAAATTTTCTATTTTTAATACTCATAGCTCACTTATAATTAAGTGTTACCTAAGAGTATAAGCACGTAGAAGATAATTTTGATACACACAGCTAGCTGGTTTAAGGGTTTAGTAAGACTTTTTACAATCGTAAATTATATATCAATCATTAATTACTAATTGCAACAATCAGCATCATCATGTCTCATCATCACTCCAACAACTTCTGTTACCATGCACCATAAGTGGGTGGCCATATACATAATTAATAATTACTCAATACATCACAAAATTGTCATATCAAAATGTGAATAATAACTTATGTTAATTAAAACAAACTATGTGTGTAGTTGTGAGGTTAAGATGCGACTTGACCTTATATTTTAGGAGGTAATAAATCTCGTGTTTGAATACTACCATGACATGATTTTATAATTTAAATAATTAATATAATAACTACTCCCTCATGCATTTTTTAATTGATGTATTTTATTATTATAATAGATTCAATTGAATATAAAATATGTCAATTAAAATAGAATGGATGGATTATTTTTTATTTATGTGTGGAGTAAGTACTCTAGCTTTAGTAAGGGAGGTTTTGGCCGAGTTAGGATCCAATGTCTCATGTCTCACTTTTGTATCTCATGCTTCATGTTCT
Organism: Leonotis leonurus; assembly: GCA_026898415.1. NCBI lineage: Eukaryota > Viridiplantae > Streptophyta > Magnoliopsida > Lamiales > Lamiaceae > Leonotis > Leonotis leonurus. The sequence continues at coordinate 713,237 of JAPKLX010000112.1, read as the reverse complement.
ATAATCAAATTTTAATTGTTTTTAATTTTAATTTTATATGATTTAGTTTATTTTTATACATATTAGAGTTTATTTATCAACCCAGATAGGATACATAGTTTAAAGTTTTTTTACATTTAATGTCACTTTTAATTGAGTTTTAGGGATGATAGATTCAAAAATAGGATATATAATTTTTAAAATTTTAATTTTTTTCAAATATTTTTTGATTATGATTCATTATATCATAATAAATTCTTCATTTTAAAAAAATATTAATTAATATGATAAATTTGATAATTAAATATAGAGTACGGGGACATAAATATGAAACAATGAATCCCATCTTATTTTGAACCTATTGGCGTTAAATAAATTGTGGTAACGAGTATTACTTAATTTTTAATTTTATCAATTATCCACCACGAATGATTAAAAAAAAACAATTAGGGTAAGTCTATTTCATGTATTCCTAATTACTGATAGTCACACCTACACTAATGCTCCACCGCCCGCGGTCGGCACATCTTAATGTGCCCGCGGCTGATGTGGCAATGCCACGTCATTGCCACATCAACATGTGAGTTACTATATTTTCATTTCTTTGTTAAATTTATTTTTTATTATTAATTTTTATTGAATAGTATTAAACCATACCCTAACTAATGAACCCTAGTCGGAAAGTGATACTTAATAAAAAAATATTAAGAATTTAATATATATCTACATGGCATGCCACATCATTCGTGGGCGCATTAACCCCGCCCGCCGCGGGCGGGTGAGCATTTTCGGTCACACCTAACCCAATTTCAACTGCTTAATTAACTAATTAGCTTTTGAACTATGTATGCATGGTAAGTGTTTAGTTAAAGAGACCTCTGAGCCTATGTGATTTCGTCGAACGGTCTGAGGGACACGCAAGGCATGTTCATTTTCCCAACTTGTCGCTTTTTTTAGAATCATACGTGACAAATGTACAAAATAATCGACTCACATGTGGATATTCTCTCATGCCATTTTGAGGACCACTATAATGTGGCTTATTCTCATTGGAGATGACATCAAGGTAGTAATATTGACAGTGAGGTTTTTATATCTATTGATATTACCCTTAAACCTTTTATATACCTATTTATATATACTCTATTCATTTTATTTTTACCATACATTTTATTTCATGCACACGATGTCACAATTGAGCACTTAGAATATTTATTGCATTCTTGCACATTTTTTCAGTCTATTTTAAGATGACTTGAGTATTGGAATTTCTTCCCTTAAAACTCCGACCTCCAGACCTATTTTGCAGGACATCTGCTCAAGGGGACGTGGAACAAAGACTAAGATTGATACGTTAAACAAGAGACATGAACTCCAATTGTTGGGAGCTTTCATGCGTTTTCTATACATTTTGTTGTGAATTATTCCATAATTCAACAAAATTAAACAAAATTTTGAGGAAGAATAATGGTTAAAAATAAAATTTAATGAAAAAAATTGAGATTTTAAACATCATTAAACCATTCTTAAATGACAAACTAACAAACTCACCAACTTGCCTGCAGATGTATATATATATATATATATATGTTTATGTCCAATACAATAAATTGAAATTATTTTCTTAAGAAGCTAATTAAGCAAGATTTGTCACGCGCATAGAGCAGCATGGAGCATGCTATATGCAGTACTTAATACATCCTGCTTCTAGAAGTCTTGGTTTATCTATTTAAATAGTATCATCAACTTAGGGTATGTTTGTTATACATGATACGATATTAATTCCAAGATAATTATTCTATAATTGTGACAATTATAGAACAATCATCTTGAGATTAGTATCGTATCATGGATACCAAACATAGCCTTAAGTTAATATAGTTATGCACCAGATAATCCTATTGTTAGGTCACCCACCTCCCCAATGTCTTTCTTATGTCTGGTTTGGTGGACAAAAAATAATTACTAGTTTATTTAGTTTTTACACATATGCAAGCATGTTTTTGTATAATAATACCTTGTGTTTATGCAAGTTGGTCCCACCTCCCAATCTCTTTAAGAAATTGTATAATGTGATCATTATTAAATATATTTCCTTAAGAAAATTGTTCTCCTTGCATGTTTTGAAACAAAATAATCAACAAAGTTTTCTTCATGTTTTTCCCCAAAAGATCACATTCAATCTCCATTAAATCAAGTTCATTTCATCTTTATTGAGAAATATTCCAACCGTCCCATTATTGTTGTTATTTTTTATATTGAAATGAGTGTATTATTTTAATAAAACATGACAACAATAATAGGACAGAGGGAGTAGTTGTTTGTAAATATGAATTGAGTAACTTTAATTTTGAAAAGCTCATTCCTACAGAAGTAAGAGTAACATGAATAGTTGATAAAATTATGTTAGAATTTGTATAGCTCAAAGCATGTTAATGCTTGGATGTTGTAATAGACTTGTTTTCAATTTCAATTATTAATGAAAATAAATGTTTTTCAATATGTGGACGATGACATTATTATACGTGCCGGTTAGTTGCTATTTTTATTCATTTATACTTAAGGGTTTTTCGTAACCTGGTAAAGTAATGTCTTGGGCAATAATAATTGGTTAGTGAGAAGTACTTGATTGTCATTGCATAGAGTGTCGTCTCGGTTAACTTCGAGTTGATTAAATCCATGTGAGACGTTCATAAAGGCTTTATTATATAAGAAACTCGGTCTGTTGGAATTTATTCCATATATAATAATCAATAACTGAATCGGATCACTCACGTATAAACAAATTAATTAATTTAGAGTTGTCAGCAAACTCAATTAATTAATGGATTTGGGTTTCTTAAAACACGAGAAATAATTAATAATAAAATGGGGAACTACATCTGTAATTTGAGTGGTTAAATATAATCTAATTTATCATATAGTAGAGTCGATAAATATTTATAATAGATTTACACTTTATTACATTTTCATAGAATAATTAATTTGAGAGTTAAATTAACTTAATGTAATAATTAATTTAAGTCTAAGTTTTAACCAAGACAATTAATTAAATTTAATTGGGTCAAAAATGACTTGAAAATTAATTAAATTAAATTATAATTTTGACTTGATCAAATTAATTTTGAATTATTCAAATTCTAACTAACTTGAATAATAAATGGATTTGTTAGAGATAAAAGTGAGGTTATATACTATCATTCGATATATGAAACACTAATTCAGCTTGACCCATTAATTCCTAGAGTTGTTAAAAAATGAAAGGGTAAATTATAGTGAATAGTCTCAATTTTGATGTAGTGTTCGGTTTATAACATGAACTTTTAAAAATATTTAAAATAACATGTACTTGAAAATGTATAAATAATGAAACAATTTAAAAGTTGAGTATAAAAATGGTGTTTATGATATATTTATTATAAAAAAAATTAAAATAAAATATTAATATATATCTAACAATAAAAAAACAGTTCAAATAGAAAGTCACCATCATCAAAGTATTTCTTAAAAATTAAAGTTCATCTTCCATCCATTTAACTAATCTTTAAATTTATCTACAAAATGTCAAAATATTTAATTCGGTTTTTCAATCAATTCAATAAGAATTGCAATGTACAAAGATGAGACTTATAATGTAGGGGTGTAATCGAATCGAACCGAACCGAATATTGTCAGGTTCAAATTCGACTCATTTGAAAATTTGAAGACTCCGGTACGGATCGAGCTCGATTAGAGTTTTGAAAACTAAGTTCGGTTCGATAAATAAAAATCGAGCTCGAGTTCGGTTCATTTATTATTTGATTTAATAGTAAATTCGAGCTCGAACTCGAACTTTACTCGAGTTCGAGCTCATTAAAAAGTTCGGTTATTAAATTATTTTGTTAATATATATATATATATATATATATATTATTTTGATAAGTTCGTGAACTAGTTTGTATATAATGTTCGCGAACTATTTGAAATTCGACTCGTTTTTAAAGTTCGTGAACAAACTCATTAACAAAGTTCGTGAACTATTCAAAGCTTGGTTCGTTAAAATAATATTTGAATATGTTTGCGAACCTTTCGAACCAAATACCATAAGGCTCGAGTTCGGCTCGAATAGTTCACGAACTAATTTGTTAACAAGCTTATTCATGAACTTTAAAAACGAGCCGATTTTCAAATAGTTCACGAACATTATATACGAATTTATTCGTGAACTTATCAAAATAATATATATATATATAGTAATAAAATAATTTAATAAATGAGTTTTTTAACGAGGTCACACTCGAATATTTATCGAACTTGAGTCAAGTTCGAGTTCAAGTTCGAGTTTACTATTAAATCAAATAATAAATGAACCAAACTCTCGTGTGGTTTTCAGGACTCGAACCTTCAAATTTTCAAGCGAGCCAAACTTGAGTTTAATAGTATTCGGTTATGTTCAGTTCGATTATACCCCTACACATTATAAGGCTTATTATTGTAAATTGGAGTTCTTATTGAATTGATTGAAAATTCGCTACTTTGAATTAAATTTTATTTTATACTTTGAAGATAAATTTAAAAGATTTAGTGTAATGGATGGAACGTGGACTTTATTTTTTAAGAAATAGATTGATCATGGTGACTTTATATTGGAAGAGTTTTTTAATTTTTAGATATTAATAATTTATTTAAATTTCTTTTCTATAACAAAAATATCATATACATCATTTTCATATTCAACTTTTAAATTATGTCATGATTTATATATTTTCCTAAAGTACATGCTACCTTAAACATTTTTCAAAGTTCATGCCATAAACTAAACACTAGCTCAAAGTTCAGGCCATAAACTATAATTTACCCAAATAAAAATCAATATTAAAAGAGTTTGAATTCTCACAATTTGAAAAATTAAACAAGCACTTTGCTACTTGAGCTACTATTCTTGAACAAAAATGTTTCAATAAAGTTTATATATATATAGATGATATTTCAATTTGGGATGTAGCATGAGTCCTAAGAAAAAACCTAGCAACGTCCGTCAACCTCTGTGAAATTCAGTAGTATTCGTCCAGAAGCACCCGGGATTCCCTTCACTGTCAAGGGAGTCGAAATACCCTCCTTTCTCGCATAAAAGCGGTCAGAATTCGAACACGCCATGTTTTACTGAGAATGATCGAACCATGAGAACGAATCTACAGGGCTATCACCTTCTCTTCCAATCTTTTCACAATTACAATTTACTGCGTACTTGACTAAAAAGTAAAAGGGCTTGAAAGATTACCTTATTATTTTATTATGAAAAGTTTGGAACCCTAATTTTGGAGTTTTCGCCCCAACCTAGATTAGAGGGTCGTCAGACCGTAGCTTGCTGCTGAAAAACGAATAGGCTAGATCGCACACCTTGCACATCCCAAAAACCGATATTGCCACATATAGATTCTATTCATGACTTGTTATTATATCTCAGTACCACAAAGTTCAAGTAGGTTCTAGTCCTTTTTCGCAACCAATATTTCTACGTCAGTATTTACTTTTAGTCTGTGCAAAACATTAAAATTTTCTTCTAAATGATTTAAAACATATATTATAATCCTTCTATCAAGTGTTAAAAGAATTATGTAAAGCATATATTAATAACCCTTGTATCCTCTTATCATTTCCATCCACAAAGCTATCATAATATCATGAGAATTAGATCTATCTTCTTAATCGACATTCTCTAATACTTTTGAGGCTTTGGGGAAAAGGTCTTCTTCTTCTACTGTTTTTTCTTTCTTTCTTTTAAACTAAATACATACATATTTAAACTTCTTCCCCGCATATAGTATTATATATTATTGTAAGGGGGTACATATCGGTACTAAAAAATGATTTTGCAAAAATGTAGGAACATTCGTTACAAATCACTTTACCTAAATGCTGGACACAACCACAACATAACAATTCCCAAAAGAGTGAAAGTGGAATGAACTTGATCATTGCTTAAGTAATTTAATATCTTCTGGAGAATAAATGCCTTGTTGCTGTCGCTCAAAGTCGTTCCTTATGTATAGTTAGACCTGCAAGGAAGAGGAATGAACAAATTAAGATCCAGGTTTTCAAGAAAGAGAAGAAGGAAAACAAAACAAAAGAACACTATTATCAATGGATCAACGCACTGAAAATACCATTTCAGCTTATGTTATCTAAAGTTGCTGCTAGAGATTCAACAAATTACATGACAACAAGAATGCCAAATTTCATGTTGGTCACCACTGCGAAAGGAAGGGAAACAGAAGGAAATAAGTCCCTGTTCGAGAGGTGTCTATTAATAAGTATGTTGTAACAATCTGAACCCATATACTTCCTCACTGAGGTCATCCAATAAAGCAAACCGGACTGACAGGAACCATGCGTATTCAGTTGGCAAGAGCGCAAAACTCAGGAACAAGAGAATGACCGTCTGGAACTGAGAGAGGCTAGTTTAGCAAGTTACTAACAGCTTTTAGTAGCCAAGTAGGATGGTGAAGTCTGAACAATGAGTAGACTTGGGAGATTCAAAGGAAGAAATATAAAAAACAATTTGGGTGATCAAATTCCAGGATTATAACACTCATTTTGATAAGAGCGGCAGTGGCGAGGGTGGATGAAGCATCGCCGGAGAAGGGCATTCGGGTCTATCCACGACGACGGATGAGAAAACAGCAGCAGCAGGCGACGGGGGAGAAAAGCACGTGAGCACGGACTATTAATTATTATTCCGTAATTTGTTATTCTTTGTATTGTTAGTTCCGTTATTGGGTTTAGTGCCTTACAGGCTTTTACGTGGTCTTAAGGTTAATTATTACTCTAGTATTTATATTTCATTGTTAGAGTCTAGGGTGGATATTCGAATTATTATTTGTGTCGGCTTCAGCTTGGGCCAGAAATTCAGAACTTGAATTCATGTTCACTTTCCAGATTTTCATTCATCAAATTCTCACGTTTGCTATCTCGTGACTTCACTGACTCTACCACATTTGTGGTTGGAATTTGGAAAGAATGGAAAAATCAAGAAATTTCCCCCCAAATTCCAATTTTTCCTGTCACCTATATTGATAGCTTCTTTCATCTCAGTTGTTGCTATCCATTTTAAGGAATGCTATCCATTTTAAGGAATGCATGAGAAAAAAGAACTGCATAGGAAAATAATCTAGTTTAGCTAATCCTACTTATAAACTCATAAAACTCTTAGAAGTCCAAAGACATATTATTAAACTTTAATATTTGGTCCAATTCTCCCTAACCCATCATTGAATCGAGTAGGCTCTGATACCATATTAAACTTGGATAGGACCCAATTCCCCATAAATGTTAAGGAGAGGGGATTCCTCACCATATATTTGGTTCTAGAAACCATCCACAACCAATGTGGGACTATTTTAACATAATGGGATGAAAGGTGAGAAAGGGAAGACGTGTGGAAAAGATAGCATAAACTCAATTTTGACCTAAGCTCCTCTATGGGAAATGAAAGGAAACTTAGCTGATTCTAATAATGAGAATGGTCTTTAACCCTAGTTCAAACCGGAGATATATGTTATATTCAGCTAAACAATTGAGCTGCTAGGTATTGGGCAAGAACAATGAACTTGAAAAGAAGAACAAGTAAGCTGAATTCAGTTTCTATACCAGTATCTATGAAGAATACCAAGAAACATGCTACATAATAAAGACATTATCCTCGGTCAAAGTTACTAATTAGTTAGACATTCATTGATAATTTAACGATCCAGTTCCCTTAGTTTTCTTTGATTAATCATTGGATGCGTTATGGAAGTAGGTTAATAGGATGGTATAGACAAGATGGTCTCTAAAGAGATTAGCAGACAGTGTTTTAGTTCTGAACATGTAGTTGTAGTTATTCTAGTTAAATGAAAATATTTCAACAATCAAAATGTCATTCTACAAGTAGTGCTTATAGAGCTACATGTTCTAAAGTGATGGCATCAAACTTCCCAACCCCTGCACCAGCCAAATGAATAAAAAAGAGCTCATAATAGATGCCACTATAACAAAGCAAGCAATGACTAAATGACAACTTTCTTTTCCTCATTTTTCTCAGTCTCTGTTGCTTAGGCAACAAAAGACTATATAACACTATCCTACATTAATTTCATTATTTAATACAAGATAATTATATATAGTTGGAACATGATTATTTTATGAATTAAAGGCAAACAAATAACTTCAATTATAGCATAATCTATTTGAGTTACAAAGACACTTCTACGTGATTATTTTGAAAATGAAATGTCATTTGTCTCAGTCTGCTATATTCTATTTACACCTGTGAATGGAGAGTTGTAAGTTTTGTTATATAAATGCTTCTTTATTTTCAATAAGGAGTTCTAGAAATCATGACAACTGACACACCACATTATTTTTATAATGTATAAGACCAGATAAAGGCAGAAGCTACATTTGAAAAGTATCATACCATGGAGTTGGAGAGGATAGTACGTTTGAGGAATTTGAAAATCCAGAATATACATTTGAGTACGTCTTAGTTAGATATGCGAAGTTGGAAATTGGTGAGAGAGAAGGAACTCTTTCACCTTTCCTTAAAAGATCTATCATGTTGAGCCTTTGCAAGGTCAAAACAGCCCGAGACTCCTTCCATATGAAAACTAGCAATCCTTTTTTAATAACAAAGAGTGAGCCAGGTTTGGAACCTGGATATCTGAACCCATACCCATTTGCAATACCTTCTCCCTCAAAAGACTGCTTAACATCAATATAATTGAAGTCTTCATCAGTATCCCACGGGAACGTATCTGTTGAGGGTTGCGCTGTGTTCACTATAAACATAGCCGAGCCATTAGGATGCAAAACGTAGGATGTACCTTCTAATATCTTGGTAGCAATTAGCAGTTCCTGACCTTCGGACTCTTCATAAGATATCAAAATAAAGAAGAGAGCCTTTCCAGGCTTATCTTCAGACGGTCTCCCTGGAGGCCAACCAAAAGTGCCTCCCCATAAACCAGCATGGTCATGGCTTGCCTTTGGAGGCTGTAAAGGCAACTTATAGAGAGCAAACCGACTATCATGCATATTAGGCCATGCTCTATATGAAGATAATTTCATGGTTGCAGCACGCAAGCTCAAACCTATTGTATGACCCGATCTCAGAAACTCATGAAGTTCTAAATGTTTACTCTCGCCACTGGAAGTGATCTTCTTCTGAAGTTCACGATTATCATTTGTTGAGCTTGATTTTCCTAGTATCTGTTTAAGACCATTCTTCAGAAATCCAGAAAGAGTTTTTCTCTTAGTGCAATTAGCTTGACCCCCATCTACTGCCTTTAAATCATGATAGTCACTCGGACAGTCGAGACTTTTGCACACGTCACTTGTTCCTACTTCAGTAGGATTTAAAGGCAGTTCTGAAGCAGACATAAGATCATGATTCCCACCACCACGCTTATACATATGCAGAAGCAACAATCTCCTTTCATGTAATGCTGCTATATCCGTTTGCAAATCAACCGCATTATTTCTCAAGCGAGGAAACATGAACACATTCGCTGTATCCGGAACAACTTGTCTGACTTGGCTAGTTACAACACCAAGGAGTCTTCTCCTATCACCAAATCCCAAACGGTTAAAAGGTAAACCAGTGCCTTTCTGCCCAACTATTCTCTGTGACTTAGAAACCCCACTATCTGATCTATAACATCTACTCGATACCTCATTGTCTACTTCACGAGCAAAGCTCTTACTGTAAGCCAGTTTTCCTCCAATTCTTTGATGCCTAGGCTCCACCTCAAGCATAAGCACATTAGAATTCCTATCAACTGATCTTAACAAACCGGGATAAACATAATCGACTCCTTGTTCCCTCCCATGTAAAAGGAATAATGGGGTTCCCTCGTAACTGCAAATGATTTCAAACACCAGCGTCCACAAAATAGGACCATCTTCAAGACCCAAAGGACCTACCTCCTGAGGGATTATCCGGCATCCAACAAGAGAACAAAAACCGGGCATAACATAGAGAACATTGCCAAGCTCGGGGTTTTGGTGAACCCAAATCCCGATCAATGGTCGAACAGTCACCAAGAACCGGCAAAGGGCCATGTACGCACACACCCCCTTTCTCCACTCAATGAGGGTACTACATGGAATTAGCCCCAACTTATCACATTGCGGCAGCCATACTTTATCACAGCCTACAGCGGCATGGAGATCTCGACAGCTCAGACCAAGACTGCACACGTCCCTCAGAGAGAGAGAGCTTGTGATTACAGATAATATATCATCAGGCAAAGCCAGAAACATGTCTGATCCACATATATCATCCGACGCCATACGCTTCAACAATCTATGGAAAACTCAAAAATCTCCTCAATTAATACACCAGTAATACCGACTGAATGTGCAAAAGAAAGAAAATTACAGAAACCCAATGGCCGATCCCAACTACAACTTGAACAATAGTACCAACAGATCATTCAGTCCAATAATCGGTAACAAAATATGAGTCGCAATACATCCTGACCTGGAGTGGAATAAAATGGGCAAGCATCCGATTCCGGTATGCGAATTGGCCTAGGTATCCACTTGCAGGTCAAGCTTTTGATGTAATCATCGTCAAAAGTTCAATCATGATTAGGGTTGATGGTGAAGAAGAAAGAGGTTGTGAGAGTGTTGAAATGGGCACACTACAAAGATCAAAAGAAGTAGGAGTATCTAAGACTTGTGCAGGGTCCTACTCCTCCCTCTGTATACATCACACATACACCGACACATCTGAGTATTGGAAAAATCCAGCCTACCAATTTTGAATTAAGCATTAACGAGATCCAACTCTAAGAGCCCTCAAATGATACCCCAAATCACATATTCCACCTACCGCTCTCACCTGGAAGCTTTAACGGCTGAGATCTTATCTGATCCAGCTCATAACAATCTCACTTCGCAAGTGAAAGTCGAACACATCTGTTAAATTTAAATTCACACACGGCATGAATGTAATACGAACACAATAATTTTTTCTTGGTAAAAAGAATCGATTTGAAGGATCTTTTTATCAATCAAGAGATCATGATTCTATTAATAATAAGAATTCGAAATATCAGATCAAGCAAATAAATATTCAATCACTAAAATAATGATGGACTTTTTGTCATCTTTCCTTTCTTCAAATGAAAGAAATAGAGATGTTAATCAGACTATAAAATAAAGTGAACGTTTTAAATATTTTTTTTTATAATGTGGGTATTTTAAAATTTATTTTTACTATAGAATTTCTATACGGAGATCTATTATATTAAGGGTCATGACTGATTTAAAATAAAAGTTATTTTTAAATTTTTAAATAAAAACAAATTTTAAAAGTACATTTTATGAATACAAATTTTTTAGTGAAATAAATTTTAGCCTTTGGTTTAATTCATTTCATATATGGTGAAAATTTCCATTCCCACATTGTTAGACAAATATATTATTCGCTTTAATTTGACATGTTGTTTCTGCAAATGACTTGATCTTATGTTTATTTTATTTAAATCTCATGTGAACTTACCATTTTGAATTATAATTTTATTTTATTTTTATCTAATTTAACTTAATTTTTATATTATAAATTATAAAGAATCGCTTGTTATAATTCATAAAATATAGAGTTATTCATAAAAAATGCATTCTTTCATAACACTAAAATGAAATGTGTACTCTTTTGTAAAAGTATATGAAAAGTGCCCAAAAGGACTATTTTACCCATGCTTATCTATCCTAGATGTTTAGTTAAGAACAATATTTCTCTATTACATACTCCCTCCGTCCACCATTTTCTTTCCTAGTTTGACCCGGTGCGGGTTTTTATGTAGTGCTTTGACTTTGTGTTGGAAAGTGAGTATAGGTTGAGTGTTTGATGCATAAAACACTATTAATAAGATAAATCATTTTTAATTGAATAGAATATTTACAAATTAAATTAAATTAATTCTGAATGCTAATTAAATAATCATTAACATATTAATGATTTAAATCACTACTGCTTTACGCATAATTAATTGCCATTTTCGAAGATAAGGTGTCACCACCGCCCATTTAAATATGCCGTACACTCTATATTGCTAAATGCATTGAATTAGAATGTTTACAAAAATTAAAAAAATTAAATGAAGCATAATTAAAAAATTAAATGTACACAGTTTGCATAGAAGAAAACCATTAAACTATTGAATTAATTCTCTTGGAATGTACTACACGTGATTTGATCCAAAAAAAAAAGGAGGGAATTTGAGAGCCATTCCTCCCAATTCCCTCCCTAATAACAAAGCTATTGAGTTAAGTAGACACTGCCTAATCATCCCATACATTCATTTCCAAAGTTCAGAAAGAAAAAAAGTCACGGCAGACTACATGGCAATTCCAAACAGAAAAATATCAGATGATGAAAGGAATATAGTAGCACAGTTCTTGATGCAAAAGATGGTGGATGGTAAGTTGCCATACGGAGCTCAAACTGAAGCTGCTCGCGTCTTCGGCATAACTGATCGGACAGTGAGAACGTGGTGGAAAGCTACAATTGATCAGATTCAGAGGGGCCAAGCTGTGCACCTACAAAGCAAATCAAAAGGTAACAGTCACAAAGACAAAATGGAGATTGATATTGAAGCTGTAAAAGAACTTACAATGCTTCAAAGGTCATCAATTAGGAAAATGGCAAGTAGTCTTGGTGTAAGCAAGAGTTTGTTAGGCAATTGGATAAAGGAGAAGAGATTGAAGGCGCATAGTAGTGCAATAAAGCCTACACTAACTGAAATAAACAAACTTGCAAGAATGAGATGGTGTTTGCATCACCTTGATCCAAGTATGGGCACTGGACATGTGAAATATGAACTCATGCATAATGTGGTGCACATAGATGAGAAATGGTTCTATCTAACGAAGACAAGTGATAGATATTACCTGCTGCCCGATGAGATAGAGCCATATAGGAGTTGCAAATCCAAAAGATTCATATCAAAGGTAATGTTTATGTGTGCTGTTAGTAGACCATTAATAGGCATGGATGGAAGCATTATATTCGATGGAAAATTGGGAATATTTCCATTCACTACGTTTGAGCCAGCAAAAAGGAAATCAAAGAATAGAGCAAAGGGCACATTGGAGCTCAAACCAATAAACTCAATCACAAAGGAAGTTATCAAGGATTGCATCATCAACAAGGTTTCATTTCAGCATTTAATTGAACTGATTTCAGATTTCAGATTGCACATTCAGATTTCAGATTGCACTATCAGATTTCTTTTAAAGAAATCATCATCTAGTTTATTAATTGTCGTTTTGCAGATTATACCAGCTATTAAGAGCAAGTGGCCAGCAAATACAACCAAACACATCATCATTCAACAGGATAATGCAAAGCCACACATCACACGAAATGACACAGACTTCATAGGTGCAGCAAATTCAGATGGGTTCCATATCAGTTTATTGTGTCAGCCACCAAACTCTCCAGATTGCAATGTGAATGACTTGGGTTTTTTCAGAGCCATACAAAGTCTGCAAGATGACAAACAGGCTAAAGGTGTGGAAGATTTGGTTAAGAATGTGGAGGATGCATTTAATGAACTCTCAGCAGTGACATTGAATAATGTTTTCATCACACTTCAAGGGTGTTATACAGAAATTCTGAAGGTTAGAGGAGGCAACAACTATAAGATTCCCCACATGAACAAGGCTAAGCATATTAGGGATGGAACACTTCCAGAAACACTAAGTGTGGATGAGGTACTAATAAGGCAGAGTTTGGAGTATTTGTCATTGCCCGAGCACAATATTGGTGCATCCTACGATATTGGAAGTCTAGAAACAACTTTTGGTATTTAAATCTGGATTAGACAGACATAGTGGAAGGTTTAGGAGTCTACATTACAGCTTTAATGACTGATATAGGGTGTAAAGACAGCTTTTGGTATGTGAAGACAGCTTTTGGTATGTAAAGATAGCTTTTGGTATGTAAAGATAGCTTTGGGTATGTAAAGATAGCTTTTGGTATGTAAAGACAGCTTTTGGTATGCAAATACTGCTTTAATGTTGGCATGGCTAACATGAAACACACTAAAGAGCCATATACACAACTACCACACAATTCAATCTTAGAAAATGTAAAGGTGGCAGAAACATAGGGAAAACAGCTTGTAAGTTTGATCACCCTCAGAATTTAATCATCACAGGGTATATTTCTAAACATTTCCCTTTAATCCACCCACACAGTTAATAATCTAGATTGACAGTATAACAATCATGTAATGGCTCTAGGGTTTCATATTGTCCATACCCTCAGGATACATTCATCATAGGGTTTGAACACCAAGTGCAGTATCAGTTCATAATCAACACAAATATCCAACACCAAGTGCAGCATCAGTTCAGCATAATCAAGTGCAGCATCAGTTCAT
>JAPKLX010000112.1:668652-698837 GCA_026898415.1 Leonotis leonurus | reverse complement strand
CCAAGTGCAGCATCAGTTCAGCATAATCAAGTGCAGCATCAGTTCATTATGAACACACAAATCCAACACCAAGTGCAGCATCAGTTCAGTATAATCAGGTGTAGCATCAGTTCAAAGTGGTGGCTTTACACACAAATCATAGGACATGCAATGGCCAACTACGCCCACAGAAGAGGCCAACTACGCCCACAGAATATAAAATCAGACATTAGAGGCCAACTACGCCCACAGAATAAATAATCAGCATGCAATGGCCAACTACGCCCAAAAATTCAAAGTCAAACCTTCTTCTTCCATAAACATAAACTCCACCACAGATGGGAACCATATGGAGGCCATATTTCTATACCAATCTTTTTTTTCTTCTGCCCAATCACGATTCTCAGCTTTTATCACAATATTCACAGGCACAGAGGCTACTTTTTCTCCCACCATCACATTATCGCTCAAATCGATAATAGAGGCAGCATTCTCAGTTTCTGGATCTACATTAATAAGAGAAAAAAAAGGCATTAGCTGATAAGTAAGAAAACAAAATTAATACACAATCAGTAGGGGCTAACTAGGGCTAAAAATCGAAGACAAACCTGTTTTTCCCAGAAACATAAACTCCACCACAGATGGGAACCATCTGGATGCCATTTTACGCAACCAATCCTTTTTTTCCTCGGGCCATTCGCGATTCTCAGGTTCTACCCGAAGATCGACATCGCCAAAGGCTTCTTCTTCTCCCACCATCACAGAATCGCGAGAATCAAATTCAGGGGTTTCTGGAACTACAGTATCAGAATCACCAAAAAAATAAGATGGCTCCATCCAGGCCTCACAATACACAGGCATAGTGGAAGTATCAGTGTGAATAGAACCTAGGGTAGATGAATCCATAGGATCGAAGGCGGATGCGCGAAGGGGAGATGGTGATTCTTCCATAGGGTTTAACAGAGAGGCGTCGAGTGTACGAGAGTGAAATAGATCTAGGGTTTGCGGCGGTTACAGGGATGGAGATGAACAGAGAGAAGCATCTAGATTAGGGTTGATGTTGGACGAAATGGTTGGGATGGATGGGTTAATTAGGTTAGGGTTGGAAATGGGTTAATTAATGGGGTTAGTTGGACTAATGGTGGGTAGTTGGATGAGTTAATTGGGTTAATTTTGGGCTAATTGGATTATTTGGAGTAATTGGGTTAGGTAAACTAATTGGGCTAATTAAATGGATTGGGTAGGCTAATTAATTGGACTAATTTAATTGAGTTTGGATTAATTGGGGTAGGGTAAATAGTTGGGCTAATTAAATGGATTTGAATTATTTTATGTTTAATGATAAATTATGAATGATTATAAGAATAAGATTATTAATGGTATTTTGGAAATATTTTCAATGTTTGAGGATAAGGTGGTAATAATAACATTTCTAAAAATGGAAAGTTTGAATTAGGAAGGATTTTCGTGGACGGACTAAAATGGTAAATTAGGAAAGAAATTCGTGGACGGAGGGAGTATATGGTTAATAATTAGTATTTCAAAATGATTTCAATTAATAAGATGCTCAAAATATTTTAAAATGGTATTAAACAAAAATCTGGTCGAAAAAATATTGACCGGGTTTTGACGACCGGGTTTTTGTTTTTCACGATCGGATTTTGATGAAATCTTTTGAGCATATTACTCATTGAAATTAGAACATGTTGATATTTTGTTTGCATGTTTGAGATAAATCTTGGTATTATAAAGACTTTTAAAATGGTATCAGAGCCCTAGGTCTATTAAGATTTTATAATTTTATTTATTACATAATAGTATTAATCCTAACGGAGGAGACCTCCAAGAAAAATGGATCCGGACAATTGTCCGAGATGCTTCTGTTACAGGTATTTTCTCCAAAAATTGGAGATTACTACGAGTAAGCACCAAGAAAAATTTCTTTTTTGGGCTGACAAGCTAGACAAAAGGACCCAAGGTCCTGTAGCTGTAAATGAAAGTTTACGGATTATCGTCATGATGAGTAGATACCAAGATCTACTCCGAATAGGCTATTCACTTCAAAGAGAGGTGGAAATGCAGAGAGAAATGAGTCATCCTACCCATTTCGAATGAACCAAGAAAGAAGGGAGTTCACTCCAGTCTTCCAAGAAATCAACCCTGATAATTCAAAAATTTTGGTTGATTTAAGGGAGATCCAAAAGACGGTGCAAAACTACGGCAACTGCCTGTACAGAGTACCCCAGGAGATAAACCGAATATCTACTCAACAAGATGAAATTATAACCATCTTGAAAGATATTCAGGTTCGAGTAGGCCAATTAGAGAACAGATCTCGTTCAGAAAAGAGGAACAAGATACTATTCACCGAAGGGCCAAAATATCCTTTACCTGTAAAGGAAAATGGCAAGGATTCTCAAGTAAAAAGATATGTACGAATGTTTCAAGGTGGAAAATCATGAATCACCTTGAAAGACTCGGACTTGATGATCTACAAGAGCTAGCAGAATCTTTTGCTAACATCAAGGTTGTTGATCTCAAGATGAACCAACAACAAATGGTGGAAGCCCAAAATCCTCCACACATAGTGGTGTCGCAAAATCAACAAGCGCCACCCGAAGAGGCCATGAGGGAAGCTTGTGATTTCCATGCAGGACCATCGTATACCTCGACTGTACCAGATGAGGCTATACTAATGGAAAGAACAAGAAGAAGGCGACAACCCAGAATCCAAGATTCACCGGTTGGAAAGGTCACCCTTGATCCCATTCATCCATATGGAGTAATGCTCGATCTCGATGAAGTTAGCTTCAAAGATCGTGAATCAGTCATAGATGAATGAGGAGGATCGATGCGGATTGCAGCAGCAACACTCGACCTCGACAAGCAAGGACTAGTGAAAATTCTTGAAACTAGTCTTGCGGGCGTGGTGAAAATCGCCTGGGAAGGATTCCACATGGAGTTAAAAAATCAATGCTTCATTGAGGAATCCTACTCCGAGATTATCCGAAGGATGAGTGTCTTATTCAAAGATCATTTCATCGGCGAAGGATATTATGAAGGATTCGATAAAGAGAAAAGAAGGAAGTATTTATTGGCGCTTTATAATCTAAGGCTTGCCGTCTTAGATCAAAGGGCGCTCAATAAGTTCCTTCAACTCTTTACAATCTACCAACATCAGTCAAAAGCTGATGAAACGATTGCAAAGGAAATTTTCTTCCTAAAATTTCCAAGCCCATGGAAGGAGATGCTAATCAGGGAATATATCCCTAAGGCAAATGATAGCATCGCCAAAAGGATGTCTTATTTACATCAAAAGCTTTCAGAATGGTGTCAACAAGCCACCGCTCAGAAAAATTTGAAGAAGCTGCGAAGAATCAATAAAGCAGCTCATCTAAATTGTGAAGATAATGATCTTCCAATAGTTATTGGGGTTGAGCCCTCGATAACAAAAAGCAAGAGGTATAGGTACCAACCTTATTCCAAAGAAAGAAATTCAAGAAGAAAAACTTGGAAACCAAGGACAATGTGGTCTAGACAGAAGGCTAGATCCTACAAAACTGGACAAAGAAGCGATTCAGCCAGAAGTAGAAGTTCATTCCAGGAATCCAGCTCAAACCGTTTCCAGGGAAGAACTCCAGCAAGAAAAACTTTCAGAAAAGCTCATACTAGAGCTAATGAAAGTTTTAAGGATTGCAATTGTTGGACTTGCGGGGCAAAAGGACACATTTCCACAAATTGTCCAGACAACGAGCAGAGAGGCATGCAAAAATTCGAGTCTACGCCAGACATCGAAGATGCCATCTACTACCGAGAATTGGTACAAGTTTACCAATTCGAAGATATACCCTCGGATGAGAGTATATATGAGCAGGATGAAATCCTTAGTGAGGAAGGAGACTCTGATGGATCTACAAAAACATCAGATTGAAGCAGAATCTTGTCATCAGGAAAGAGAAGATCGGACTAGATTTTCCAGTCAAACTATGATCTCTCCAAGCCTGATCGATAAAATTATGAAGAAAAGTTTAAACATTCAAAAGTATCAAGGCTTTAATGCGAGCAATCTAGACAGCGTTCTTAGGAACTTCAGTCTAGGAAGAAGAAAACATCACATCGTCTATGGAATTACTAGATGAGAGATGTCACTTCCAATCGAGTTTACTAGAAATCAAGTGGAGATGCAATTGATTCCAGCAAGCGACATACGTGAGGATTTGGAAAAGCTTAAACCAGATATTGCCGAAAAATGAAATGGATTCATATTGGGGCAATACAGTTGGTGCTCTAATCAACGACGTTCACATGAATTGACGCTCCTATTGACATAGCGATATGTGATAGGAGGATCCGGAACCTGCAAGATTCAGTAATGAGAACCATTGTGGGTAATCTTTGTGCGGGTCAAGTTGCTGGGATTATTTATCCAAAGATTACCTACAATCTCAACGACTCAGGCTTCAGTAAAGCCCTGACCCTTTATCAAGATTTTAAAAGAAAGGAGCTGTTGGATGAGGGAAACACACCTTATTCAATAACATATCAGATTTCGTATGCGCTTTCCAACTCTCATCATACAGAGTTATTCTTAGGAAAGCAATTTATCGAAATACCTGATATTTTCAAGAAGGTGACCACAGCCATTGGTCCCGACAGAATGGAGATTCCACAAAGAAGGAAAGTTAACATTCAAATTCAAGAAAGGCCGGTCATAAGACATGATCAAAGTCTTAGGCTAAGCACCGGTAGATTATCTTTCCAAGGAGATAGAATTATATCGCAACCTTTTGGAAAGAAAACAATCCAAGAAAGTCAACCTCAATCACCATGGAGGGTACATGTTTCAGTCAATCTGAAGTGCCCCGAAGGATGGAGAGGAATGACGACCAGATTTGATATTACAAGATGGGAAAATAATTTTCCCTGCAACGTCTTGTATTATCTACAACAATTAAAGATAAATCATTACAATGGAACCCTAGATATTGGGGGTTTTATTATGGAGATTAAAGGCAGAGCAGGACGCGAAGATGTTCTGGTTCTAGGACTTGATTTCCTGGAAAAATATAAACCATGGAAACAAGTCACTAATGGAATGGGAATTACGATAGAGGAAAATGGACTCTTAATCGTATGACCAGTCCGTTCTCTATATACATCCCAATTGGGGTATTATATGAAAAATAAAAGGCAGAATACTCGCTGCCTATATTGACTCTGGAGCACTCTGGAGTAGGAATCTGCACAGCAAGAAGAGGAATCTTCCCAGCAGAAGTTGAGGATACATTACCACAAATTGCTGGAAGAGATTTCTCAAAAAGAATCTTATTCCTATCCAAAGGAGTGAAAGAGATGAAAATATTAATTGGAGGAGCAGGTCAAACACCTTGGTACAAGGTTAAGACTCCACCAATCTATTTCCATGATACTGGAGCAAACATTCTGTTGAGAAATAATTTCCTACAAATATTTAAACGATACACGCAGGACAATGAAATGAGGTGATTGGTGTTCACAACCAACTGTGAACATAAAATCATTGTTCAAAGGCTACAAGGAGCGTTTAATCGCCAATTACCAGTAGTTTTTCGCAGCAAACGTGGTGATGAAGGCAAACTTCGTCAACCAAAAATGAAGGATCAAAGAAGGTTCAACGAAGCAGTGCTTAGCTGTATTAGAGAAAAAGATCTTCAAATGGAGGAAATTCATATCTTTAATAAATCTTTAATTTCTTACAAAGAAATTGAAGTTCAAATGCAGGTTTCTCTTGCAGATGCTAAAAGGAAAATCTCAAGATGCTACAATGAGAATCCTTTAGCATGGTGGGGAAAGAACCAACTCAAAGCAACCTTGATGGTAAAACCAGAAAGGGCGCATGAGTTCGTAAGGTTCCGACCAATCCTGATGAACTTAAAAGATTAGGAGGATATGAGGATCATTATCAAGGAACACCTTGATTTGAAGTTAATCGAGCCAGCCAATTCTCCTTACAGTAGTCCTGGATTTTTGGTAAGGAATCATGGTGAGATTAAAAGAGGTAAACCCAGACTTGTCATTAATTACAAAGGAATTAATGATATTCTTGAGTTTGACGGATATTTTATCCCAAATAGAGATCACCTTATTAATTGCATATGAAATGCTAAGGTTTTCTCAAAGTTTGATTGTAAATCAAGATTTTACCAGATTCGCATGGAAGAAGAAAGTAAGAAGTTTACAGCTTTCTCCACACCACAAGGGCATTTTGTTTGGAATGCAATGTCAATGGGGTTAGCTAATGCTCCCCAGATTTTCCAGAAGAAAATGGATAATCTTTTTAAAGATTATTTTTCTTTCATGTTTGTCTATATTGATGATATACTAATAACATCAAAAGATATGGATGAACATATCAAACATCTTGAATTATTTGCAGATGTTTGTTATAAGGAAGGATTAGTACTGTCGGAGAAGAAGGCAGTAATTGCAACCCAAAAAATGGAATTTTTGGGAATAGAGATTGATGAATCTGGAATTACTCTTCAGGATCATATTGTACAAAAGGTCCAAAGTTTTTCAGAGTATTTGAAAGAGAAAAAACAACTTCAGAGTTTTCTAGGAGTTGTCAATTTTGCAGGAATGTTTATCAAAAATCTTGCAAAACACAGAAAGATTTTTAGCAGTTTGCTAAAAAAGGATGTTCCATTCATCTGGACAGAAGAACATCGACAAGGAATGAGAAAACTAAAGGAGGAATGTAGAAACCTCCCAAAGCTTTCAATACCACAGGATGAGGACGATCTGGTCCTCTATACAGATGGAAGTGATCATTGGTGGGCAGCTGTCCTAATGAAGATAACTCCATATGGGGAAGAACCATGCAGATATTGCAGTGGTTTGTTCCCAGAAAATGAGGCCATTAGATGGCATATCAACGAAAAGGAATTCTTCGCAGTTGTAAAGGCCTTTAAAAAATGGCCTTTATTTTTACTAGCCAAGAAATTTACTTTAAAAGTTGATAATACACAGGTTAAAGCTTTCCTGAAAAACAACATAGAATCAAAGCCTTAAAAGGCTAGATTACTTAGATGGCAAGTTTTATGTCAATATTATATTTATGATATTGTTTTATTAAAATCTCATGAAAATATTCTTGCAGATTTTCTAACAAGGGATGGAGCCTACTGAGACTGGATCCATCATCCTAGCCCAGAGGCATCTCCGAGAGAACTTGGAAATGCTAATGGAAGAATGGGACGAGTGCACTCTCCATGCTGATCAAATGGGAAAAATGCAAGCTACCGATAAGACGAAAGTCTCCGGTAGAATACGAGTCTGTTTGCTGACCTATACTCAGTTAGGGTCAGCATTGGAAAAGCCAATCATGCGGGCTTCTAGAAAACCTCTAGAAAAGCAGAGTTTCATGTTCCGGCACCTAAACCGGTAGAAGGGGAATCGAATACCCCTCAAGCGAGCTCTAAGTCAGTGGAGTCTGAACCATTGGTCCAAGAAAAAGATGATGCAAAGGTTTCACCGCATGAAACATCATGTCAACCCACCACCTCTGGGGAAAAGGAGGGAGAGATTAGTCTCAGGCCAAGGACAAGAAAATCTGAGGCTAATACTAACATGATTGTTTTCTCCTCTTCTGAACAGGTTTACCAAGCAAACTGGGAGAAACTACTTACAAGAGTAGGTATCAATCCTACTTCTAGCAGGGTTTATGTCTCGGGAAAATATCCAAGGGTTTGGATGATGCCGGGATCAAAACCTCAGGATGTCAAGCAATGGTATGAATTTGGGGCACTTGCCTCAGTTTATACGATGTCTCCATCGTTTTCAGAAATTAAAGGTCTAACTCGGTGGATCCAAGAAGCGGTGCATGAAACCTGGGCAAATAATGAACAACTTTGCCGAGGTGATACACTGGAGCTGTATTTCATAAGTGTAGCACCAGAACCAGCAGGAAAGGGGAACCATGAGGCCTTTCACTACATAAGGCTACGAAGACCCCGAATGGATGCCTTCAACCAAATCAAGGCACCATCTAATGATGTTCCAATGATTGCCTCAATCTCTGATGATCAAATCACAACAAGGCGAGCATGGGGATTATGGGTCTGTCTCACAGAGATGGACAAAGTCAAGTTTCCATTCAAGTTCTTCCAAAATTCAACGAATGGAACATTCCTGTTAAACACTATGATAGGAAAAACAATCAAGTTTGCAGAGGAGTCGTTCGAGAGAAAAAGAACTCTTCTGTGGGAAAACAAGATAGCCATGAGTAAAGAAACTCATCGCAAATTCTGCAACATGGCTCACTTTGGCCATTGGGAGTCCAAAATCTGTTTGGATTGTCCATCCCAAAGAGAGCTCGAGTTTGGGAAAGGCTTCTTACCTAAACAAGATAAGAAGAAATTCCGAGCCAATGAGTACGGGGAGAATAATACTTCTCTGAGAGTACGAGCTCCAAGGGCCCGTCCAAAAAAGGAAGATGGCCGACAAAAATAAAGGAGCCATGTGAGGATAAAACAGAAGATGCTTTCGATAAAAGAAAGCATGAGAACGAGAAGTATCCGCCAAAAAGAAAAAGACAAAGGTGGGTGACAGAAAGAGACGTTCCATCCAAAAAGGAATCGTCGGTGGAACAATATGTAATACCCCGTCTTTTTAAGTTCCAAAATAAACGATATTCGAACGCGAGTATTAATATATATATTGAATATTTCAGTTTATTAATGAGAGTTTAATATAATCGAAGAGGAGTTTTGGTTTAAGATGATAAGTGATTACAAATTTTTTTTTTTTATCTTAAAGGATATTAATATTAAGGTGTATGATTACTTTGGACTTATATAAATTATAAGTGTAGAAATATGTTATGAAGTTTGAAAAACTTATATATGACATACATGAGATACTTACAACAATAAGTTGTATGGTTAAGATGTTATATATATCTAATGAAACATACTACACTTTACTATATATAATGTATAGGTCATTTGAATATCAAAGTTAAAGCTTGTAAATAGAAAATCACACGCATAGTGTATCTATATATATATTAAAACCTGCAAGAATGTTTCCTGTTGGAAGAAATTTTGATTACACTCATGTATGAGAATATATAAATATCCATATAAATGATAGAGTTACACGCATAGGTATATATCTTATACATTTGGTATAACCTGCAAAGTCTTAGTTATGAGAAGGAAAAAGGGAATGCACTCAAGTGTGGATAGATATACATGCATGGATATTTACCCATTTAAGTAAGGTAAGAAAGAAAAATAAAACACCTCCATAGAACAACTATATATATATAGTTGTCAGTAAATGATTACAATATAATAAGCAATATAAAATCTAAGCTAACATACATAAAGCACTCAGCAGTGTGCAAATAAAAGAGAAGGAAGGAAAGGAAGTCTTCCATGTGTAAGAAAAGTGATCATCATACTATAAACAATAGAAAGAAAAACATAAAGTAAGGAAGATAAGATAGCCATGCTGCTATTAAGGGATAAAGACAGTACAGAGGCACTGTAAGTCTTCGGTTGAGTGAGGGATAGGAATCTTCCATCCATATCTTCATTCCATGCCCTATAAAACAATAATATTAAAGCTATTAATAGAACTATCAAACCTTAAGCACTAAGTTAACATCACAGCCTTGCAATATAACTATAAAAAGGGGTGCAGGGCTGCCTCTTAAACGTTTAAAACCACACACAAATCAACACCAAAACACCCAGAAAAACTAGCACATTGCAGCAGTCCTAATATCACACAAGAAGAAGAAGTAGTTGAAGTTGAGGTAATGAAACCAAGCTCTAGCTCTACTTTCCATTATACCTCTTATAGTTCAACTTACAATCATATATCTAAACTATATTCTGCCCTAATTAAAACCTGAAAACAGAATACCAACTATACAGTTTCAGAAATATAATCAATTCTGCAGTATTACAAAGACCAGTTTATATACATATCCATGTTTTAAATCCCAGTTTAATGTCCAGAGTTTAAACTTAAAAATCTATGTTCATAGTTTCAACAACAAACCATAAGTATCTATAAAACATAAATATAGTTACAGATGGCAGAAAATAAGAAAGATTCATGCAGTTTTCCCAAGTCCAGTAAATATATATATACAGATTTTGCATAACAATTAAAGGTCAGATTATACACTTATTATGGTTCATTGGAACACCAGAAACTGAGCTTAAAATATAGGTTCATAGTTTGAATAACAACCCATAAGCATTATTATCCAGAATTTAGAAACAGAGTATGAATATATATTTACTGTCCAAGTTAAGTATTATAAAGAAAACAGAGCATTAATTCCAGAACAGAAACATAACTTCATTATATTAGCACATAAGAGTACATTCACTATAAAATCTAAAACAGAAACTTGAAACAGTGATTGAACTTTCAGTAACATAAGAGCATGAATAGGCTTCATAATAATGATCCTAGAGATGCAAATAACAAATGAGACAGTAAAATTTTAAAAGAAAACTTCGACCCAATCACTGTAAATCTGAAAGCAGATTCAGAAATTTTGGAATGGAGATTACATAGAACCAGTTCGGATTTAGAACCACAGATGCATGCCCACAAGTTTAGACTTCATGGCATAAGTAAATACGGTAAAGCAGAATGCAAATATGAAAGATAATAAGGAAATAAAAGCAAGAAGGTAAAGGAAAAAGAACTTAGCTGAGGTCAGTGAGAATTGCCCCAAAATGTAAAACTGAACCCTCTTAACACTTAGAACCAGCAACACTTCTCAGAAATCAACATAGAAAGTAATCAGTCCAGAAAATTTAAATCTAAATCGGGAACAGAAAAGAAATTGAAAGCATGCATAGAATTTCACTAAACAAATACTAAGAGTTTCACAAAATGAAAACCTAAGCAAGTTTTAGGCAGAATCAAAAGCTAAGTAAGAGCAGAAGGAGATAGGTTTTTACCTTGAATAACCAATTAACTCCCATAAGAAAAACTTGGAGCTAGGAAGGCAGTACCTTCCTATAGAAAACAAAAAGAATCAAGGGAGGATAATTAGAAACAGAAAGAGAGGGAGAGAGATGAGAGACTTACTGGGCGAAGGAGAGGCTGAGAGAGAGAGCTTGGCGCCGAGAGAAAAACAGAGAGAGATAGGAGAAGAGACAGAAAGTGTAGAAATCGAGCTCTTCTCCATTTCAATCGAGACAGGAAGATAGAAATAGAGAATGTAGAAGTAGAGCTCCTCGCTATTCCAGTCGAGAGAGAAAGGTAGAAAACAGAGTGAAATTGAGAAAAGAGAGAATCAGAAAGAGATCGATTGAGAGGAGAAGAGAAGGAAGAGAGAAAGCAGAGGGAAAGAGAGAGTGAGGGAAGGAGAAGAGAGGCGTGGGGTTGTGTCTGGGAGAAGGAGTGGGATAGGGTTAGGTTAGAACAATCTAGGACTTGGGCCGGGTTTGGGCCGGGTAACTGGGCCGGGTGGAACAAATACTTGGGCTAAGAATTTATGTTGTTATGGGCCTAATGAAATAGAGTTTATGGGCCGAAATAAATATTTCCCTGGGCCGAGAATTAAATTCGCAATGGGCTAAGTTGTGGGCCCAGTCTAATAAATCCATTGGGCTTAAGGGAATTAAATCATTTGGGCCGAGAACTAAGTTACTGGGCCGAAACTTATAAATCTTATGGGCCGAAAATTTATTAGGTGATGGGTTGAAAATTTATTTAGTGGGCTAGAATTAATTAAAGTTATATCATGCTAATGAATTTTGTTTTATGGGCTAAGATCTATTTTAATCATCTTGATTAATTAATTAAATCCAATGATTAAAGATTTAATTAAATTGGACTTGTCATTAAATTAAGATTGAGCTAAATCAATTAGTATTAATACTAATAGTGGAAGAAAGGATAGTAATATATGTTAAGTATTAATATTTAGAGCTATTAATTTAGATACTTAAAGCCTAAGTATTAAATCAAGGAGATCCAATTTATTTAGTAATTGGGATCTAAATTAAGAGAATTTATATCTCTTATTAATTAAGGATATTATTTGAGAAATAATATTCTAAGGTTATTTAAAGAGTTAAATAACTAGAAATTACAATATTATTTGAATGATTAATTATTAAGAGTTAATTATTTCATTAAGTGTTAATACACTTATTGCCTTAAAGGCAATTACCGGAATGAATTGAATCGAGGATTCAACACCTTTGATCTGAAGTATCAATATCTCAATTAACGGGTCAAAATAAGAACCAAGAATGATATATTCTTACGATTAAATGTTTCAAATGCACTAAGGGCATTTTAACTCATACGAGATTTTTAAAGGTTCTCACGAGAAATCTGTTTCGCATTCCGAGACCAAAGCAAGTGCAATCCAAAGTTATCCAGGTAGGCTTTCTATTACAAATAAAATTATGTGTGCACGTTTACTATTTATGTTGCATTCGAAATGATTGAGAAAATACGTTTCAAAGTATTGTCTTGCCGAAATGATTTATATTTTGTATCAATGCCTATCTGGAAGGGTACCTGAATTAAGGATCCTGGATGCCTGGTTTAAGGATCCGAAGAATTTAAATCGAATTCGGGTTCCAGTGGGTAAGCATCCCCACTCGAACTAAATGTGCACAAATAACCGTGAGTCGTTGAAGATGTCGACCGGTTACAGTGGACCGTGAGTCATCTTAGCGGGTTGGCTGGTTCGGTGTCCGTAGAAGGTGGCCACCTTCTCGGTACCATAAATGTTCCATAAATTAAAAGGGCAGATATGACTTGAATACTAAAGAAAATGAGACTGTACAGTCGAACTCAGTTTACAGAAAAGGATTTAGTGAACGTAGGTACTTTTAAAGACAAAATCCCTACGTGTCACTCTTACGGCATTGACAATTATATATGTATAAATGAGATTTCGGGCAATGTGCCTACTGAGTACGTTTGTACTCAGTCCTGTATGTATTTATAAATGTGCAGGTTGAGACGTGATGAAGGGAGATGCTATAACGGGCTTGTCGGTCTTTTATTTAAATCTTGGGTGTCTACGTGTCTTCATACACGTAGACTTCATTCGATCCTTACTCCGCTGCGAGATGTTCCATTTGTATGTTCTGGCGTAGGTGCCGACTAAGTAAATTAAATCTTCGGTTGAACTAAACTCAGTTATCGAATGATCTTTCAGTATTCAGTCAAAGCTTTCAGTATATTCAGTATTCAGTATATTCAGTATTCAGTAAAAGCTTTCAGTGTATTCAGTAATTAGTATATTCAGTATTCAGTCAAAGCTTTCAGTATTCCACTTCAGTGTTCCACTTTATCCATTATTCATTTATTTATTCTTTTTAGTCGCGCGCCCGGACTCTGCCGGGGAGGGCGGAGGACGGGGCGTGACACAATAATAGAGACGGACCACTAAAATAATTCAAGGAAGGGGTCCGACCATTACAAGATGTTTGTGTTGACAGCCTTATCTGGACCCAGCTTCACGTGAAAGAAGGGTGATCCACAAGATAAGGAATCCAATGCAATAATGCAGTGAGGATAGGAGGCTTAGAGACTCCTATATAAACGAGGCATTGAAGGAAGTTTAGATCATCGAAAATCTTCTAAGTTTTCTCCACAATAAACATTGTATTTCTCTTACTAGTTTATGCGAGTTTTAATTCCAGGTACCATAGGTAGCTAAACAAGTTTGTCTCCTCCCTAAAGGAGATTTACTTATGTTGTAATATATATTATATAATTCCTTAATAAAAGATCGGGCTTTTGCTCATTCTATTCCGTTTCTTCTTTACCAACAATATATTGTTAAGCCCCGGGTAGGAAACGAACGAGGACTGTGCTGAAGGATGCTGAAGGAATCTACGGCTGGAAACCATACGGTGCTACGGGTGGTTGGACGTGGTCCCTAAAACTTCCGGTGGATATAACCCGATAGCTTATCGTTCAAAAAGATATAAAAGTTGGTTTACATGTTACGGAAGAGTGATGGGCTTGATAGAAATGCATGATTTATTCCATTTGAAGTGTTAATTAATTTTAACTATATTGATAATAGAGAAATTATGTTAAGAAAATGTATAAGGGTCAAAAACACATAAATTGGGTACTTTTCATAGAGTTTTACAAGATAAGATACTTTTCATTTTTAGTTACGGAAAGGGGTATTCTTCATATATAACCCTAAAATATATTAAAATTTATGACTATATAAAATAAAATTTTAAAATAAAATCGAAGAAAAAATTGATTTGATCATCACTGAATGAAAATTTGTTGAAATTCAAGTCTTATTGTATATTTCTATTTTGTTTAATTTTTGTAATCATTATAGTTTTAAAATTAACAAACACAAAAATATAAAAAATCTCAAAAATTAAATGATGACATGCGTTATTATGTAATCAAAATAAGTATTCCCTCCGTCCCATTTATTTAGACGCACTAAAATTGTGATAACTTTTTAATTAAAATGTGTTTAAATAAATGAAACGGAAAGAGTAATATATTAAAATTTATAAATATATTAACATTAATTTTTACTATTCAAAACTGTAGCCAAACCGCCCCACAATTCAATTTCAAAACAAAAATTATCGTAATAATAGTTGGGTTCTCGTTCCAAAAATTGAAAACCTTAAACACCATTTTATAAATACATTGATAAATGATGTTTTTAAAACTAATTAAAATAAATAAAGTTAATGGTCATAAATCCTCAAATAATCAAACATAGCAGTTGAAATCAAAGTACTCCACGTTTTAGCAAGTCAATTAAATATGGAATTTAGTGATTATTTAAGTAGAATCGGATCATTTTTTGTAATTTTGGTTCTCGATGTCATTTTTGTAATTTTTGAAAACTTTATTCGTGATGTCCATGAGTTTTAGAGAGATTTGCAAAATATTCTATAATGAGAGTTTCTTATTTGGGGTAATAGGTAAAATTACCCACTTTTATAAAAAAAAAAAAAAAAATACCTACTTAAAAATAAAAAATAAAAAATACCCACTTTTTACAATAACATGATGAATTTCATCATGTGATCATGTTATTTTTACAATAACATGATGAATTTCACCATGTGATCATGTTATTCAAGTTATTTTAAATTTGAATAACATGAACACATGATCAATTTCATCATGCTATTGTAAAAAGTGGGTATTTTTTATCTTTTATTTCTAAGTGGGTATTTTTTATTTTTTACTTATCAAAATGGATATTTTAGCATTTACCCCATTTTGTATTTAATTTTTATTTTTCTATTTTTCCTTTAATTTTAATTCAAGATAAAAATATTAATTAAAAAGTATTAATTTAAAATTTAAAATAAATAAACTATCATCTATTAATATATAAAAACACAATTTTTATAACTATTTTTTGGCACCAATTTTTTGAAATTTATTTTTGAAAAGAACGTTGGTTTAACCCATCTCTCCCTCCTACATATTAATAAGAATATTTTAGCATCAAATTATAAATAAAATTGTATTAGTCATTTAAATATTAGTGAACATCAATGAATTTATTGAAAAGTTGGAATATAATTAATATTATATATATCTAATCATTTTTTAGTTATTAAAATTATTATTTTTAAAATTAAATTATTAGAAATCTATTAATATGTAAAAATAAATTTTCAACAATATATTATAGCACCATATTTTTGTAGGAGTGTTGTTGCCTTAATTTCATTTAGCATTAGAGGTGTTCAAAAGAACCGGAACCGTCGGAACTAAATCGTAACTAGACTGTAACCGGCGGTTTTGGGAACCGTAACCGTACCCGACGGTTCGATTTCGAACCGTAACCGTGTAGACGATGATTCGGTTATGGTTCTAAAATTTTAGAACCATGAACGGCGGTTCGGAACCATAACCGTTAATTTGGAACCATATCACAATTTTATTATTTAATTTAATTTATTTCTTATATTATAAAAAGTCATTTTTTATAATAATCTTTTTATAATTCATAATAACACATTAAAACTTATGAATACATTAATAGTTAAATAAAATAAAACTTAACTAGATGAGAACCTAATTAAACTCTAATATTATAAATTAAAATAATTAACTTTTTATTAGTGTTCATCTTATATTGTTATATTTATGAAGATTAACATTTTATTTTATTTCATTTCATTAATGTATTTGTGTTTAATGTGTTTATTCAATTTAAGTATTCATGACATATTAACACATCAAAATATTTTTTTTATTTCATTATTCATATATTATTATATGGATAGTATATATAATTAACACTAAATTAAAATAAATATTAACCTAGTAATTATAGTATTACATTAAAAAATTAATTATGTAATACAAAATTAAATGATGATATGCATTGGTATATAATTAAAATTTCAAAATTTTAAATATATTAGCATTAATTTTTTAGACGGTTCGAAACCGTAACCGGCGGTTTAGAACCGTAACCGTAACCGTCCTACACAGATCGGTTCCAAGTCGTGAACTGCCACAACTACGGTTCGGTTCTGAACCGTAACCGTGAACTCCTCTAGTTAGCATATACAATAATATTTTAAAAAATGATGGGATGATTTTTTATAGTAAAATTGGGGTATGAATAACTAATTTTTTTTTTCTTTCTATAATTTATTTATTTCTTAAAATTATTTGCAGTATATTTTGACAAATAAATATTTACTTTTTGTCTTACATAAACTTATATTATTCCTCAAAATTATTTAATTCATAACAATATATACAAAATACATCCATGCATTAATGAAGAACTTTCCAAATAATAAATAATATGATAAACAAGTGTAAACTGATTATTTTATACAATATAAATTATAATTATATTTTTTTCCGTGCATTGCACGGGTATATGTACTAGTTAAATTTAAAAAAAAACATTACATCTTGAAATTTATAGGGTAATTTATAAAAAATACCCTATTAAGTAAGATGTAATTGATAAATACCTACATTCTAAAACTTTTAACAAAAATACCCTAAATTACTAATATAGCTTTACTATCTATCGGTTAAAAATCCTAAAAGCACATGCATGCCACTTCCTGTCACCTCTTGGAACTTCGTCCCCTACTTTTAGGGTGAGGAGTTCACGGATAGAAATAAAATAAAATATTCCATTAATATGAGTCAAACTTACACTGATATTCATGTTTAATTGGTTTTTGAATAGGATAGGGAGAGAGGGGCTGCCGGGTATTATATAAAAGAGAGAGAGACCGGGTCTTCAAAAACCATTCTTCACGAACCATTCTTCACGAGAGAAAATATTATTGTTTTGCAAAATTGATTTTCACTCAATTATTTTCGTATTTTCTAACGGAGGTTGTGCAAAATATTTTCAGCCCCACACAAATATTTTCTCAAGAAGGTTGTACAAAATTGATTTTAAAGGTTGTGCAAATATTTTCTCTCAATTAAACCTTCATTTTTTCATATTTATTTTTGTAATACATGACTTTGATATATTGTTTAGGCCGGAGAAGGAGCGGAGGACAACTTAGAACAAAAATTATGACCGGAGAAGATGTATTTCTTTTGAAATTGAAAATTATGATTTATATATATGATGAAAAATTGTAATTTTCATATGACATGTATTTTTTACATTGTTAATTATGATTTAAAGCATAGAAGATGTATTTTTTATTTTCTCCATATTTGTACAATTGTTAATTATGATTTAAATATAGGACATGTATTTTTTCTCCATATTTTGACATGTTTTTTTACGAATGTAAATTATGATGTAACTTTGTGACTTAAATATAGGACATGTACTTATTATTTAAATAGACATGTAGATGAAGTTTTAAATATATATGAACGTTGAAAAATTACAAAATCTATCTTAATCATAAACCCGGACATCTACTTATTATAAATACATGACATGTACTTATTATAAAATTTGTAAATATATAATGTCATATACGAAAATCCGGACGGTTCACATGTAGGACCAAAACCGCTCGGGTTTATAGGAAGGCCGTCGGGGTTTTCATTTTTCATGCCCGAGTTTTCAACTTTTTTTTTATAAATTAATTCATGGATTGAAAATTATTTATAATATCCATATGAAATACCACGTTTGAGTTTTTCAAAAACCATGTTTAGTTATGATATAGGATTGATAATTTTTGTAAAAAAGTGTAAAATTATGTTTAGTTATGATTTTATTATTTTTGTTATTAAATAAATATAGGATTGGTAAACATTGTAAAAAAAATTAAAAATACAGGGGGTAAAAGACGTAAGCTCGGACGGTTCGGGTGTGTGACACAAACCATTCGGGTTTTCAAAAACGGCATCCAAATTTATGTGTTACACGTTCGGGTTTTCAATTATCTTTTTAAATAACTCATATGTTGGGAAAATTTTAATAAAATGTTTTAATTAATATTCTAAAGTCTCTTTAATAATGTAGTCAATCTTTATCTTTTGGAAAAGATCAATTGTTGGGGGAGCTTACTTGTTTATCAAGATAAGAAGGAACTCTGAAGATCAAGGCTGATTGACATGACTTTTAAATAAAGAACCGATACTAAGAGGGGTGTATTGGCTGATTGACATGACTTTTAAAAGGTACAACTCTCTTCCCACATATTTTCTTGTTTCTCTTGAGTTGAGTGTGGTATTTAAGCATATAATAATTCTATGTATCCTACTTTTATCTTAAGATGATTTATGTATGTTTTCTAGACGTTTTTTTATGATAAAGTCCAAAACTTGATGGCTTCATGTGAAATTTGCCACTTATTTTTCGATATGTTTCTCTGTTTTTTTTATGGTGTTATATATTCTCTATTAGTGTTGAAACTTTTTATATGAAAATCTTACTATGTGAACGTATACCAAATTTCAGCCAAAACTAAGTTCTTTGGTATTTTAAAAAATACTTGAATTAGCTCTCTCAACTGTGAAAAATCTGAAATATTATCTATGCCAATGTTTTTTGATAACTTATTTAGTCTGTTTCAACACGTTTTACTTATTCGTTATGTGAAGAGTAATACTGTTAATTTTCAGCTATATATATAATGTTTAAGATTTTTTAAAAATATGTGAAGTTGATTGTTTTGTAATTGAAAATTTTAAGTGGTGACACTTTATCTCCTCAGTTCATAAGGTTGTAGAAGGTGTAATCCATATTAGAAAATTTTTGGAAATATTAGGATATATAGAGAGTAACCATACCAAGTTTTAGTAAAAAATAAATTTATTTGATAGTTTTAATAAATTCCCTAAAAATGTTGCACGAATCTGAAAATTTGTTACAACATGGGTTAACTATTTGTCTTCGTTCATTTGTTAAAATTTTTATAGAACCTCATATACTACATATTCATCATACATGTAAGTTTTCAACACTTTTAAACACGTATGCTTAGTTTTAAAGTATTTTACAAAATGTTAGCACGTAAGATGACTGTTTTGGGTAGAACTTATAACCCTTAAATAACTTCTGCCTCACTTAATATTTTTTACTCTAGTTTTTGTAAAATAGAAGTAGATTTCAGTAGCTTTCTAAATTGATAAATTATTGTCTTTAGTTATATGTGAGTCGATAGTTATGACATTTCAAAGTATATTGATTTACATGGACAATATGCATTGTACTTGTTAATGAAATTATTATACTTTCTTTATCTTACATTATGTTATATATTGTTAGCAATATATTATGATATGTTATGTATGTGCGATATAGGTGACATAAAGTCCTTGTATAATGATTAACTATAATTTAATTTCATGTGAAACTTTTGTGGAAATTGTTAAGTGTTATACCTTAAACCATTTTAAATTAAATTATAAATTCATATGTAATTAAGTTATTATTTTGGATAAGTTTTGTAAAAGTAGAGTATGTGTAATGCCCCTACTTTTTAACCCGAGTTAATTAGCAAACATCTCGAATATATGTACTATGATTCAAATTTTGAAGACCAAGACCTTGAAATAAATTCATGAGTATTGGCACCATTAAAAGTAATTAGTGCTTTTAGTATAGTTAATACCAATTATTAGAACTTTTATGATTGGGTCTCCAACGAAAACAATTACGAATGATTGTTGAAGAATCCATTACTAAAAATCTTGTTTTGATTCAATCATCAATTAAGGTGGTGAATATTATTTAATTGAATCATTTGTCAATGATTAATGTTTGGTCTTGAATGCCATCATTTAAAGACGTTGGCATAATAAAGCCTCTAATTAATATAGCAGTAAAAATGAGTGGTAAATGCAATGTTAGTAATCAATTATAATAAATAGAAGGATGAAACCATGTGGGTAAAGTCCCATGTCCCACATTGACTTACAAAAGAGAAATAGGTTGGAACATACAAAAGTGTGGCATACAATACAACACTGTACATTCTCAAAAAATGGGTACAAGAATGTATAACTGGACATATCAATACCTATATCTCAATACCTTTTAGTACTCATTCTAGAAATTGTTGCCTCGTAATAAAAGAGGAAAGGAAAAAACCTTTACATTAGAACCAATGTCAAACCACCTACTTACAACAGTCCCAACCCAAGATCTAATCAGGAAGCAAATCTTCTATATATGAAACTAAACAAGGAAGAATGAAAATAACTACACAAAGGAACTAGCCAACTTAGTGAAAGCATGGAAAGAGAAGGATGAGGAGGGCTGGGCAACCTCGAACAAAGGGAATAAGAGGGGGATGGACAGTCTGTGCAACATCTTCTAAGGAGAGAGATGATGGGGAAGAACCCAAGATGATCAGACTGTGAGCTGCACCCTCTTCCCTGCAACCATATAAAACAAAATAAGTAGAAAGAGAAGGTGTATGAGTCACACTACAGAGTTAAGAAAGAAGAAAGGGAAAAGTACAGGGGACCTTGCATCCCAAATTTGCTGCATAAAGAAAACAACTAGGGCAGGCCTAAATAAATGGAAGAAAGAAGAAGTCTAGGGCAGGCTTTACCTTGGCCGAATGGAGGAGAAGGGCAGTAATGAGAGAGATCTCAAGAATTGGTCCTGGACAGCCTGACAACCTGAGGGACCTGCAAAACAAGGAGAAATGAGACAAATTAGAAGATCCACAATGCAAAAGTCGATCAACACTTCAGACTTGACCCCAGACCTCAAGCAGCCCCCATTCTCCTATAAATATCCTTCACTTCTATGCCTTATAAAGTTTGCAGCAACAAGTAAAAGCACCCAATAAATTTTAGAAGATAAACTTAAGAGGAGCTAAGGAAAATGATCTGCCCAAGTCCTGCCCAAACCAAGTCAATATAACCACCACTTTCAGAGGTAAACAATCATTTAACTCAAGAATTTCATATTTCAGTTAAGCATACTAGAATCATGCTTAAACCTCTCCAAACTTAGTGGCATTATGCTAATAAGAGGCCCTATGACACATGTTGAACTTAGAATACTCCCTTATGAACTGGTTTGGACATAGAAAACACATAGCTTATAGGACGTACAGAATCTGAACCAAAATGTTATATAGAGCCAAATCTGAATATCTAGAACTCTCAAGGCTTTAACCTCCGAGCACTAACATCACATAAGCCTACAACTACATTTTCAGAATCAAGAAATAAACTTATAAGTATATGCCCCAATGCAGAACCTAAGCATGAATTAGAGGCATAAACTACAACCCAACATCCAAATCATGAACAAAGAATAAACTACAAGTTAATTCTCTACACAAAACAGAAAACACATTAGGAAAAAGAACACTTAGCTTAAATTTTGAACTGCCTCGGTGAGGGAAGCACTAGACGAGCACGAATCATGCCAAAACCAGCCATGAACCTAGAGGAGCAGATTATCTGCTTAATTTCAGAATCCTAAGGAAAACACACATAGCTACTGAACTTATAAAACAAATAAACACCAATTGCATCTCAACTCTAGAATTTGATTAAGAATGATGAATAGAGGACTTAACTGAGTTCCATGTAACCGAGCCATGACTGTCATGAACATGCGCAACCCCTCCACCCCGAACCAATTGCCTCATGTTGGGAACCCTACAATGTAATAATGGTTTTGATAATGTCATTCGAAACAACACTTAGTTAAAATATGGATTTTTAAAACCAAGTAATTGATGTTATCTATTAAGGTACATCTAGAGTATTAAAGAAGTAGATGGTATAATTTTACTATCTGTATTATTCTTATCAAGCTGTCCTGGACACATCAATTATGTTCACAAGGGTTAAAACTCATTGTAATGATAGCGAGTTATTTTAAAC
Source organism: Leonotis leonurus (assembly GCA_026898415.1). NCBI lineage: Eukaryota > Viridiplantae > Streptophyta > Magnoliopsida > Lamiales > Lamiaceae > Leonotis > Leonotis leonurus. The sequence continues at coordinate 676,562 of JAPKLX010000112.1, read as the reverse complement.
AGATCGAGTTCTCGATCTGTTCACAATATTAACAGCTCGCTGTCCCTAGCCTTGTATTGGTTTTTGAAATCTGTTCTAGATTAGATTTTACAAGATCAAAATTGTAAAAGGAAGTTTGAATTTTCAAACTTACTTATAGTGATCTATCTCTATCTAGCTGTATAGGGAAGTCTTGAAGGGGAACAGCGAGCTGCACTTCTACAGATCGTTAAAGAACAGTGAGACAACATACTTGTCTACAAAGAACAGCGAGACATACAAATTATCTACAAAGAACAGCGAGATACAAATTATATACAAGAACAGCGAGACAAAGTAAACACCTAGAGATGAATATCGCAGGAAACCATATGCACCTGTTCATGGAACAGCTAGAGTTCATGAAACAGCTAGAGCTCTTGAAAGAGCTTGAGTTCATGAAACATCTAAAGACTATGGAACAACGAGACTTATGGACAACAGATCGTAATCTCAAAATCGATCTGTTCACTCTAGCTTCTCCAAAGATCAAGATCAAGAAGTATATGTTAATTTGGAATCAAACCAATTAACAAAGTGTGGACAGCTCGTCTCAAAGATATAGTAGGAAACAATATGCATCTGTCTAATGATAGCGAGCTGTTATAATCCACACCATTACTACGGTGGACTGCCGACATACCTAAATTTGTCTCAAGTCAACCACTCCGTGTATTGTCACATCAACAACATACCTTAAGGAATGAAGTACAAGAAAATCAAAATTCATGTACTAAGTATCATTCCTAGTATGGCAATACATTGGGAAATCTCGTGAAAGGTGGTAACCACTCTCATTTGACAGCGCGTGCTTCAACAACACTGCCATGCATTTAATGCAGTCATTAATGCGATGAAGAAGGACATCTTCTTCTCCAACGGATAGTTCTCTACAAAGAGGCTATAAATACCACCTTCACCTCCAAGAACGAGCATGAGAATTCACGATTACAAAGCTCAAACTCTGCTCAAATATCTTCAAATATTCAAAGCTCTAAAAGCGCTCCTTCAAGCTCTAGAATTCTCTGAGTGCTTTATTATTCTTTTGAAGATAGTTTCTGAAAATTTGTTGTTTACAAAACCCAAGTTAGGATCTAGTTTTGATCCAAGAGTTGTAAGATTTAGATTGTAGTTCTTCAATCTAAGAAGTGTAATCTCAAGTTGTTATCTAGTTTTGATAAAACTTGAGGCTCGTACTCAACGAGTAAAAAGAAAGGAGACATAGTAGATTTCGATCTAGTTTTGATCGAGCCGTGGACGTAGGGAAAGTTTATCCCGAACCACGTTAAATTCCTTGTGTTCTTCCTTTCTGTTTTACTTTATTATCATATCCTTCATTCTCTTGCATTAACTTGGTTGTGTTAAAGATTGACTAAAGGAAACGTTTTTAAATACAAAGAGCATTAACCACCGAATTCCGCACACAACTTTAATCAAGGTTAACTTTCTTAAAGTTAATCTTATTAAGTGTTTCTTTTCACCTAAGGTTTATTTGAGCTAAGTTGTTTCTTCTTCACAAGAAGAAACCCTATGCTAACCTAAGCTATCTTTATTTTAAAGTGTGCTTAAGCCTTATACTTAAACTTTGAACAAGAAAACCTAAAAAGTTTGAATTGGTGTGTGCCCCCCCCCCCCCCCATACACCAATCTAGCTCTTTCGGGACCAACACCTCATAATAACAAAAGACAAAGATTGGGCAGTAAAAAGTTTAGAATCAATCAAAAAAAAAAGAGGAAGAGAGGGGCAGACTTAGCTGTTGGGTGGGGTGCCGAGACCTCATCAATGAGCCACCCTTTGGACCTCCCTAACCGAGCCAGTCACGGCTGTCCCTACAGGTAGGTTACACCGTATCACCCAGCTCGAGCTCGAACTCCATCCCTCCCTGAACCAAGAGCAGAGCACCACCGAGCCACTGAACTTCGACCCAAGCTCCAGCAGAGTTCCAACTCTCCAAATTTCCTAATTGAAAGAAACAGAAGTTGAAAAAGAAAAATATATATACAATTAAAATCTTGTTAAGAATTGAGGGAGAGATGAGAAGTAAAAAGAAGGAGAAAGGAAAATAAGAAAGAAGGAAGGAAAGAGACATACCAAGAGAAAAACTGACGGGAGGAGGAAGTCAAGCAGAGGGAGGCGCCAGCTGGAGCAGCGTCGCCGGAAAAAGGGAAGAAAGAAGGAACGACGACGTGAAGGCGAGAGAGAGAGATGGATGTCTCTGTGGGAAGAAACAAAATAGAATAGGGTTAGGTTAAACTAGGGTAGAAGTATCTAGAACCCGGGCCGGGTATGGGCCGGGTTCATGGGCCGAGTTATTTCATTCGCTGGGCTGAGAAGTGGATTTAACGGGCCAAAATCTTGGGCCATGTTAATAAATCGAATGGGCCCAGATTAAGGATCTGACTGGACCAAATAAATTAAATCAAGTATGGGCCTAACTATTTATTTTAGTTGGGCCGTATATTAATTTTATTTATAGGCCTATGATTAACTGAATTAGGCTACAGCTAATAAAACCATTTGGGTTTAAGTAGAATAAGTAATAAATCTAATGGGCTTAATAAATTTAAGAGGAATGGACTAAATAAATTGCTAATGGGCTAGAAATTAATTAATTAATTCTAATTGAGTTAATTATTCAATTAAGGTACCAAGACTTAAATTATTGGACTATGTCTAAAAATGAAATTTTCTAATTGAATTTTGAAAATTCAATTTATTTAATTTAATCATATAAGTGATTAAATTATTGATCATACTTAGAGTATGTTCATTAAAGTTAACGTAACTCGTAAGACTTTATTATTTTGATTCAAGGATCAAAATACTAAATTAGAAATTTTCTTTATTTGTTTTACCCAATAATTAATTATTTGGGTATAAGTGAATTTCCAAATCGTAGCATGATCTAGAAATCATCAAACGACGCCTCTAGAAATACGACTCCTAAACTCGTATAAAAGTCGAGCTAAAAGACCGAGAATAATTCTCAAAATAGCTAAGGATAATACTCCCTTACAATTAGGAGTATTAGACATACTGGGTAAATGTATCTCACTCGAGATTTATTTAAAGGTTGTGACGAAAGGTCAGAACCGCAGTTCGAGAACAAAGCAGTCACCAGTCACGACTACTCAAGTAGGCTTTTCTCACTCTATAAAATATGTGTGGCGTGCGTGTGTTGGCCTAGTGGTAGTGAGGTTAATGCCGAAGGCTTAGGTCTCGGGTTCGAGTCCTCCATGACGCGGCCATGTAATTTAATGTTAATGTAATCCAATTTTTTTTTAAAAAAAAAATGTGTGCATGTCTTCAAAATGAAATGAGATATTTTCAAAGCACCGTCTTGCCATAAATATTTTGATTATGTATGATGTCTATCTGTTGACCGGTAGATTAGATATACTACTCAGACAAGTATACACAGGACCGTGAGTCATCTAGATGTTGACCGGTGTTCCTACTTATTTTTAACTGTAGTACGTGGCATTGTTTAGACCAGACCCACTGTCCGATAAAGGGACTCAGTATCGGGCACGAGGAATTTTTCCAACCAATATACTTCCAGTTTATTATTAAATAGCTCGCAAGAGAACGAGTTCGATGTACACTAGGAAGTTAACCCTAAGTCGTATTCTCTAGGAAGGCTAAACAGGGCTTTATCTATGTTGCAGAACAGAAAGCAATTAAAAAGAATGGGTTTTGGATTTTTAATCTAATTAATCTATCTAGGCGAAAATTAAATAAGCAATTAAATCCTAAATCTAAGAACGAAGAATTAAAGAAACTGAATTTAAACATTCCTTAATTTGATTAATTAACATGATTGAAGATTTATATTACTGAGTTGGAAATTAAACAATAGCAAAGCAGAAAAGAAATAAATCATAAAGCATGAAAGAAATCAGTAAAAGAACTTACTGATTGAAAGGAAAAATAATGCATTAAAAACTCCGGGTTTGAATCACGAACGAATCCACAACGAAACTGAAGAACGAACAAGAAATAAAGATCTAGACTAAAGTGTTTTCTCTCGTGGTCTAAACCCTAGACTAGAAAATAAAAACGTGAAGGAAGACCGATCTGAAATATCACGCGTGGTGTTTAAATAGGCGTGGAGGATTGCGCCAGGGTAGCGCTCGCTAGGGGGTAGCGAGCGCTGCCCCACTGTTCTGTCTCTCAGCTTTTTCAGGGGCCAACGGTCGCTGGGGCCTAGCGACCGCTAGCACCACGTCCTGTCTTCTCTTCAATGGTGCAACTCAGGCGCTCACTAGGGGTTAGCGACCGCTAGCCCCACGTTCTGCCTTCTCCACGCCTTTTCTTCACCTTTTCACCTCTTTTTCGCCTCGTTTCTCTTCTCGAATGTTGTTCCACTTCATGTGTCGATCTTTACCTGAGATGTAACATAAACAATACAAAAGCATCATATCGAACGACAACAAGTGATACTATAGACTAAATTACGAGAGAAACGCGACCGAAAATAGATAAAACAACCGGTCGAGTGTCTGTGGGAAGTGGCAACTTCCTCGACACAAAGAAGCTTCAGATATGGTTGATTACAAAGAACATAGACTGCGCAGTCGAACTTAGAACTTTCTCAAAGAAATGCTTTCGTGAATATAAGTGCTTTAAAGACAAAAATCCATATGTATCACTTGAAATGGCTTAACAGTTATATATGTAAGTGTGCGATTTCGGCACGTGTCTACTGAATACAATTTGTACTCAGCCCTGCATGTATTTCTAAACGTGCAGGTTAAGAAACAATGAAGATGGGGTGCTACGTTGGGCTTTTTGTCGGTCTCCTAGTGGCTGACTCTTGGGGGTTCTACGTGTCTTCATACACGTAGGATTTTGTCTTTTCGATCCTACATTTCCGCTGCTAGACCGTTATGTAATAGACTGAGATTCAAACTCTCTAATTTAGTTATGTTATGTAATGAGTTAATGACTCTGAACATATCTGATTCTGAATTCACGAGGTGAATTATTGACTTATGTGATAAGAAAAATACTCATTATCTAATTCAATTCCATACTCGCCGTTTATTCCTTTCATTAGTCACGTTTCCCGACTTTACTAGACTTAGTAGAAAGCGGGTGTGATAGTATGATTTTTTGTTATCTATTTTATGAATGATATCAAACTTGATGATGTGCATACATGACTTATATGACCACAATCATTATGCATATATATCATGAACATTCATTTAAAAATTAATGAAAATATAGTTATATAAGTAATGACATAATTTTTAAAATGTTTGTAATATATATATTAGAAACACATGAGAAATTTTATTAGCATTTGATTTGTGTAAAAAAAACTCGGGAGTATGAATAGAAAATAGGGATACCTTGTATGATTAGCCTCCTAAGTTGAGACTTGTATTGTATGTCCCGTTCAGGTCGATAAGTGACTCGTGCATTTCCCCCGTTCAACTAATCCATAAGATTCAGATGACTTTTTGTATTGATCATATGTATCTTATATGTGATGGATCGATATTACCATATTCGTTGATTGACTTTTCTAATCATTTAAGATTACAATTGTGCATTGGGTCGGATCCGAACAAGGTAGTGTACACAGAAACTCTGAATTGGGTGAACTAAGTCAGGTTCTCCGATCTTAGTAAAAGAGGATTATCTACGGAAGACTTTGATTTTCCGCGTGATAAGGAACACGGTGAATGAGAAAGAAAGGTAAAGAGCTCGATAAAATGTATGTATGTTTTTATATGCGTAGTGAGGGCTTTCTTTTTAAAACGCATTGTGACATATCGTTAGACATGTAATATTATTCCTATAATATATTTTTGTTATTTTCACTGAAAAAGGGGCAAGAAACCCACAAAGTACATTAGTACTCATCCCAATATTTCTTTCAAATATTTTCACAAGTTGAGAGGCGGGCATATGCGAGCTAGCATTGGAGGTTGGTGTTGGCGAGGTTAATGTTCTCTCCTTCAAACTAGTATTTTGTTGTTTCCAAATAAGCAAATCTCAACCTATTGTAAGAGGAATTTCGCTTTTTGTATGAACTATGTTGTGACTTATATGACTTTAACCCTACTTTATTTTGAACATTGAAAATGCTTCGAACTCATAAACTCTCGAATGTCCTCAATCCTCATGCATACAAAATGTGGTAACATAATGTGATTTTGATACTCATTAATAATAATTGCATGTATGTTCCATCATAAATTATCCTTATTTATTTAAGTTATATCATTTGTCTCAACTCCGCCTTGGGGTCGTAACATTTGTCGCTAAACTTCAATTAAATCTGCAGACCCTCTTTCCCCAAAATCAAAATCACGAAAGCAACATCCCAAACCCTATCGTCTGTCGTCGCCTTGCCATGTAAGGTATGTCTCCCTCTCCCTCTCTCTCTGATTTTGTGTCCATTTTATTCGGCAGGTTTCTCTAGCTTCTTCTTCGACGCCAACTTTCTCTCTAGCAGGTATTGTGATCTTTCTTATCCTATCATTATCTCCCACACTATATCTCTCAACTCTATCTCTACCTCTCCAATCGAACAGGGCCTCATGTCGCCACAAGCTGCCGATCCATTTTGTGTTTGGATTTAAATTAATATTTATTTGCCATTTGGTTTGTCTAGCATCACCTACAATATTTATTACATGTTTTTGCAAGAGTATTTTAAATATGTGCATTTCAAGCTTCGTTCATTTATTTTTTGGAGTAGGGTGATATATATGATTCACTATGAAAAAATCCTCAAGATATTTTGGTTTGCATGTGATTTGTGCAGATTGAGAGGGGTTTTATAAGTGCATGAAATTTTAATTAGTTTGAAGAGATAATCTTACAAATGATTTTCTTGTGAAGTTGAATGTGCTAATATATTTTTGGATGAATATCTCTCTATAAAGTTGGAAGCTTTGTGTATATGGCAGGAAAAGTGAATTACGCCGTATATATAAATACACACACATATATATATAGATTCTTGTTTGCCACAAAATTTAGTTTAACGCCAAATTTGTTATTTGAATATTAATGAAATAATCCTTTTATTTGACTTTTATCCAACTTCCATGGTTTAATAAATGCGAGCGCAATTATGTTTGATCGAGCGCAAACCTTTGTTTCTTCCAGCAATATCATCTTTCAACCATATCCATCTGCAATGCCCCGTCTTTTTAATTATCGAAGTAAGCGATATTCGAACGCGCTTGTTATTTATATATTGAACATTGTATTTTAATTAATGAGAGTTGAATCTAGTTGAAGAGGAATTATAGTTTAAGATAACAAGTATTTAGAAACTACTTGATTAATATCTTAAGAGATATTAATAGTAAGGATATGTTGTATACTTTGGAAATATATATAAGTGTAGGTATATGTTATATATTTTGAGAACTATATAAATGGTATGCATAGGGTGATTACAATATAATTATGTGGTTAAAATTTTATCTATGTATATATATATATTAAACATGCCACACGTATGTATATATATATTTATGTTGTTTGAATTTTCATATGCTTAGATAAACTACACGCTTAAGACTTTCATATATACATGAAGACCTGCAAATTGATTTTGTTGGAAGGAAAGAAGTATTGTACTCAAGTATATGTACATGCATGAATATACTTAGTAAGTAAGGAAAGATAACAAAGTAAAACACCTCAGTAAAAACAAAACTAATTATATATATGGATGTGTTAGTACATTACATAGTAGTATAAAAAAAAAATCTGCACACGGCTGTATCTAGAAAACAGAAGGAAAGAAGGAAAAACTACTATATGTGTAAGAAAGTGTCTGCTGAAGTATTCTGTGTAAGAGATGTGATGATCATATTACAAACATATGAGAAAGAAAGCAAAAAAAAAAAAAAAAAAAAAA
>JAPKLX010000112.1:626783-668552 GCA_026898415.1 Leonotis leonurus | reverse complement strand
CCCCCCCCCCCCCCCCCCCCCCCCCCCCCCCCCCCCCCCCGCAACCCTCGGTTGAGTGAAGGAAGAGGAGACCTTCATCCATGCTTCTTCCATAACCTACAAATAGAGTGAAAGCTATTAAACTAGCTATTCTAATCTTAAGTATTATGTAAGAGAACAACACTACATCAACATCTATATAAAGGGTAATGGCTTACACCTAGAACCATTTATCACACAACAACTATTCCATATCAGTGCAGCAGCCACAATTACATTCAAGAAGAAGGAGTTAAAGGCAAAGGTAGTTACCCTCAACCCTTAAACCTTTTATATGATAACAAAGAAATCACATAAACTTCAAGACAGAAACCTCTGCATTTAAGCTTTGGATTTAGCACTCGAACTTAATTCAGAACATAACATATTTGTTGTTATCCTAGACTCCAAATCCAAGACTTTACCAAGCTAGAACTTTAATGCTTAGAAATTCAGTTAGACAAAACCTTTAGCTTAAATATATTTTAGGACATGAGATGGAACTCAGCAAACTCTCAAATAAACTCCCTAAGTTCAAAGTAACCATCAGTCATGCCTTAGGAAACGGCAAGATAGTAGTACTATTCAAAAACACATAAGGCTGGAGCTTCAAGAACATTCAATCCCTAAATCTTAGCTAAATATGCAAGGTACTAATAATCTACAACCACATTAATCAATAAAATAAAGACTAAAGTTTTACCCAAAATCCCTCACCAAACAGACAGTATATAAATATATGTACAAGAAGAGATGAGCAGACTTATCTGCTGAGTACCAGACCCAGCCGATGCCCCAGCTCCGAGCCCAAAACGCCACCGATCCAAACCCAGAACCACCCCAGCCTCAGATTAGAAAAAAGAAATTGGATTTAGTTCATAGAACAAATTAGACTTTAACTATTAACACCACCACATTAAGTAACAGTTAGAACTTTAAACCAAAACAATCAGTACCCTAGGACCACAGTTAGAACTTTAAACCAAAACAATCAGTACCCTAGGACCAAATCAAAGTCTGAAATTGATATAATAGTAGGGCTGAATCCAAGAAATCTTATAGGGATATTTAGAAAATTTAAAACATACAGAATCTTAAAGGGATTCAGTAATCAAAATTTAGAGTCTAAATAAAATCCAGGGATAATAGGGCTTTGTCCCTATTCCACAAATTTAGCAAAGAACTTAAAACCTGCAGTGGATTAACAACAATAAATTGAACATGCAGGATACTAATAATATAGAAATAAACATTGCATTCTGACATTTAAAAACAAAAAAAAAAGATTAGATCTTTACCTGTGAGAGGTTGAAAGCGGCAGTACAGGAAGCTCCGGCGAGCTTCGTCGTCGATGAGGATGCTCAAAACTGAAAACAGAGACATATAGGGAGACCAGAGAGACTAATAATTAGAAGGGAGAATAAGGAATTGACAACTAAAATTTAGGAATTTCGAATCTAGAAAGAGATAGATGAAAGACAAGACCTTACCTTGAGATAATCGTCGGCGACTACTCCGTCCAGTGAGTATTTTCACCGAGAAATAGGTAGAGTCGAGGGAAATCGAGAGAGAGAAGCCAGAGAGTTGGGTGTGGGTGTGTGTGTGTGTTGGGCGTAGAGACAGAGAGAGATCGGCGAGAGAGGGAGAGAATGAGGCAGAGACAGAGAGAACCGAGAGAGAGTGAGAGAGATACAGGGAGAGAAGCGAGGGGTGGAGAAGGAGAAGGAAGCAGACGGAGAAAGAGGTAGAGAGGGAGAGACGAACGTCTCTGTTTAGGGATAGAAGATGAATGAGGGGTTAGGGTTAAACTAGGGTAGAAACATCTAGAATATGGGCCGGGTATGGGCTGGGTATCGGGCCTACTTTTTAAAATCAAACGGGCCCAGATTAAAAGGGGTAACTAGGCCAACTAAAATTAAAAGAACTGGGCTTAAGTAAAATTTATGAGTGGGCTGAAGAGTGGGCTGAAATTATTGAAATTGGGCTAGATTTATTTGTGTTGTGATAAAATTTATTTAATGGGCTAATGGATACCTACATTATATTCAAACATTAGAATTGATAATTTAGAAAATTAATGTCTAATTATTGAATCAAGAAATCTAATTAAATCTAAATAATTAGGTTTTAAATTAAGAGATTAGATATCTCTAGTTAAGCTAAGAAATGAACTAGGGTGCAACCCAATATAGACTCTTAAGGAATTATTAAAGAAATTAATAATTTGTAAGGTTATGATTAAATTATTATAACTTGGTTATGTTATTTGAATAATTAATTATAATTTAAACTAAGAATTTAATTATTCAAGTAAGTGTTAATTCACTTATATTACTCAATGTCAATTACTTGAGTAATTTGAACGAAATTTGAACCTTAGAAAATATATTAATTCGAGTGATCAATATTTCCAATTAACGAATCAAACGAGAAACCGAGAATAAGATATTCTTACGATTTAGATGTTTCTAAAGCTTCCGAAGCATTCTAACTTATACGAGATTTTCTAAAGGTTCTTACGAGAGATCTATTTCGCATTTCAAGACCAAAGCAAGTGCAAATCGAAGCTATCCAAGTAGGCTTTCTATTACAAAGAAATTATGTGTGCTCGTATGCTATTATGTTGAACTTATGTTTTAAAGTATTGTATTGCCGAAATGATTTATGTTTTGTACGATGCCTATCTTGTTATCATTTAATTGAATTCGGGTTCTAGTGGGTAAGCAACCCCACTCGAACTAGTGTACACAAAGGACTGTGAGTCGACGAAGGTGTTGACCGGTCAGGTGTCCGTAGAAGGTGGCCAACTTCACGGTACACGTAGCAAACAGATATGGTAGAATACTAAAGAACTTAGACAGCTGTCGAACTATAGGTTTCACAAAAAAGATTTAGTGAACGTCGGTGCTTTTAAAGATAAAATCCCTATGTTTCACTCTTTACGGCAATGACAATTATATATGTACGTATGCGATTTCAGCCCTGCATGTATTTATGAATGTGCAGGTTAAGACGTGAGGAATGGAGGTGTTATGACGGGCTTGTCAGTCTTTTGTGTGATTGAACTCTTGGGGGTTTACGTGTCTTCATACACGTAGATTTATGTAGATCCTTTTTCCGCTGCAAGAAGTTTCATCATTTATTGTTGACGTAGGTGTCAATTCAGAGTTAAACTCTTTGTTATGAACTAAAACTCAGTTATCGAAATATCCTTTTGTCTCAGTTAAAGTCCACAGTTTCCTTTATATCCTTTATTTAATTATTTTATAGTCGCGTATCCCGACTTTGCTACCAAGGGCGAAGGACGGTCGTGACACCATCCCCCTGTTTAACAATTTTCCTGTCTCATCTCTATTTCAATTCATTCAAAATCATAACACGACAAGGAACTAATGTTAAAACCAATATCATCTTGCAACCATATCTATCACCTTTTTAACAACACTCCTATCTCATCTCAGTTTCAATTCATTCAAAATCATAACACGACAAGAAACTAATGTTAAAACCAAAATCAAGCTTCATATAAATACTAATGTTAATAGTGCAATTTCATTACATACATACTGATTATACTAAATTACTTCACAAAATGTGAAAACCCAAGATGCAATGCTAAGTCTATAGTCTTTCACATTTAAATTTCCCCAAGCTATGACGGAGATCCACTAATCAATCTTTCAACCGCCATGCATGCAAATGCACCACATCTACAAGAATCTTCTTGTTTAAACTGTTTCGATGCTTTGGGTGCAGTCCATACCAAAGATGTGAATATATAAACACATGTCTGCATATCTCATGAAAAAGGGTCTGAATAGGTGGGCAAAGATGTGCTCGTACACTGCCCAACATATGATACGTACTCAGCCACGGGGTCTACAGGTGCTGGATCTGCGTGAGAATCTGGAGCTGACTGTGTAATAGATGGACTACGTCTATGTGTGTCCACAACAGGTGGGCTACGTCGGGATCTTGAGCAACGAAACGTATCAGCTAATTCAGTTTTCTACTTCTTCACCTTTGCCCCTAATTCCTCCTCTCTAGCTTCCATCTTCACTACCAATCGAGCCTCTACAGCTTCTATCTTGGCAGCCAAACGAGCCTCACTTGCATTTATCTCATTTTTGTAGTATTTTTTCAAATCGGCTAACGAATTAGAATCAGGAGCACACTGTCTATTTGGTGGTTGAGCTCCACTACTAGAGGATACATGTGCTGCTCTAACACGTTTTCCAGTATCATGACGACGACCACAACGTGGCTCCATACTAGGAACACTATAATCTGAAGCTCCAAAATCATGCATATGGTCTGCATCAGGATGACTAGTAATTCGTCTCACATGTCGAGACTGAGCAGCTCTAGAAGGACTTGCACGGTGTGGCCGTGTAGTATGATATTCAGGAGGAAACTGTTCACCCTCATTCAATGCATTCACTGGCGCCACAAATGGTACACATAGTGGATCCTCGCAGTTTAATGATCTATAATAGACCGACTCCAACTCTGTATCATCAACAACTATGTTGAATATAGTAAATCTCTGCAATTATTCAAAAACATATAATATTAATCATTAATACAATGTAATGTTTTTATTTAAATACTAATTAAATTATATATTTACCTTTTGTTCAAATATCTCCTGTAGGTTCTCAAAACCTCTTTCAAAATTCAACTTTGTTCGAAACGTCCATCTCACACACCTCGGGTATCCCATACAATGAAATCTCCCAGTAGTGTTGCTTAAGGAATGAACCACCTCCAAACCCCACACCATCAAAGCCCACGAGGGCCCGTAAAAATGATACACAAGCTTGTTCGAAGTCCTCACGTAATGATCCAATAACTTGTACGTGTATGCTCCCCATGGGAATGCATGCCAACGATCAAGATCATCCACCAGTACCCACAACCACTCATGCACAAATTTAGTGGTTTCTAAACCTAACAAGAATATGTATGCTACAAGCACGTGGGCCATCCGCAAGTATATGTATCCATCAAGATCAGGAATAGTGTTCCGTGTATCGAGAAAACGATGTAAGACATCTTTTCCAGTAAGTTGCACGCCGTTACAAAAGTTTTGATATACGGCAACGCCACTGGCGTTGTGTGGCATTGTGGTATCAAAATTTTAAGGCCCAAATCTAAGACCCATGATAAGGGCATAATCTTGATTACTAAATTCAATATCCCTACCACATAAGTGGAACCACATCTCATTCAGACTAACAATGGCACGAGATAGTAACCCGTACATTGCCTGCCCTGACACCATTCCTGGTGTCCACAAGCTAAGGTGACAAAAAGACCCCTCCTCGAATCTATTTAATAAGTCATCTCCACACAAGCTTATAAGTCTATTCCTAATCTGCTTTAAAGTTTTGATCTTATCATATGTACTAACCGTAGACATTTGATTCAATGTGTTTGGCCTACGATATCTTAGACCGTCGAACATCTGAAATTTTAACAAACTAATTAGAATATAATTTAATTTAATAACATGCTTCTTTTTAATTCTAATAATGTTAATATTTGAAAATAAGAAATATATATTATATCCAATAATTATCCAATCAAACAACCCAATTTAAGGTAATTAATTATAGGACCAACGAGTTTTGCCTCGCTTGGTAATTTTTAAAGGTATTTAATTTGAATATTCAAGTAAGTTTCTATTGCTTTTAATAATGGGTCTCCTTTGATAGAAGGGTAATGAATTTATATAAAGTCCTTTTTAATTTTGTTTTATTTTATTGGTTGATATACTTATTATTTCGTTTAGATTATGTTTGGGATTTTGAGACCTTTTGTGCCTTTTTACCTAAAGTTTGCTTACTTTCTATAAAAGAACTCATTTTAGGTGATTTTTGGACTAAAACGTAGCAAAAGGATTTCTATATCTTTTATTTAGAGTAGTTATTTAGAAGGGTGTAATTTGTAATATATGGGGACTATCTATATAGTGTCAAATCACTCAAAATGTCAATAGTAATGTTAATGCTACTATATCTTGAACCCTACATTTTGCAGTGGTGTATTTGTTTTAAATAAATATTTAAAATTAAACTTAAATCTAGTGGTGATAGAAATTTAATTCAAACTATATGGATTTATTAAGGACTATATATATATTTGACAATACAACTGATTATTGTATATTATTTAAAATAAAGTGAAAAATAAATCTACTAGAAAGCTAAGCAGGTGATTATGAATACTGACTTATGATCATTATTTAACTACCCAATATTAATGCTTGGCCAACTACTAATTTACAATAAATACATTTGTGTTTAAATTTAAAAAATATATTAGACATACATTTGCAATAAAAGCCACTTAATAACTTAATAAGCAAAATAATTATTTACATGGAATGTGAATGTAAACATTACAAATAATTAAAAAGCAATATAATAAATTAATAATATTAATATATCACAATAATTAAAAACCAATTAATAACACTAATACAACATCTATCACACTAATAAAAATCACATTTTAATAGCTTAAAACATAAAAAAAACAAAAAACAAAAGAGAAATACTGGGGGAGGTTTACGCTCGGTCTGCTCTCGGACTTTACGCTCGAGCGCAAATCGCGCAGCCAAGCGCAAATCCACCCCAAAGTCGAGTGCGAAGCATTTGCGAAGCATTTCTTCGCCCCTCATACATCAATTTCATATATTTCTACCTATTTCAAATTAAAACTTCATATATTTCACATATATTTCATGCATTTCATTCATATTTCACATATTTAAAAACACATATTAAATCTCACAAAACACAAACAAAATTGTATTTCAACAAAAACTATTGAAATTAAAAAATACCTCAATATTTGTATCTTGAGATGAAGCCATTGGATAGGGGGTGAGAAATGGTGAGGAAGATGGTGGCTTCGCGGCGGTGGCGTCCGGTGGTGCTGGCGTTGTGTGGTGGTGGAGTCGTGTGGTGATAGAGTTGGAAATGGTGGGGTGAAAATGGTGAAGGAAGAAGATGATAGTGGAGTGGTTGGTAAAAATTACTGGGGAATTAATGGGGTAGGTGGTTGTTTTATTTGAAATATTAATGACTTAATTAGTGAAATAAGTGTAGTATTATTTCTATAATTTTGAAGTGACCGATTGGGAGAGATAAATCATTTTTTATGTCTTTTCTTATTCTAACTAAATATAAATCATCATAAAATTAAGGTGTAATGTAGGTAAAAAAAAAATTATTGATATATAAGTTAATAAGAAAGATTGAATATGAGGGAGTACAATTTATTTTCATAAATTTACATGTGTAATAGATAATAGATAAATAAATATGTAAATAAATTATTTTAAAATGAGAATGAGTATTTTTTACATGTGTAATAAAGAGTGAGTATTTTTGACATGCACCATTACAATAGTGAGCATTTTAATTTTTATATGTATATATTTATTGCCAAATCTAAATTCAGATTTCTGCAAATCTGTATGACCAGTTTTATCTTTTCTGCTCCCTTTTTCTTCCGGCTGTAGTGTAGCATAGCATAGGTATGCATGCCTTGAACTATATTATAGATATAGGTTTTAGTAATTTATTTAATTACTTTAGTAAATAAATCATCATTTATAATATCATTTATAATTGTGTTGTATGCGATTTATATACTAATTTAATGTTTCCCTGAAAGTCGCAAGGTTTACTTAACTTCGACTTCCTAAAATGACTATGTTATTCCAATGATGAATTTCATAAGACGTAATAAGTTTTTTTTTTTAAAATCAGATTAAAATGAATAAGAGCTATTGTTGTTGATTAACTAATCGGTGGTTCTATTTTAAAGATGGATTTTACTTCAATGATGTTATATTACAAAAGAACGGGTTATTACACATTTATTGCACAATCATCTATTTGGAGCTAGTGTGAGCTTCCTTATTATATCTCTAAAATAAGGTAACATAAAAAAAATCAAGAGTTAATGATCCATTTGTATTGAGAATCAAGAAGATGAATGATGATCTTTCACCTAAAGGTGGAAAGACGATCTTCACTGATGAGCAGTGGGATGATTGATTGAGATATTGGAGTCTTGAGGACATGATCACTAAGTCAGAGACAATAAGACGGTGTAGGATGTCCGAGCCCCAGGACCAAGGACGGGCATTACGAAGCACATAGAAAGATCAAAGTTTATCATGCAGAGCGCTAAGGAAATGATAATTATTTAACTATTTCTTCTTATTACATTTGATTTAAATTTATAATTAATCAATTCTCTCGTAATGTATAGGGTGCTGAGAAAAGTGTTCATCCTTTAAGTTGTATGTTTGATTCATTTATGGCGCATCATCAGTATCATGATGACACGTTTACTAACCCTAGAGTTGAGGCTATAGTGGTAAGTTTTTATTATATTTTATAACTTTTATGTCAATTTTAATATATAATTTCTTATGTTTATTTATTCATTTGCAGACCAAGGTGCAACGTCGAGCAGACGAGGCTCGAGAGAGTGCTCCAAGCAGCACAAATGAGGATGTGGGCATAAATGACCTTTTCTTTGACGTCGTGGGTGACCCGGATAACAAATAGGGGATGTAGTACATGCCTTCTGGAAGCACAAGGCGGGTGTGACATCCACATTGAATAAGTAAGGGACGTCAATACAGTATAAGTAATGACTTAAATAGGTCATCTAACAACATGATTAACCATTTTTTGTAAAGCGATGACAAACACCATGTTTGTTAGTGGATCCATTGAACCGCTGTAGCGTAATGGGTTCTCACCCCATGGGCCCGGAGTGTTACAAATGGTATCAGAGCCTATCCCGGGTGAGCCCCATGGATTCCTGGGGCCGGTCCTGCATGAGTATCGCGATGATGATGTTGCGCATTTGAAGGGTAGAGATTCTGATATCCCATATTATATAAGTAAGAGATGTCAATATAGTATAAGTAATGAGCTTCAATGGATTCTCTAACAACATGGTTAACCACTTTTGGTAAAGCGATGATGAACACCAAGTTTGTTAGTGGATCCATTGGGTCGCCGTAGCGTAATGGGATCCCACCCGTGGACCCAAAGCGTTACAGCGGGAGCATCGTCTTTTACATGAGCCTTGAACTCTAAGGTAGATTACCTTCGTCGAGAGGTAGAGAACAAGCTAGAGCATGAGCGGTTCCAGGATGAGTGTGCTCAATTCCAGGAGGAGTAGAGAGAGTTAGCTGCTCAGACTACTCGGCTTGTTGCTCAGTATGAGGCAATCTCCAAGTTCATCACAGTTAGATGGTACATTCGTACCTTCCCCTCCTCGCGATGATGAAGATCATTAATTGATGTAGACGGATTTATGATAGACAAAATATACATTGATTATCTATATTACTATATTGTATTTGATGTTTATTAAAACTATTAAATGTTGGACTTATTTATTTTATTATCTTATTTTGAACTATTCAAATTCTTATTGTATTGGTTATATTGTTAATTTATATAATTTTATCTTATGAATTGTAACCGGTATATAAAATTGGCAAAATTTTTAAAAAAATATATTTTTTAAAAATAATTTAGCAATGAATTATGTCGCTAAAACTAACGAAACTAACCACGGAAACATCCGAAAACATCCGTTGCTAATTAGAGATGGAAAAAATCGTTAGTATTATGTTGCTAGTTTTCCGGTGAACATGGTGATCACCGGAAACTTAATGACCGTAGTTAGCGACTGGTATTTTCGTCACTATTTAACAACATATTTTTCTATCGCTAATTAGTGACATATTTTTGTTGTTAACTTACTTAACGACGCTTGAATTAACAACATTTATGGTCTGTCTTTAATCTATCGCTAAATAAGATCAACAACAAAAATTTTCAATGCTAGTTTTGCTTCATTTTATAATATTCGATCACGTCTCACATTGGCACATGATGAGCTTGTAGAAATATCTTTATCCTAAAACTTCAATCTCCATAGCATTTGATGGAGAAGACTTCACATGCCTGAAAAGATGAGAATCCATGAAAAATAATACTCTCTCTGTCCCATTATTAACGACCCACTTTGACTAAAATTGTGAGAGCTTTTTGGTCAAAGTGAGTCATTATTAATGAGACAGAGGGAGTATGAGATAAGTGATGATTCAAGTTGACCACGCATGTTAAAAACCATGTGAAACATATACAGTGGTTAGGTTGAACTTAGCTATACACCACATGATCCCGAAAAGAGGAAGTTTAGTGTATGGAGAGGGAATACATCAAATTTTCAATTTTTCTTACTTTGATAGTAGGTCAACTGCTTTTAACGAGAGAGAGAGAGATCTGCTCAAACAATAGTCTCAAAATCAGAGTGAGGTGATCTGCCTCACAATAAGTGACCTGCCTCACAATAGGTGACCTGTTAGTTTGGATAGATAGTGTACGGAAGCTTAGTAATCTAATGGTTGATCTTATACTTACAAAAATTGACTACTCCCTTTGTCCAGCTAAAAGCGGCCATAAGGGAGTCGGCACGGAGATTAAGAAAATAAAGTGTTGTGTTTGAATAAAGTAGGAGTGATGCATTTTAAAGGTAAAATCTTTTCTTTTTTGGGAAAGTGACCACTTTTAATGGAACAGCCCAAAAAGAAAATATGACTACTTTTAGCGTGTAATGCCCCGCCTTTTCAACCCCGGATAAATTAGTGAAACTCTCAAATTTTTTCGAACTTGTACTCAATTTACGAGACCAAGTCTCAATGATTAACTGAGAATGACAATCATTAGCGGTAATTGATAGTGACTAATGTCATCGTTTAATTAGGGTGACATTTTAAGTGCAGGCATTTATAAGGCTACGAATGCAAGCAATTGTAGAAATTCATGATTCTAGAATCATTATTAGTGATGGGTGTTTTAATATGATAAATGCTTTAAAGAAGGCAATCATTAATCACTCCACCATTTAAGAGATTGGCATTTATGTCTATGATTAATACAAGTATTTATAATAATAAATGCTTGAATTTGCTTTAGAGAATCATAGATAATAATTAAAGTTATGAAAGTGCTAATGAGGATTAGTGGTTAATTACTATTAGTAATGATAATTAATCCAAACATTAGCTACTGCCAAGCATAATGCACTCAGAATCTCAATTTGTAATTAAGCAGTTATCTCGAACAGTGCCCCTTTCAGCTGAATATATGAAGATAAATGCCAATATATTACCAACTGTATATAAGACAAATAGAAATTTGAAGAAATAGGACATAAAGAAGGGAAAGAGGTAAGAGTACAGAATTGTCTCTAGAATCAAAAAGCAGGAATCAAACCACAGTCTGTAGATTATAAAAAAAATCTACACACTACCCAAGAACATACTAATACATAATAGAACAATGGAAAAAACTTAAAAGGTACAATACTAATTGATGTAAAGGGAAACGAAAGAAAGAAAGATGTTGTCTCTGCAACACCTCGACAGAACACTCCAAGGTGGAGGAAGCTATCCTGCCGTCAGAAGGCTTGCAATATGATGGTGCAGCGCCGAGTGGATTAAAAGTGTACACCCGGCGCCGTTTTAAGAACGCAACAGCAGTTGTTTGATGGGCTAGATAGTTATTTTAATTAATTTGTTCAGTTATGTCTTTTAATGGGTTACCGGGCCTTTTAGCCTTATGCATGGGCCTTAGTAGGGTTTAGTATTTATTTCCTTTTCCTGCAATGTTTAGGGTATCCAGATATTATTGATTTTGGGCGATTATCGCTGTGGTGGAGCCTCTAGCTCTGATTCCTTCGGGAGGATTTATCTTTCAATACACGTTTCTTTCATTACTCCATCTTAACTCTATCAATTTGGTGCGGTGATCATGGAAACTCATTATGGCGACGCAAAAGGAGCGACTCGACCAGGAAGAGAAGACGGTCGTAGACGTACAGGCAGCGATTGGCGGGCTGGAGGTAACGGTGGGCGACATCCAGAAAACTCTAGCGGTTATTTTGGCTAGGCTACCGGAGAAGGAACAGGGGGATTCCTGCGGCTCAGATAGTGGGGAAAAAAATCCAGGTGGCAGAACCCCAGCTCCGCGAATGGACCTACCCTTGTTTGAAGGGACAGACCCCATCGCGTGGCTAGCGCAAGCCGAACAATATTTTCTAGTAAATCGTATCCCAGCGGAAGAGAAGGTGCAATTGGCGCTCATCGCCATGACTGGGCGCTCAATGTTTTGGGCACAGTGGGTGTTGCGCCGCTCGACAACTATACCATGGAATCAATTCACGCGTGAACTAATAGAGCGTTTTGGTGATAGTTCTCCCATTAACGCCTATGAGGCCATGCCCGTAACCCGTCAAACCGGGTCACTAGAAGACTACTAATCTCTGTTTGAGGAGAGGATCGCCCAACTCCCAGACCTACCTCCCGAGCAACCGTTAGGCATGTTTCTGGGTGGCCTGCAAGGCTGCAACCAGCGATCCGGGATCGCATTCCAGACTCAGAGATGACTGATGTATTCGCCACCATAAGATCAGCGCGTCGAATAGCTCGATCACAGAAAACCAACACGCCATCGCAATCAGGGTTCACCGCAGGAACTTTCACGCGGTCTGTTTCATCGTACCATGGGCCTCCAGCAAATCTGAGTGGGTCACAACAACCTGGGCACCGGTCTCAATTTTCCTCGTCGGCATCGCCTGGTCCACGGGGAGGTCGCAGCTCGCGACTTAGTCCGGAACTGCAGAGGGAGTATGTAGCTAAGGGGAAGTGCTTTAAGTGTGGGGAACGCTACAGCCCCACACACAAGTGTGCTGCCAAATCACTCATGGTGATTTTGGAAGCGGAGGACGATGTGAAGGAAACAGAAATTGCCTCAGGGCAGCAGGAGGAATACAATGAGATTCCGGACCATGAAACAAAATTTCAGCAACTGCAACTCTCGAAACTGTCATCAAATGGGTTTGATGGAGCCCAGACCTTGAAGTTTTTTAGTAGAGTGGGGGACAAACAACTGTTGACAATTGTGGATAGCGGCGCTAGCCAATGTTTTATAGCTGAGCATGTTGCCAAGTTTTTGAATTTGGAGGTGGGACATACAACAGCTTTTTCAGTCGTGCTTGGCGATGGCACAACGGTTCGCACTCGTGGAGTTTGTAAAGCAGTGCCCTTCCTAATCTCTAATCATATATTTCATATCACTTGCTATATCTTTGTCCTCTGCAGTGTCGATGTTATACTAGGAGTTTCCTGGTTGGCTATATTGGGCGATGTGACCGCCAATTGGGCTAAGCTTACAATGGAATTTGAGAGTGAGGGCAAGATGGTGTATTTACAAGGTGATCCAGCTTTAACCCGGAAGGCTTGTGTTCGCACTGATCTTCGCTCCTTTGAACCAGAGGATGGAGTTTGGCTATTATGGGCCATGGATGGGACCAACTTTCTGCCCGTCACCACTGAAACACTACCATCGACGCGTGAGCGTACAGATATAGAGCAGTTGCTCACTAAATTTCAGGCAGTCACTCAGCCCATTATGGGTCTTCCGCCAACTCGACAGTATGATCACAAGATAACCTTGCAGAAGGGGACACCTCCTGTGTCTGTTCGGCCGTACCGTTACAACCACTTGCAAAAAGATGAAATGGAGAAGTTAGTAGCTGAGATGCTAGCAGCGGGGATTATTCAGCCCAGTAATAGCCCATACTCCAGTCCGGTTTTGCTTGTGCGCAAGAAAGATGGCTCTTGGAGATTTTGCGTAGATTATCGCCCCTTAAACAAGGTGACCGTGGCTGATAAGTATCGAATTCCGGTGATTTAGGAACTTTTAGATGAATTACATGGCGCAAGGTGGTTCACCAAGCTCGACTTACGGGCTGGCTACCACCAAATTCAAATCGCACCTGAGGACATTCCGAAGACAGCCTTTCGCACTCACTCAGGTCACTACGAGTTCTTGGTTATGCCATTTGGCCTTACTAATGCACCGGCTACCTTTTAGTGTCTTATGAATGACATATTTCGACCGTACTTGCAGAAATTCATGTTAGTATTCTTTGATGATATATTGATTTACAGCACGAGTTGGGCCGAGCACTTACTCCACTTGCGTGAGGTACTCACTATACTCCAGGCCCAGTCCTTGATTATTAACAGGAAGAAGTGTGTTTTAGGCGCATCGCAAGTGGAGTATTTAGGTCATATCGTGCCCAGCAAGGGCATGCAGATGGATCCAGCCAAGGTTGGAGCGGTATTGCAGTGGCCGACTCCTACTTCTATCAAGGGGTTACGTGGTTTCTTGGGGCTGATGGGTAACTACTGTCGTTTTATTTGCAACTACGGTAAGCTTGCCGCGCCATTGACTGCCTTGCTTAAAAAAGAAGACGGGAAGAAGGGCTGGAGTTGGTCGGACGAAGCAGAAAAGGGGTTTCAGGTCCTCAAACACGCACTCACATCAGCCCCTGTTCTGCGCATGCCTGACTTCTCTCAGGTTTTTGTTATCGAATGTGATGCATCGAGCCGTGGCATCGGGGCAGTCCTTATGCATGATCGACAGCCGATAGTATTTTTTAGCAAGGGTCTTTCTGGGTAATTGCTCTCTAAATCGGCATATGAAAAGGAGCTTATGGCGCTTGTCCTAGCTGTCCAGCACTGGCGACCCTACTTGATGGGAAGGCGTTTTGTGGTTCACACTGACCAACGCAGCTTAAAACACTTGCTAGCCCAAGCCTTGACAACCCCAGCACAACAAAATTGGGCTGCCAAGCTTTTGGGTTTTGATTTTGAGATTTTGTACAAGGAGGGGCGGGCTAATAAGGCGGCAGATGCTCTCTCACGACGGGATGAAGAGCTGGAGCTGGGGGCGGTGTCAATACCGCAGTGGGTAGATTGGCACGCCCTCCAGGGTGTGGTGAAGGCAGACCCACTTTTGTCGCATATTATCTCGGCATTGGAGACTGGCCAACCGGGACCAAAGCACTATAGTTATGCGCATGGGACGCTGTTCTATAAAGGGAGGGTTGTTCTTCCCCCGGACTCTCCTTGGGCGAAACAGTTATTGGCGGAATTTCATACGACCCCGGGGGCCGATCATTCGGGGGCTTTTCGGGCTTATCGTCGGTTAGCAGCCATTATTTATTGGCCGGGCATGATGAAATCTGTTACCAAGTATGTCGCTGCTTGTGATGTGTGTCAGAGAAACAAGTACGAAGCTAAGCGCCCTGCTGGACTGCTCAACCCGCTTCCCATCCCTAGTAAGGTTTGGGATGACATTAGCATGGATTTTATCATTGGGTTGCCGCGCTCCGGAGGAGTTGATTGCATCCTTGTGGTGGTGGACCGATTCTCAAAGTACTGCCATTTCATGGGCTTGAGACATTCATTTACTGCTCGGTCTGTGGCTGAACTGTTTGCAAAGGAGGTGGTGCGGCTGCAGGGATGCCGTTATCGATAGTGTCTGACCGCGACCTCATTTTCTTGAGTGTGTTCTGGCGTGAGCTATTTAAAACAGCGGGAACCACGCTGCGAATGAGTTCGGCATATCATCCCGAGACGGACGGACAATCCGAGGTTATGAACAGGTGCCTAGAGACCCATCTGCGTTGCTTTGCTTCCAAACGGCCTAAGAGTTGGGGGCAGTGGCTCGCTTGGGCTGAGTTCTGTTTCAACACCGGTTACCAGTCAAGTACTGGTATGACACCTTTTGAAGCAGTGTATGGACGGCCACCTCCCCTATTGGTTCCCTTCTTGCCTGGAGAAATTAGGGTGCAAGCGGTGGCGGACTTGCTTCGAGAGAGGGATGAGGTGCTTACTCAGTTGGGTGGCTATTTGCAGCGTGCACAGGAGCAGATGGTGCGTGAGGCAAATAAACATCGACGACCTTGGGAGTTTAACATTGGGGACTAGGTTTATCTCAAATTCCGTCCATATCGCCAGAAGAGTTTATTTTCTGCTTCTTGTGTCAAGCTTGCCCCGCGTTTTTTCGAGCCGTTCGAGGTGATTGCCCGAATCGGCTCAGCAGCCTACTGGCTCAAGCTGCCGGATAACTCAAAGGTACATCCGATTTTTCACGTTTCCTTACTGAAGTCAACTGTGGGCACGGCACCGATTTCCCCTACTTTGCCGGATGAGTTATTGGCGGCTGAACCGCCATTTGTTCCGAGTGTGGTGTTGGAGCGTCGTTATGTGGTTCGGGATGGAATTACAGTGGAGCAGGTTTTCATTCAGTGGTTGGGTTTAGGTGTCGAGGAGAGCAGTTGGGTGGATGTGGCAGATATGCTAGGTCAATTTCCTGACTTCAGCCTTGAGGACAAGGCTGTTCCGTCGCCGGGGGCAATTGATGGTGCAACGCTGGGTGGATTAAAAGTGTACACCCGGCGCCGTTTCAAGAACGCAACAGCAGTTGTTTGATGGGCCAGATAGTTATTTTAATTAATTTGTTCAGTTATGTCTTTTAATGGGTTACCGGGCCTTTTAGCCTTATGCATGGGCCTTAGTAGGGTTAGTATTTATTTCCTTTTCCTGCAATGTTTAGGGTATCCAGATATTATTGATTTTAGGCGATTATCACTGTGGCGGAGCATCTAGCTCTGATTCCTTCGGGAGGATTTATCTTTCAATACACGTTTCTTTCATTACTCCGTCTTAACTCTATCACAATAAGAGACAAGAAATAGTGTTAGGAAATAGGGTGAGAAGCTATAGAAAAACTGCATAGGTCTGGGTTAGAAGCTACAGTAATGTGAGGAGGATCTCCTTAAAAATGGAAAGGAACAAAATAGAGGAATTTATGCAGAGAAAGGATTTGCACAGCATAGGAAAGAGAAGAGCAGGAGAAGAGAAAGAAGGAAATCAGAACTTAGCTGCTCGATATAGCTCTTCATCTCTCTTGTGTGCTGCAAATTCAGCCTTCACACATGAGGTAGGACCTACTCCACACCATCTCATGTAACATAACCTGCCGCATACCACAGATTAGCTGCAATTTAGAAGATAATGCAATAAGAACTTCATTAACATCAATAATTCAAGGCAAGCAGATTTCTTCCCTATAATACCACCCTTTTTCTGCCTTAGATAAATTTTACCCTTACCAACAAGTCACAAACACACACATCCACACTTAGCACGTTTGGGAGAAGAAGAGGAGGTCTAGAAGAGTTCTGTTTGCCCAACTCTAATCCACTTAGAAAATCCTCCATAAGGGAAACTAGCAAACTGTTAAGGAAGAACTAAGAGGAGAGGACCCTCTCCAAGTCAACTTCAGAAGCTATCCAGCCAAAAATAAGAGGTTTTCCCCAGGTAAAACAAGCAACTGAAACACGAAGCTTTAGAAATATATATGCATAACTGTTAGAACTCATTTACTAGTAGAGATTTATGTTTATCAGTGAACTTAAACTCAACCTTCAAGCTTAGACATTCATTACTTAGACTCAACTAAAGACATAGTATACAAGCTGCTCTCTAGCTAACTTAGAAGACAAAACTGAGAAAACCATGTTATAAGATGGAAAATCATATATATTGAAACCTGTAGACACAGTTCAGACATGAATAACATAACACTCCAGTAAGAGACTGGAGACTGAAAACTCAACTGGATAGTGCATATGTACCCTTAGAGAAGTTAGTGATATACATGATTGATTGCTTAGACCATAACATAATGTTCACACCACCTCTTGCTATAAAAAAAAATAGGTTTAGACCACCACACAGCTTATTATAAGAAAACTGGGACTATACAACTGATGGGATCTGATTTGAACTTAGAAACAGACATTTTCCCACACAATGAGAAACACTACACAGAATCCAACAAACATTATCAACATAAGATTCTTGGCAAAAGAACTTATAGGGAAAGACAAGTACAAAATTTCAGAACTCATGCCCACACTTTGAATAGCCAAACTAACCCTAAACTCTTAAGCATGATGATGCACGCTTAACCTTGGAGTTTCTACTAAGGGATCACCTGAAAAGATGATGCACCATGTTGGTATGAGTAGTACTAATCAATTCATTTAACCTCTCGTAAATAATGGTATTGCAGGCCCTTTTCGACTGAGGCAGGCCGCACTCCCATAAGTTCTCTCGGGTATGATACACAGAGGACCCCCCCTCGGGAGGTGCTGGAGTCCACTTCCCAACATAGACTTATACCACTAATTAGTCTCAATTTACTTGTAAGAGAAATACCTACCTAAGGTAACGAGGGCTGTCCTCCTAGCCCTGTGACCAAGCCGCAATAGCTGCCCCGGCGGGCTATGCTCCACGCCCCCTCGAACCCAGGCTGCCCAGCCCGAACCAAGCCTCCTACGGTCCCGATTCCACCCGCTCCAGACCAAATCGACTCCCAACCGATGCCAAAAACAAAACAAAAGAGAGACACAATTTCATCAGAAAGGAAGAAAGTAATCTAAATGTTAAAATTTTCTTCCAGAATCCTTCATCAATCTATGATGTAGAAAACATTAAAACATGGACAGGCAACCTAAATCAAATCTTTAAAACTAAGAACTTAAATGCTTGCCAGAACACAACTTAGACCATAGTTAATCAGAAATTTGGCCCTTAAAAGCCAATCCACTGCCAAAAATTAGTCGAGAGAAGGAAAAAAACAGTAAGAGAAAAAGAGGAGGTTTACCTGGAAGGAGTGCAGTAGCGACGAATGTCGCTAGAGATGGAGTAGCGGCGAGAGGAGGACGAAGGCAGCGCGGCGCCAGCTGAAGAAAGCAGAACGAAGAGATGGCTGGAGTTCGAACGGGAAGAACGGAGATGAGAGAAGAATGGGAGCAGAGGGAGATACTAAAGGTTGTGTCTATGTGGGGAGGAACAAAGTGAATTAGGGTAGGAAGGTTTCGAGTGGAACCCTCTAGAACCCGGGCCGGGTATGGGCCGGGTTAACGGGCCAAGCTGGCGCTGGAGAAATAAACCTTTACGGGCCGAGAATTATTTTTTACTTCGGCTTAATCTGATGGTAATGACTGGGCCGAAAAATAATTAAATTTGTATGGGCCTGATTTAACTAAGGTATTCTGCTCAGCTTAATAATTTGTATGCACCTAACAAAGGAACACATGGGCTTATTTAATTAATTAGTGAGCTCACTTAATTAAATTACATGGACTAGTAGCATTTTTAATAGTTCAAAACTTATTTTAAGTGGGTTATGTCCAAGAATAAAATTTCCACCACTAAATTAGAAAACTTAAATTATTAATTAGAATGTAATTTATTATAATTTAATTTATTAATTAGAATTTAATCATAGGAAATGATTAAATTATAAATCATAGTTGGAGTATGAAAATTAAGATTTACTTAGCCTATTAGAAATTATCTAACTTGATTCGAAGATCAAGACATTAAATTAGAAATCCTTTTAATTACTTCACCCAATAAGTAATTACTTGGGTATAGTAAGTTTCTCAACCATAGCCAATTTAGAAATCATCAAACGACGCCTCTAGAAATACAACTCCTAGACTCGTATGGTAGTCGAGCTAAAAGACCGAGAATAATTCTCAAAATAGCTAAGGATAATACTTCTTTACACCTAAAAGTATTTGATATACTTGAGCAATGTATCTCACTCGAGATTTATTTAAAGGTTGCGACGAAAGGTTGGAACCGCAGTTTGAGGACGAGACCATCGTCATAAAAGGCTATTCAAGTAGGCTTTTCTCACTCTATAAAAATATGTGTGCATGTCTTTAGAATGAAACGAGATATTTTTCAAAGCACTGTCATGCCATAAATGTTCTGATTTTTGTATGATGCCTATCTGTTATATTTATAATCGAATTCGGGTCCCAGTAGATTAGATATGCTACTCGAACTAGTGTACACAGGACCGTGAGTCAGCAAAAGGTTGACCGGTCGGGTGTCTGTGGGAAGTGGTCACTTCCCCGGCACAAAGAACGTTTAGATATGGTTGATTACAAAAAACTTAGACTACGCAGTCAAACTTAGAACTTTCTCAAAGAAATGCTTTTGTGAACATAGGTGCTTTAGAGACAAAATCCCTATGTATCACTTGTAATGGCTTGACAATTATATATGTATGTGTGCAATTTTGGCACGTGTCTACTGAATACAATTTGTATTCAGCCCTGTATGTATTTCTAAACGTGCAGGTTAAGAAACAATGAAGATGGAGTGCTACGTTGGGCTTTTTGTCGGTCTCCTAGTGGCTGACTCTTGGGGGTTCTACGTGTCTTCATACACGTAGGATTTCATCTTTTCGATCCTACATTTCCGCTGCTAGACCGTTATGTAATAGACTGAGATTCAAACTCTCTAATTTAGTTATTAATGTAATGAGCTTATGACTGAACATATCGAATTTCCGAATCCTAGAGATGAATCCTTGACTTATGCTATGAGAGGAATATTCATTGCCTTATTCAATTCTATTCTCGTCGTTTATTCTTTTCATTAGTCACGTTTACGAACTTTACTAGACTTAGTGAAAAGCGGGCGTGACATAGCGGGACGAAGCTAATATTATTTTGACTAAGAGTTACAAAAAATTAACAAAGATTTATTATTTTTATTGAAAATTTTAATTTACTCTATTATTAAAATATCAAATAAATAGTTGATTAATTGAAATTTTTTAATTAATATTAAAGTATAATTTAATTTAAAAAATCCGTTGTGAAACTATTTGTCACGAAAATTTGCATGTTAAATTTATATTTAATTTTCAAGACTTGTGCTACAGAGTGATATTGATTCCAATCTATATAAAAATATGAATATAAAATTGTTAGTAAATAAAATATATAATAATTATTTACATATGTTTTTTATTTTATGATTTATTAGTTTCATGTATGTATATTTTATAGATATTAAACCAATAGAATAATCTAAATATAACTAAACTAACAACTTAGTTTACCCTACAATGAAAACTTAATAAAACTTTATTAATATGAAAATTCCATAAAAAGAGTAAACATGTGTATAATTTTGATTTATTAGAATTTAAGACATTGAGCCAATTAAATTAAGTTAATATTTCAAAGTATATTATATTTTTAAAGATTTGGTTAGTTAGGTTGGTTTATATTAATTAGATCTATATAATAATACAAATATAAATAGTCGTATGCGAGTTTCACTACAAAAAAAACCCATTCTGGCGACGGAAAAATCCGTCGTTAGCCCTCGAAATCCGTCGTCCCGGGGGCTTAGCAACGGACTGGCGACGGATTTTTTCCGTCTGCATTTTGATCGTCGTTAGCCCCCCGGACGACGGAAAACACAGTCCGTCGTTAGCTAACGACGGACTAACGACGGAATTTATCCGTCTTTAGCCACGACGGACTAAAATCCGTCGTCAGAAACTGCCGGAGACTGTTGACGGCGCCGGAAAGCTAACGACGGATTTAATCCGTCGTTAGTGGCGACGGACTGCAGTCCGTCGCCCACTACCGTTGACCGTTGACCTAGCGACGGACTGCAGTCCGTCGCCAGGTAAGATTTTTTTTTTTTTATTTTAATAATTAATTTTCTTTTTTTTATTATTCATTACCTAAAACGTGTCATAACACACAATACAAACATAATCCAACATTGAACAATAATTTAAAATTGAACCAATCAAATGAAATTCAAAATGAACGCGGATTTCATATAATGAACAAAATAAATATTTGTATCAGTAACATCCCACGACAAACCAAAAAATAAAATAATAGTAAATGTATCAGTAGCATCTACGAATCGTAGTCATCATCAGGAGGAAACTGGGGAGGGGGATCAGACGGGGGAGGCTGATAAGAGGGAAAGAAGGGTGCACCTCCCTGCTGAGACTGCATCCAGCGCATCATCTCGGCATGCTGAGCCTGCATCACCGCCATCTGCTCAGCCAATCTCTGCTGCTGAGCAAGGTACTCACGGCGCTCGCGATCCTGCTCCTCGACTCGGCGCCGCAGCTCCTCGACCTCGTCTCTGGATGCACGTGATGTGGACGAGGATCCCCCGAATCTGGATGCTCTGAGGGCCTTCGCCGCGCCTCCCGTGCCGAACAGCCTCTTCTTCTTGTCCGGGCCGTCAAGAACCTCCAGATACAGCTCGTTCATGTCGACTGCATCGTGGTCCCCCTCGGGTAGCTGGGCCCGCTCCTCGTCAGCACGGCGAAACACCTCAGTCTGCATGCATGTAAACGAGAAATGAACATTTGTTAGTATATATACATATTATAAATATTGAAAATCTAATACATATATATATATTAGATTTAAATTAAAACTTACCGCTATCGCCTCAGATTTCGGATCGGTGTATGTCCCGTCCGCGTATCGATGCTCGTCCAGGAAGGAGTCGAACATGCACGAAATCGGAGCTACTCCCCGCTCACGACCCTATGCATCAGATCACAATGGAATTGTGTCATTGAAACATGTGTATATGAATTAAAATTGTACCACATACTTACCATTATTATTTAAAGTATATTATTACCTTCTCCTCAGCTCGTTGCATGACCGACTTGGCCCCTCCCCTGTGCTTGATAGGACCAGTACCCGGTCCCTGAGGCTCAGACAACCGGTTGCGCCTCGCTGACTGGGATTTGGCCACAACATCATCCCGTGATCAGTAAGCGAGCCAACCCATCCAGACATCATCAGTCCACCACCCAGGCTTCCCACCTCTGGGTGGCGGATCATTCCTCCTCCTCTTGATCCCGCAGATATAATCCTTATATCTCTCCCGGATCTTATTATACCATAACTCCCGAATCTTGGCATCGAGTGCCGGTTCCCAAGTAAATTTTTTCTAGCATTGAAAATGTATGTTAGAAATTGTAGTTATAAGTTATAATTAAGAATGAGTTTGAAAGTTTTAGTAAATTTTCGAACCTTAAACTCCTCCCAATATCGCTGTCTCACGTCCTCAGGCGTGAGCTTCCAACTGTAGCCAGTCGGGTTGGGAACTATCTTAAATAGTTCCCAAATGTAATCTGCCGGGTCGGCATGCGGGTAAAATCCCCTGCATAAGTAATTTTAGATTGATTTATGTTAGATTTTTGAATAACTAATTAAATAATTGTCAAAATTGAAGATGTGGTTGCATTTACGTACCCCAACTCACTCACAGAAAGAACAACGTCTCCTGTGGGTCTACGCTCTCTCTGACCATCGGTGTCAGAGCCAGAAGACGGACCGCCTATCTGTATGCCACCAATATGGTGGCTCAAACCGCCGGTCCCGGACTCATATCCAGAAGATGAGCCCGGGGAACTACCCCGTCCAAGGGATAGCTGTGATCGGCGTGAACCCCTACCACGAGGAGTCCCCACATCCTCTCGCCGACTGGAAGACATCTATTATGTTGAAAATAAATAGATAAATAAGATTCATAATAGACTTATTAATTAATACGTAGAAGGTTTATATTGAACATATAATTAACAAGTTGCATTTATAATTAATAATTTGAAATTCGAATGTGTTAAGTTTTGTACACAAAGTGTTAAGGAGAATCCTCTTCATCGTTATAATTTTCATCTTCCTCATTTTCATTTTCATAGTCATCCTCCTCATCTTCATCTTCTTCTTCGTCATCTGAAGCTTCATCCTCTTGATATTCATCATCCTCGTCATCTTCTTCTTCTGTTTCGAGGACATTATCAGAGTCCACGTGGTCATCATCATCTTCAATTTCTACATGTTCACCGTCTCGGGCAACTGATGTAATATCATCTACATCAACAGTAGTTACCACATGAGCGTCATCATCCTCCTGAAACGGTGACTCCAACGTAGACACATCCGCTCGAGACTCGTCGATAGTGGCCCGTGCCTTTATAGAACAAGCTTCCCACCATTCTCTACACTGTTGGTTCATACTCGGATATGAACAGTAATACACCTGTGTAGCTTGAATGGCTAATACAAATGGTTCATATTTTCTAAGTCTGCGCGTATGATTTACAGACACTAAATTGAACTGTGTATCAACCCTTGTACCGGCCGGAGAGGTGTCGAACCAGTCACACTTGAAGAGAACGACCTTCTTATTGTGTAATCCTGGGTATGTGAGCTCGCACACTTCGACTAATTGTCCATAAAAATCCGTCTGACTCGAGTCCCCATAGTTACCCGCTTTTATGCACACACCACTACTCATAGTTGCTTTGTGAGTTCCATGTGATATCGTGTGAAATTTGTAACCATTCACCAAATAACCATGATATGATGTAATCATTGGTGAAGGTCCACGTGCAATGTCCCACATAACAGGATCAGTTACACAATTTTGTACCTACATCACACAGAAGTTTATACTTATCAAGTTATGGAATTGTATGTCCTTTGTATAGTACTTAATTAAATACTTTCAAGTATCTTAGTGAAAGTTTGACTCACATAGGAGCAAAACCATTCAGGGAATTCTGTAGACATTTTCTTGTCAACGTCCATGTCAGTTATCCATGGATTTGAGTGTCTGAGATGTGATTCGTATTCCCTTCATAGAAAAGAACATATTAGTTGATAAAAACCACACATTGCATTAAATAGTCGTATAATATGATTTGTAAAAGATTACTTGATATATGGATCGATCTCCACGCAATTATGGAGTACGTATAGATGCGCAGCTCTGTATTCCCTTGGATCCAACGATCTTTTCGATGTTTTTCCAAAACCAGTTCCGGCAAGTTTGAATACAGAAGGCAAGTCTGATTGATCTTCTACCCCACTAGTAGAACATCCTCCAACGTAGTTGCGAGGCACCTCTCTATGTTTCGTACTTACATGATCCTCAAAATAATAGGAACAGAAAGCAGTGGCTTCTTCCACTAAGTATGCATTACATATCGATCCCTCAACGCTTGATTTGTTCTTGACATTGTTTTTCAGCTTTCTTAAATATCTGTATTGAAATAATTCATTTAGAAAGCATGAAACCATAGTTAAAATTCATGAAACATTATTAAACACACTTGATTTAGTTTAAGAAAGTACCTCTCAAATGGGTACATCCATCGATATTGGACTGGTCCTCCATCTCTTGCCTCGTCAGCTAGATGGATAGGCAAATGTTCCATTGAGTCGAAGAAGCTTGGTGGAAAGATTCGTTCAAGCTTACACAAAATCAGTGGGATGTTATTGTTAAGTGTCTCCATGTCGTCACTCTTTATGTTTCGTGATGTCAAATCACGAAAGAACAGACACAACTCAGTTATGGACTTCCAAACAGCATGTGGGAGTAATTCTCGAAATGCAACGGGTAGTATGCGCTGCATGAAAACGTGACAGTCGTGGCTCTTCATCCCAAACATCTTAAGTTTACTCATGTCTACACATCTACCCATATTTGAGACGTAACCGTCAGGAAACTTAAGGGTTTTCACCCACTCACACAAGACTTTTCTCTCCTTTTTATCAAGTGTATAGCATGCCTTAGGATATTTATTAGTGTACTGGTCACGCATCAACTGGGGTCTGTGACAATAGAGGTTGAGTTCCTCCCTCGACTTTGCCGTGTCTTTTGTCTTGCCTTGGACATTCATAACAGTATTGAAAATGTTGTCAAACACGTTCTTCTCAATATGCATAACATCTAAATTGTGTCGAATGAGCAGAGAACTCCAATACGGAAGGTCCCAAAAGATGCTCTTTTTCCGCCATCCAGTGGTAACTTGTCTTAAAATGCGCTTGTTATTATCATCATAATCTTCGGTGACCTTTACTAGTCCCAAATCTTCAATCTGATAAAGTATCTCTTCCCCTGATCTCCTCTCCGGAGGATCATCTGCAACAATCTTATTCTTTCTAAAGGCCCTCCTATTCCTCCTGAACTGGTGATCGTAAGGTAGGAACTTGCGATGTGTATCAAACCATGACTGCTTCCGGCTATGTGTTAAGGAGAATGCTTCTGTTTGTTCCATGCATCGAGGACAAGCTAATCTTCCGGCTGTACTCCAACCAGACAACATCGAGTACGCCGGAAAATCACTAATGGTCCACATCAATGATGCGTGCATCTGGAAGTTTTGTCTTCTTGAAACGTCATAAGTATGGGCACCGACTGTCCACAATTGATTGAGTTCAGATATAAGTGGCTGTAGGTAAACATCAATCTTATCTTTTGGATTTCGGGGACCAGGAACAAGCACTGTGAGAAACATGTGCTGTTCTTTCATGCACAACCACGGAGGTAAGTTGTAAGGAGTAAGGATAACAGGCCAGGATGAGTACTGTTGTCCCGATTGACCGAATGGTTGAAAACCATCTGTTGACAGTCCTAATCGTATATTCCGTGGCTCCGCTGCAAAACACGGGTAAGTCACATTAAAGTGCTTCCACGCCGGCGAATCTGCAGGATGGCGCATAACACCATCATCAGCTGAGGTTGAATGTCAGATCATGTCGCCGGCCGTAGCTTTAGATGCATACAACCTTTGTAAACGAGGTGTTAAAGGGAAGTAGTACATCTTCTTAAAGGACACTTGTTTACGTCCCCGACTCCTATCTTTGTATCGGCTTTCATTGCAAAATTTGCAATTCACAAGATGAGAATCCCCCTCCCAATAGATCATGCAATGATTCCTACACGAATCTATCTTTTCTACAGGTAAACCCATTGCCCGTAGCAATTTCTGTGTGCTGTAGTAATTCATGGGCACTTTATGGTGGTCTGGGAATGCCTCATTCAATAACACACACAACTCGTTGAAATATTTTTGTGGCATCCCAGAACGGGCCTTCAAAGTCATCAGACGAGCCACAAAAGACAACTGAGTGTGGTTCTTACACCCAGGGTATAACTCTTGATCGGCAGCGTCCAACAACTCGTACAACAACTTTGCTGTAGCGTTTGGATCTTCCTCTGTGTCATCTGGGTTGTTGAAAGAGGGACCCCCGAGATCATGAACCATCGCGTGGTATGTCCCGTACTCTTCCTCGGGTTCTACATCTACGTCGACACGTGTTTCTTGAGCATATGAAGGTATTTCATTTTCACCATGAAACCTCCAGACCTCGTAACCCCATGTGAAACCCTTTTTAGCCAGATGAAGCTGTACAACATCTGTACTTCTAAAGTATATATTCTTACACTTCACACACGGACACTTGATTTTTTCTCCATCCATTAACTGAGGCTGACTACTTGCAAATCTTAAGAACTCGTCAAGCCCAGCAAGGAAGTGCGGATTAAATCCCCCGTTCGGAAGTAAACGCAGATACATCCAATCTCGACTCATTTTTATAACCCTGATTAATATTAATAAGTATTTACATAGTAAAATGAAGTTGAATTAGTTACGGAGAGGTCATGAATATATTAGTGGTCGATTAAATGAGACATTAATTTGAATGAAGATTGCACATGTGTAAACATAGACTCACTTAGGAAAGTGTTATGATTCAGTTGAATTATTTGAAGTTAAATAGAGGAAGAGCATTATAAGTTGATTTGGAGTAGAATAGTGGACGACAATAGAGGATTAGAATTTTGAAAATTATGGTCCCAGGTTGAGAATTATGGTTTGTCGGCGAATATTATAAGTTCATTTGCACTTGATTGCATTTGGTTATTTTCGGTCATTTAATTTGGTTATTTTTGGAGATTTGCAGTTGATTGCGTCCAAATTAATATATATCCCATATCACTAAATCTAATCAAAACAGCCAGCTGACACGATCATGAAAATATCCCAACATACATTTCATAATCAAAACATTCGTACATAATAATTAAAAGATCACAACACATGCATCTCATCAAATCACCACAACATAATATTACACATATTGGGAGAAGATCCTTAAGACATAATCAAAATCTATCCCAAAGGGAGAAGATCCTTAAGAAATTAATTATGTCTATCCCAATGTCATAATATATATATATATATATATATAAATACAACATTAATCTAAATTAAGATAATTAATAATCTTAAACAAACTTGACCTAAACAGTTTATTACGTCTAACCAAATATATTTAATTACCTAATTATTTACATATAATTAACCTAAGTAATTAAATAAGTACATTATTATAATTTTATTACCTTTCACCGACGTAGAGAGCGCCGGAGCGGCAAAAGGCGGCTCGGAAAGGCTGAGAGAGGAGTCGGGAGGCGACAGGCGTAATTGACGAAACCCTAATTAAACAATTTAAACATATAATTAAACTAACGCTCAATTAACAAATTAACTAATACTAATTAAATAATTAAGTAAACATATTAAGTTAATCTAATTAACTAATTAAATTAAACAATTACCTTTCACGAAGGAGGCGACGCCGAAGGGAACCGTCTGGAAGGCAGCAAAAGGCGAAAGGCGGGTCCTAAACAAATTTAATTAAAGTAATTACATTCTAATTAACATATACTAATTAACAATTAAATTAAACTAATTAACAATCTAAACTAATTAGATAATTAAACTAACTATCTTATATATACTAATTAACAATCTAAACTAATTAAACTAATTAAACTATGTTTTATATACTAACTATCTTATATATACTAATTAACTATCTTATATATACTAATTAGCAATCTAAACTATCTTATATATACTAATTAAATAATTAAACTAACTATCTTATATATACTAGTTGGGAACGTCTATCTTATATATATATACACTAATTAACAATCTAAACTAATTAAGTAATTAAACTAACTAAATTAATAACTTATTAAACAATTAAATTAATTAATTAAAGCTATATTAATTAACTTTCTCAACTAATTAAATAATTAACTATAAAATTAACTTATTTAAACAATTATAACACTAAATAATTATTCAAACTTATAACGCTAATTAATTCAAGAAAGCCAATTAAACATAATCAATTATTCAAACTTATAACCTTACTTAATTCAACCATAATTAATTACACATAATTATCAAATTAACTATAAATGACATTAACTAATTAACAATTAAATTAAAGCAAATAAAGTAATTAAACCTAGATAGCTATATAATATATTAATTAACAATATAAACTATAATTACATAATTAACAATTAAAATACCTAAATAAACCATAACCTAATTAATTAATCTAATTAAACACTAAACCAAAGCTAATTAATTAATCTAATTAAACCTTAAACCATAACCTAAATAATTAATCTAATTAACTAATTAAACAATTAAACTAATTAAACAATTAACACAATAAAAACAATAACCTATATAGTATTACTTAACAATATAAACAAATTAAACAATAAATTAACCTATTTCAACAATTTAACTAATTAAGTAAATTCATATAATTAAAAATCAATTAATACTAATTTAAATAACTAAACTAATTAAATTAAAAAATACTTAAAATTTTAATTAAACTAATTAAATAATGAAACTATTTAATTACACCTATATATACTATTTAATTACACCTATATATACTAATTAACACATAATTAAACACTCATACTTATAAAATTATCAAACAATTAACAATTCACACTAATTAAACAATTAACTAAATTTCACAATAATTTAACAATTAACCACAATCAACACTAATTTAAACATTATCAA
Source organism: Leonotis leonurus (assembly GCA_026898415.1). Lineage (NCBI taxonomy): Eukaryota > Viridiplantae > Streptophyta > Magnoliopsida > Lamiales > Lamiaceae > Leonotis > Leonotis leonurus. The sequence goes on along the minus strand of JAPKLX010000112.1, from coordinate 639,000 downwards.
ATAATTAATCAAAATTAGCAAATAATTAACAAAATACAAAAAAAAATTAAACGTGACATACCTGGGGAGGGCGGCAGGAGCAGGGCGGGGGGAGGGCGGCGGCGGCCGGAGCAGGGCGGGAGAGGGGGGCAGCGGTCAAAGCTTCAAAAAAACGGGCCAAATTTCAAAAAAATGATAGAAATAGAAAGAGGGGAAGGAAGATGGAAGGATTCGACTTACATTACGCAATTACAATGGTTGGAAGGTCAGATCGCCGGAGAATGCGCCGGTGGGGGGAAAATTAGTGTTGCAGCGTCTGATTTTCGCGAAAGGAGGGGGAGACTGATTTAAAGGGCTGGACGACGGACTGGACGACGGACCAGTCCGTCGCCAGCAATAAAAATAAAAAAAAAAAATTAAAAATACTAACGACGGACTGGTCCGTCGTCCAGTCCGTCGTTAGGTTTGGCGCCATCAAACGCGCCAAAAATTGGTCGCCAGTCCGTCGCCAGTCCGTCGTTAGCTGAGTCCGTCGCCAGTCCGTCGCCAGCAGACGACGGAAATCCAATCCGTCGTCCAGTCCGTCGCCATTTTAACATTTTTTTGTAGTGTTTAGATCGAAAATGAATAGTAAAATATAAGAGCTTTGAATCGAATCAAAATGTATTCATATACTTAAGAACATATATGATAAACATTACGTATTATATGATATAACATTCCAAATAGATGATTCTTCAACTATCAATATATTTTCACTAACACATTTAATACAAAATAAGTCTTCATGTAACATTATTTGCAACAAGATGATATTTCAAGTAATATTTATTTCTAATGATTTGTCAAATCATCACCATAAATTAAATTATCACATTCTTTAACTATGCTTTTACTATATAATATAAAGTAAATTATATACAAGACGAATCTTCGTATAACGCTTAAGACATAAAGTTAGAAGTGTCTACGGTTCGATTTCCAATTCGAACTGAACTGAACCGACGGTTCCATAGTTCCAAAAATTATATTTTAAAATTTATATTTATAAATTATAATTTAAAATAATTCCCATCAATTTTCAATGAGTTACTTTCTAGTTTGGAATTAGTAGTTACAACTCATATTTTTTGCAAACTTAATTTCGATTCAATTAGCTTTATATCTCCCATGAATAGTTTAGTTTAAAGGAAATATTAAATAAATAAATACTATGTTCGTCCACGAAAAACTTGCACACTTATATTTTTAATAATTATACTTATGTTGTTGACCCACCATTAACTTTTTAATCACTCACATTACATATTTAACTATAAATAATGTGAGATTTCAGTCCACTCATAACATATTTAATTTAATTATTAATCAATTAATAACTTTTTTTTACTTATACACACACATTTACTTATAGGACCCTTACTCCGCTCACAGTATAAGTACAAAGGGGATATGCCTTTTTCATTATTTGTTACATATCGAAAAAATTGAATATTTTTTATATGTGATTTTAATGAACGGACTATCTTGAATTTGACCCCAAAGGAAAATAGGTGAGATACAGGATGATCTCATTTCTCATTTCTCATTTCTCATTTCTCGTTTCTCATTTCTCGTTTCTCATTCATATATATGCTCAGATATTGTCGCTACTAACATGAAGAAGAACATGTGTATATTTTTATATATATACCTCATCACCTGAGCATATATCTTACATCACAGCAAGCATTTTTGCTGCAATCGATTACTAACCTTCTTTCAATCTCTCTAAGCGCGTTATATTATGATTAAACGCCGACCAGGCCAGCTTTTCATCAACAAACACATCAATCGATCGCTTCTCTTCTTATATATATATTTTTTACTAATAATTTGAATATATTTGGAAAATGGTGTGTTTTAAAAAGTTTACAAAGTTAATAGTTGTGAGGACTTTTAAATTCCTCCTGCACTAGAAACTGCTCCAAATCCAAGCACTACGCCATCACTGCATGTCGATGCCGGATTATTTTCAAAATTCCAACAGAGAAGATCAGAACAGAAGATTATTTATAAATTAATCATAAATACTTTGCTGAGACGGCATGATCGCATCCATGCACTCGGAGAACGATCCCGATCTGCACCTCCCGAACTTGCTGCGCAACGGCCGTTTCTCGATGATCTGAACATCCCAAAGGAGCTTGTTGCCGGAATTGGGGAGGTGCGGGATGTCGTGAGTCACGATGTTTCTCCACGGCGGCAACCCCCCGTTTGGGCGGAGGAAGTTGCCGCAGGACGATCGGAGCTTCACCTGCATCCCGTCCCTCTGCGGCTCCCACTCCAACGCCGGATCTGAAGGCGGAAATAGCGTCACCGGCGCCGTCTGCACCGCCTTCTTCGCCGTTACCCCCGGGATAAGCGGCGTGTTTGACGCCGTCAAATACGTGCCGAAACAGCTCCTGAGGCGAACGGCCTCTCTCCCTTCCACCAATTCCACCGTCCACACCGATTGCCTTCGCTGCTCTTCGTCTTGGATCACGTTTTCCTTGTCATCCTCCGCTGATAGGTATTTGTCGCGGTAGCTCACCAATCTGATTGCTTTTGCTTTTCTGAATATATCCATTTTTCTTTTCAATTTTATACCGTTTCTCTTTCGAAATGGAGATCTGGAAAAATCGGAAGATATTGAGATCGATCGATTTTGTAATTACGAGTAGCAAGAAAGCTGGATCGCTAATTAATTCTGGGAAGGTGAATTGCCTGAAATGAATTAATGAAAAGCAAAAGAAGTGGCGAGGGATGATAATAATGGGAATAAATCAATGCAGGTGGGTGTTCTTTCTTTGGATGAAGAGAAAGAGGGAGAGAGGCCTCCGCCTTTGCAAGAGCCCTTCTAAGGACCAAAGCCAAAACTTTTGTTAGAAGAAATGTGTTTCTATTTATGGAGGTATTTATCAAACTGATTTCCATTTTCGCCTGCTTCAACTTACTTGATTCTAATGCTTTGTCCCCCTTTTAATTCAATGTTTATGAGTAAAAAGCTTTGAGGAAAAGAAAATTAACATATTTGGCTAGAAGTTAGGCTAACCTTACAAAATTTTGAAATTTTGATTGAATTGGGTAAGAACCTTGGCTCCCAATGTAAAAACAAAGGAGTAGCTGAGACGTTTTGTCACAGCGAGACAAAGTGTAAGCCTCAAGGTGGTCCGAGGCGTAAGCTTTGAATTTCAGAAAAATAAAAGCATAAAATATAATAACAAATCAATGGCTTAAGCATCGATTGCCTTGAGACAAGGCGCCTCGGACCCTAAAGGCGTAAGACTCGTCAATGGCTGTCAGTGCTTAAGCCTTGAGGCTTTTTTTTGGCGAGGCGTGCCTCAAAAGTATTTTTTACAATATTGTCCCTAACCCTAGTGAAATTAGCAATTGGACTCACTAGATATGATTAGCAATTGGACTCACTAGATATGATTAGAGGTGTGACGGTACAATATATTTTACTAAAATTGGCATATCTTATATCTTACATTTATCTTCGATATGAAAATTTTCAGATTGTTACCTTATCATACATTTTGGTATACTCGATATTATATTTTATATATATATATATATAGGCAAGAGATCAAATAAAAATGGTTCTTTATGAGTTAACTAAAAATAAATCTTGACTGTTGATTTATTTAGATCAATATTGCAGATTAAAAGATAATTTTGGTATATATCTTATTTAAAATATTTTATCCCTAAAAACATGAAATTTGTTGTTCATTCTGACTAGGGTTTATTGATTATGGTATAGTTTAATTATATCAATTGGATGAAAAATATGGATGGTTCAGATGTATTTTTAGTTAACACAAGTAGATCTATTTTCATTATAACCATCTCATATATATATATATATATATCTTAGATTACTTTAGTAAACTTTTCTTTCATGTTATATGAAAAACTTATTTATTTAAAAAATCTGCATACATAAAACATAATGGACAATACATTAAACAACATCTAACATGTACAAACACTACTAGAAAAACGCACATACATAACACTTTTTAATCGTTATGTATGTGCCATAAAAACTGTGTTAAATTTGTGTGTTATCTATAATACTTATTTTAGATAACGTTTCTGAACCGTTATGTATGAGCGAAAAGACGCACACACACAACAGTTTTTAAGCGTTATTAAAAATCAACAAGCGTTATCTATATATTATTTACATAACAATTATATGTGTTATGTGTTATGTATAACACAAGAATAGCATAATCTATACTGCGTATTAATAACGTTTTCAAACCGTTAAGAAAAATTAATTATTCGTATGTTTTTTTATCTTATATATAACAGTTTTAACCATTATAAAAAATATTATAATTGTTATTACTTGAATAGAAAAATTAACACTTTTATTACGAAAGCGTTATCTATTCCACTGTTAATATTTAGCAATATTTTTTATTTTTTCTATTTTCTCATTTCAAATAACTTGTATTAATTTGCAAAAATAAATTAATAACATCAATTATTAAACATTATAAATACCACCAATCAAACTACAAATTAACGTTAAAAGCATCATGTCCATCTGTTATAACAAGATTCATCCAATCCAATACAACAAATCTAAAAGTCAAATTCTAAATATTCAAACATGTCCAATCATTCATAAACTAACCACAAAATAAATTAACATATCATCATGAGTTACATCATATACTAAATCAAAAACTAAATTAATCCAACATATGATCAATAACACATGAAGCCCAGTCCTCACGAACCTCATTGAGCTCACCAATGAAGTATTCTTTTTTCTTAAACTGTAAACAACACAAAACAAAAATATCTAAATTTTGTAAGTGTTGATAATATATATATATACACACACACATACATAATATTTATATGTATTACTACCTGTGATCCGAAAGATATGGAGTCTTCTTTTATCAACTGGTCGACTATCTCCTTCATGAATCGTAACACATAAAACCACATTGCTCAAAATTAGGTTGAATAGGACCCTAGGAAATTAAAATATAAACTTCATCGAGGATGATGCAGCTAACGATCCTCACCCCTGCTCCTATCCGAGCATTAGCTGAAATCAAAACATTGGGACCGATCTGCATCCCGTCCGTGGCATAAGTTAGTTACTCTTTCATTTACCTTTGCACTGGGATGAACTTTTGCAGATGGATGAACAAACACATTGCCAGAGATAGTATCGTTCTTCGAGCCATCACCTTTTTCCAGAAGATGCGGCGAAGTGAGCCTAAATTGTGCAAGATAGAGCCCGAAGCTTATCAAAGACATTATACATGTATGATGTTTTCAAAATGAACGAGTGGTGGACCTGGGATCTCCAGCATAGAGCATGCTTTAAGGGATGCTCGTTGCTGCCTGCGCTTGATCCAAAGTAGCTTGTAGAGGTGCTTGGTTCTGATAGTGAAGATGTGTTCAAAAATGGGAGAATCATGATGTTTTGTACAACTAAGAAGTGAAACACAAAAGAAATGTATTAGAACAAGAATTAGGAAAAAAAAACAGTTGGGAATGAGATAATTACATCATGAATTCAGTAATTAATAGCAAAAAAACAGAACAAAAGCTCAATTATCCTTCTCATTTTCTAGCATCACCCTTCTCTCTACTTTCTAGCATCACCTCAAGCAAGAGAACAAAACAAAAGCTCAATTATCCTTACAACAATGGTTCAAATAAAAGTTTAGCGATCTTACTACATATTTAGTTCAATCATTCATTCTTTTAATCCCTTATAATTAAGGCAAATTGAATGCAATTAGAATGTCAAGTTAGTCTAATTAGTTCTAGCATATTATACTAATCCTGCATTTCCTTCACGACTAAGCAAGAGAGCTAAAGAAATTATTTCTTTTCCTATAATACACCAAAAATAATTTAAGAAAATAAATCATAATTTATACTTTCTAGAGCACACAATCATATACCCATGCAATCAAGACAGTCTTGCTCAAGCACACAAATGATGGGCACACCCACAACCAATTCCAACCCAACAGTCAAGACATTGCTCAAATTCTTAACAACGTAGCAAAAATCATTAGCAGTAAAATCAAATCAAACACCTTTGTCCCTCCTTCGTCACACCCACATCAATTTTAAATGGAACCACATCAAATAATCAAGTTTCGCATCGATTGGCATTTTGTACTAAAGAATCTCACCCCCAATCCCCAGCGCCACTATCGCGGTAAGGTAAAGCTTCTCGGGGAAGTAACTAGGGCTCAATTCGACATTAGCAATAGGTATAGTTGCCGAAATCGCTTTGGTTATCGCCTCTCAATCATGAAATATGAGTGACCGAAATCTGCATCAGACTGCCATGAGATGCTGAAAAAAAAAAGAAAAATAATAGACATGAAATTAGCCTTATGGAAAGCAAAAAAAAAAAAAAATTTATTTCGTCCATCTCTGATGCGCTTAGCTTCTTCATGTGAAGAGGATAAGTGTGAAAAGGGTTTTGATGAAAACAAGATGATAAGTATAACGACGCTTGGCAGTTTTTTAAAATAATTTTACTAACTGCCCCAATAATATGTATTGGAGACATTTAATAAAATATTCTCTAAAAAATTGCATCAATATGTTATTTTTGTTGTAGTGAAAATAATTATATAATTAGAATAATTTTTTTAAATTATAATTAGTGAAAGTATATATACTCTCACTAAAATTTTCCTCATTAATGGTCATATTTCTTGTAGTGAGAGAATATATGTTCAGTGATGAAATAGAAGAATTACGATCGTAACATTTCTTAAAAATTTAAACTAATAGAAGTATTATTTTTATTTCCCAACACAAATAGTTGATAATATTTTATTGTAATTTTATATCAGTTTTAAAAATTGTTATGTATATTATATTATTAATAACACTCTTTATAGCAGTTTTCATAACAGTGTTACGAAATTGTTATATATAATACTTATTATACATAACGGTTTATAATAAAGTATTAGTAAGTGTTATGAAAAGTACACAAACATAACAGTTTATCGTAAAACCGTTATAAAAAAATAAAAAGACACACATACATAACAGTTCGTAAAAAACCGTTATCTATTCTATGTTATTTATGTCCATTTTTCTAAAAAATGTATTAAGTAGTATTATTTTTCTAATAATATAATTTTCAAAATGAACCACTATTATCAGATAATCAATTATCAATATATTAATTAACTTTATGAGATAAAATACAAAATAATCAAAGAAAATAAGTAAAAGATCACTAATATATTTCTATTTAATTTATAATTATTTCTATTTTTTTTTTTTTACAGAAATATCATTCTTTGTGATTATAATTTAACATTATAATTATTAATCTCTTTTTACAATCAAAATTTCAATTCAAAAAATTTACTCCCCCTCCTCGCCACCATCATGATCCGCTCCTGCTCACCGCATTTATCCCCTTCGATCACCCCTCGCTCCTCTGATAACCTCACCGCCAACGCGTATCATGAGATCGACATCGTCATTGACCTCAACAATGAGTTCGTCTTTACCGTGAAGTGGATGGTGCACCACTACCTCCGCCTCGTGGACACCGGCAGCGAGGATTTGTGGTGATGGCTCAAGGATGAGTTCAACACCTTCACCACTACCAAGGCCTCCAATCAATCAAAGATGCTCGTCGACAACCACCGTGGATGCATGATGCGCACGACACCAACCGCCGCGCTGATGTGTATGAGTTGTATAATTGACAGACAATCATATCATTTATACGTATGAATCGTATAATTGGTAGATCATCGTATCATTCATACATAAACTCTCTAATTTATTCTACATTAGTATGAAAAGTATGTTTCATACTTTGTATATGCGATTCGTGACCCAAGTATTTCAGTAGAATGATATTTATGACATTTTACATAAAAATTGCTAGAATTTAAATAGTGTTATGTTTGTGGCTATTATTTATCTTTTACTATCTTATTTGACTATTTTAGCATATTAGCACTACCTTTATCATTATATTTTTATATAACTAACTAGATTTAGATATATGTATCATAACATTATAATTTGGTCATATATGCATGATACTCCTTCCATCTTGGAAATAATGATTCATATTCATTTTTGGAGCATCCTGTTAATAACGATCTATTTCAATTTTGGGTAAAAATTAGCACATGGGGTGTTTATTGTTTTTCAAGTAATGCTTAATTATTGAGTATTTCTTAATTTTTCGTTTAAAAAACAAATGAGTCGTTATTAATGAGACATATTATAACAAATTACTTATATTTTCATTAATTATATATTTTATCTTATATAATACTCATTCCTACCCACATTACTTGATACATTTTATATTTAATTGAGTCTATTATAATAATAAAATATATCAAATAAAGTGGGACGAAGAAAGTATTTAAAATCAAGCATATTACGATAATATAAAGCACTTATATTCTTAAAAGCATATTTTTGAATTATAATTATATTTATTTATTTTAATTAGTTATATAATTATTTAGATTGATGTTATAGTTTTAGAAAATAATTTAATATATCGTGTAATTATATCATAATAATTTAGTTATATAACATAAAAATATATAGTGTATGTTGGGAACCTTTTTGATGGTTTTGAGACTACCCTTTGTTTTGATTGTGCTGTCAAAACCATTTGTGCTTATGTTTTATATTTATGCTTAATATTCAATATTTTCATAGTCCAGATCGACACAATGTTAAGAAACATATCGAGTTAACGACCTGGTCCATAGGAGATTGATATGTGTTTTGTTAATTTGTCTATAATAGTGTTAAGACTTACATCTGGATCTAATATGTAAGGACGTATTAATAAGTATTAATCTTGTCCATTGAGATTGACATGATTGTGTTTTAGTAATAGATTATTGTTTCGACTAAAATTGTTCAAGCCGCTCGCAATCTAACGAGTTCGTCAAGCAATAGTAAGTCAACCCAAAGTCAAATCACAAGGAAGACTTAGTAGGGAAACTTGTTTCATTGTTTGATAAAGAAACAATAAAAGCGATTGGGAGATTTCTATATCTATGCAATAATTGAAATTAAATAAACTGCAAGAAAATATAAATCATAGTCTAATGAAACTAAGAACAATCATAATTTAAAGACATTAATTTAAAGAGTGGATCATAAACACTAGTGAATTCATCAAGAACGTAAGAAAGAAAAAAAAAATTCAAGAACGAAAGAAAAATGCAATAGATAAATCAAACCCGAGTTTTAAATTGAAATAAGTCGAATCCATAATGAAGAACGAAAAACACCAAATGTTATGAATGACTAATCCTCGAACGGAAAGTACTAAATTAAATCAACATCTTGAATAAACTAATCTAAAGTCATATAACTCGCTCCTTGGATGAAGAAGACAAGAGGAAAATATCGAAATTTGAAGTAAAAGAAGAATGAATGTGGAGAATTCACGTCGCTTATATATAAGAATACACAAGTCAGCAGCCGCGTAGGGGTCAGTGGCCGTTGGCTAGGTCGGTTGCGCCATCCTCGCGTGGCTGTTGGACCACAGGTGCGCGCCACGCGCTGGTGTTAGCTGTTGCTGACCATAGCGTTATGTCCCTTCTCTCATTGGCACTATCTGCTCTTCAACGAGCAATGGTCAGCGGCCGTTGACTAAGCAGTGGTCGCTAACCCTGAACCTCTGTCCTCACTTTTGTTGCTCTGCTCTCAGGTTCAGAGGGGGCCTGTCAGCGGTCTCTGGGTGTCCCATGGCCGCTGACATGCCTTTGCAGTCCTTTGTTTTCTTCTCTCGTCATTTCTCCGGTCTTTTCACATCTAGATTCCAAAATAAGATATCTTTGAGCTTATGATTTTGAAACATAAGACAAAATGTAAATCGAGCTCAAATTATCATGTAACACGGGAAAACTACGAGAATATCATGATGAAAGAACAAGCACAAACGACCAAAAGTAGGCTAAAAATCATCTACAGTATAATGACAGGTCAAGTGAACGATTTGGTTAATAGAGATGATCTTATTTTAGTCAAAGTGTTAGGATGAAGATCACAATGTAAGGTCAGGTCAATCTAACAACATGTGTCATAAGATCGATCTTATTATTTTGTAGTAGATTGATCAAATTGTAAGACATGTTGATGTAACGATCTGGTCATATGATCAATATGATTTTCTAGACTCAGTGTTAACATGAATCTAGAGAGCACAGTCACAACTCACTTATTGTGAGAGTAGGCCTTGTGAAAAGATCATGCGAGCATGTCGTGCGATATAGATCAACAACATGCTGATCAGATTAAGAAAATGACATATTGAGGTGACCAAATGACATGTTCCAAGAGAAAACAGAGACCTGCTTAAGAGTTGATCGATAGAGTCGACATGACCTGGTATTCACAGGTCGATATCACGCTCGAAGCAGATCAAGATGAGACAACTCAAGAGGTGACTCTGTAGTCAACCTGTCTTGAAGCAGATCAAAATATTGATCTGACCTGATAGGTCCAATGAGTTGGTCCTACATTTGGAGGAAGCTAACAATCTACCTAAGTGGATCACAACCTACCTGTCTAACATGCCACATCATATGACACGTCAAATGACATGGAGAAAAAATTCCTATGGAAAAAAGTACAGTCAGCATCCAACGGCTAAATTTGCACACAATTCAATCATTAATGCTGCAATATCAAGTTTTTAAATGCTACGCCTATAAACACTTCGAGTCATTCTTAAGAATAAATGTAGATGAGATTTCATAGAGCCTGCAAAAAAGTTCCTCTAGATTTTCATAGCAAACCCAACACTCAATCATATCATGCAGATTCATTAGTATTGAATATTAAAGATGATTCTGTATTATGAAGATAAACCCATCTAGAACTAAACATTTGTTTAGGGCCTTCAAGTCATTAGTTCTAGATATTCCTCCATAATCATTATTGTACTAAACTTTGTAATAGACAAGGAGGAAAGACAAATCATTAACCAACCGTAAAGGTAACTCGTTATCGACGAGGATAAACAAGAGATTGGTAATATCGTTCTCTACGAATATAAATAAGAGAGTTTCGCTCGTACACAAAAAGAGTAAATAAGTGAGGGATCTAAGGTTAAGAGATTCATCGATCTAGTTTTGAGAGACCGTGGTTGTAGGGGCTACCTAAATCAAGTTAAATAGATGTATTCTTTATATTATGTATTTATTAATTGTATTGGCCTCTTCATATTACACCAACGAGTTGATCTGTATAAGAGCAGCAAACTGCATTTGTCTGTCAATCAATCTATCTAAAGAACACTTGACTAATTCAAAAGAATATTTTTTAAGTATAAGTGCAACCAACATATCACAAGATTCCGCACATGATCTGTCTTTTAATAGACGATCTGGCCTGCTCCAGCTAGTTGTCAATCGACCTGTTCAAGAACAGATCACTCACTTTGATATCGAATGTTTATTAGAGCATATCAGTCTCTCTCTTGCACAGAGAGGGCGACATGCTATCCTAGGGAGCTGACTTGGTAAGTTAGTGAGCTAACCTCGATCTTGCTGTAAGACAGCCGAACAAAAGTTGGAGTTTGGTGTATTCCCCCATACACCAAACTTGCTCTTTCGGGACCCAACAATATTGTCACGCCCCAAATCCCGAGGGACGGCGCACGCGCCAAGGCGTGACTGGGCGGGGATAAAAGAAGCGGGGAAGAAAGGGGGCATTGTGTTCGTGTGCATTATATAAGTGGGAGTTGTCCTTGAAAATCGGACAGCATCTCCTCTATAACTTTGACTACGCCATTTTACAACCCAAACAGCTAACCAATGCAAAGACAATGTCTATAATAATGAATCTAAAATGAATCATATGCAATATGGAGATCATACAGCTCGAGTCATGGGAGCGGTAATCCAGAATCTCAAGTGGCCGAATCATCCAAGATGAAATGAATTGGAGATAATACAGCTCGAGTCATGGGAACGGTAATCCTGAATCCCAAGCGGCCGAATCATCCAATATGAAAGACGGGGTTGGAGATAATACAACTCATCTCGTAGGAACGGTAATCCAGAATCCTCGAGAGGCCGAATCGTGCAATAAGAACCGTCGATCAAAGGCGGAGGTTAGTGAGCCTAGCTCGCCAAAAGGAGTCACTCACCCAGCTCACCAAGTGTGGTCGGCATTCGCTCGAACACTACACAAGGGG
>JAPKLX010000112.1:585590-610008 GCA_026898415.1 Leonotis leonurus | reverse complement strand
CAGTCACGCCCCAATTGAACTGTCCTTCGGGATTTGGGGGCGTGACACATACTTAACGTACTGAAAAATATTGTAAAATATCGAATATAAAATATATCGAAATTTTTTATAAGGTATGATATCGTACTGTACTTTTTGGTCAAGTAAATATTTAATTTTTTCAAATACCAAAATATATGTCATATATTGTATCGCGGTATATACCATTATTTTGGTATATAAATATATATATATATCTAATATTATATATACACATATATTAAAATTTGAATTATAACAAAAAATTTATTCCTAGATTATAATTAATAAATATTAGTGAAAATCAATAAAATATGTGAATTTATTGATAATTGAAAATTTGAATAATAACTTATAATTATTATTTTAAATTATAATTATAAACTATACTATATATTTTCTTGTTACGTAAGTAAATAATTATGATATAATTTTATTAAATTATTTTCTAAAACTAGTATATCAATCTAAATAATTATATAACTAATTACACACAATAATAGAAATATAATTACAATCCAAAATTATATTTTAAAAATATAAATAAATTAGTAATGTTATGATTCATACATCTAAATTTAGTTAGTTATATAATAGTATAATAATATAGTTTGTTTGCATTTCAGTAATTAATTATATATTAGTGGTTTATTTCGAAAACTATGTTATTAGAAAAATAATACTACGTATGTCCCAATAAGTTTGACACAATTTATTATTTTAATACTATCAGATAAATATAAATTTTGTTATGTTTATTGGGACAGAGAGAGTAATTATTATATTTTTGTATATCATTGATGTTGTTTAAGGTGTCGTTAATTATGCTTTATATATGCACATTTTTTAAATAAATAAATTTTTGGTATACTGTAAGAAAAATGTATACCAAAATAAGTTAAATATACCGAAAATAAAGTAATGTATATGTATATATAAATATCATATCGAAAGTAATGTATACCAAACTAAGATGTACGAAAAGTATGGTAAGATAACCATATCAACTTTTCATACCAAAAATAAATATATGATATAAGGTATGTCAATTTTAGTTAGTTATATTGTACCATGACACCTTAGTCTTATTTATCAATGTGACCCAACTGAATTTAAATTTTAAATTGTTGAAATCTTTACATTAAAAATATTTTTTCAGTTGCAAACAACTAGTGCTACAAAAAATTTGAATTTAAGATGCATTTTTAATATTAAAAGAATAATGTAAAAAAAAAATCATTCAGAGGCGCATGTTGTACCCCATACCCATATTGAAACGGTATGCACATAATTTCGGATCCCAACCCACCTTTGACCAACTCTAATACTTTTATGCATTGTTTGGTAGATAAACCAACTCTAATACTTTTATGCATTGTTTGGTAGATAAGATATGATAAAATTAGATTAAATTATATATTTTATTAAAATGTGTTTGGTAACAAATGTAATTAATACGCTGGCCTGCATTAAATACTATGCCCGTGTCAAAATCATCATTTTCCCCTATATTTTAATCATAAGAAAGGGATGAGATTAAAATAATCTTTATATACCATGCAAATTTAATCTTATCATCTTATCCTATCTTGGCTACCAAACATGCCCATGCGAGCAAACTCTTTGTGTTTTGAGACCAATATATTACATGCGAATGCATCTTATATTAGTTACTAAATCTAAGAAACTACAACAAGCATGAGCGGTATTTCTAAGTAAATTATACAATCAAAACTAACCACACTCAAATTGATCATATAATACAAAAGTAATCGGAAAACATGTGTTGAACTCACTCGTTAACTAATTACTCAATACGCAAGAAGCAGAATGATGGTATAATTAATTGCACTTACTTTGATATAGGTACAAACAAACGTTTTTCCACGACCACTACAAGATTTGCCTTTATAACTAATTTGAAACAATCAATGTTGTTACATTACTACTTTTCAACTACCTTAATATTCTTCCTTCATCCTCCCAATTCCAATTCCAATTCCTTTGAGCTTGCATGCATGCTTCACAATCCTACTCTTCCCCCTTTTAATTTTGCTCAACTCTGCCCTCTTTACAAAACATAACATATGTTTTCTCCAGTCATCAAGCTTTCCTGCTTCACAACTTTGTGACGATAAATGGAAGAGAAGAAGAAGATCGGAGAGCTTCACTTAAACTAACGCATTCCAAAGAGTGGATGCGTCTTCAGAACAATTCGCATGAACTCCCTTCATTCTCTCCACAGATTTGCAAATGCCGCTGCAGCTCCAATCGAACGACGCTACACAAACATTGCCTGCTTGTGCTTTCCTTTCACAATCTGCAGTCACCATCAAGTTCTTCCCTTTTATGATCTCAAACAAAATAATTCTCAAATCTTGCTGATAAAGAAATGAAAGGTGTGAGGAATGTGTACCAGGTGGAGTCCCACAGCACATGCTTCGATCATCTATGTGCTCCACTTCGAGACCAATAAACCAGGATCCAAGTGAAACATCTTCATTAGCATATTTATGCAGAATGTCTCTGAATTCACAAATAACTAAATTAATAGAATATCTTGAAAAAAGCATGCTTAAGAGAAAAGGTAATGCAAGTTTTGTAGAAGATAAAGATATTGCTTCCAGTCTTACTGATTGGTGGAGACATATTTTGCGAGATCTCTTGATATGGCGTATATCTGTCCAGTAGCGTGTCGAAAGTACTTGTTTCCTTCTTCCCCAAACTTCCAGTACTCAGGTTCATGGTACTTTACATTCCTATAGGAAAAGAATTACACATGAAAATGTTGAACGAAATTTTTGTTTTTCAAGAAGGGTATAAGCAGCAGTTACTTCTGATGAAGAACTGGTCCTGACTTCATGCATCCTATATATACTCTGGGCTTCGAGCGATGGCGTGCCAGAGTTGCAGCTAGTGTGCCTGCATATACTCATTAAACAAATTTAAGTATGGCAAGAGAGAACTTAAAAAAATGGAAGAAGAAAGATGTGCAGAATACCTAAATTGACATGAACATCATCATCCACTTTGATGTAGAACTCAGCATCCCATCTTTCTACAGCAGCAGTGAAGAATGATTTCGTCTTTGCTGATAACTCATGATATCCTTCAACATGTTTCTTAAATATGATCTACTTATCAGAATCCACTACAAAATTTTTGAAAAAACATGAAGAGGACGGTATTTGATTCCTTACAAGCCTAAGAAAGTCTTTGTGCTGTCCATCCTCAGAGTCAATTGCGCGGTCCAAAATGCTGTTGGATGTTGCACTGAACAATGTAAAAGATATTACATACACAAGTATACATACTTGATGAAAGAAGCCATGGAAAGAGTAGTGCGAAAATAACCAATTTCTACTTTAGTTTTGTTATTTCCAATAACCATGATATGTAGTTTTCATCTTCTCATTTACTATATCTTTATTATGTAGAAAGGAGTTTGCATAGCTATAAATCATGCTGACTACAAGTATTATTTTATATCTATCTGTTGATTTTATAGATCTTGTAAAGTATGATCAATAAGACAAAAGGAACAGAAGAAAAATTTCGAACAATTATGACAGAACTGAGGTGAAAATACTTGTTTCAGAATAAACCTGCTGAATATGAGCACAGTTTCATACAATTCATCGATGAAATGTGGAAGGAAACCAAAGAACTTTAAATTTTGAGATGCCTAATGATCAATTTAATAGCTACGGAACCTCTTCTATTGTCTTTTAAAGTAGTTCCTTTGATAATTTAGAGCAAAATCAGATGTTTACTCTATGTAGTAGGATATCCTACTTCGAGCGAGTTGGTTGTAAAACAAAAACTTGAATTTTTCTTTCAATCAGTTTAGATAAATTAAGTATGGAAAGACAGATTTAACAAAGGTATGCTGAATCATGTTCAGATTAGGAAAGTTAGCAAAACAATTGAAAATGACAACTGAGGTAATGACAGCAAACCTAAAGAAAAGTGCACAACCGAACCAAGGCTAGCATTAGAAATGGTATAAAGATGAAGGGGAAGCACTAGAGATTAACCTGTGACCAATCATGAAACGAACCACAATACCCTTCTCTTCTTCAAGTTGAAATAGACTTTTACCTTATCAAACATACATTCAGAAACATGGCAAATATCAGTATGATCCATATTTACTTGTGAAGAACAAGTTGTCATGAATAATTGAATACTACCTCTAGGCATCCATGTTTCTCTTATAGAATCACGCCTCCTTCTACCGCTGAATGCTGTGTTAATACCTATCACCATAAACACCTTCTTTCTCTTAGTAGCATTATCACCATTCGTCGAACTGCCAGTTGTGAAATTTCCAAATTTGCGTGATTTCTTATTGGATGGCAGCTCAAGCCGTAGTTTGGCAACAGAAGAATCCAAAGATCTGAACAAAAGTAGAGAAACATTAAGTTGATTCACTAGAATCTTGACTCGACACCATAACAAAACTCGGTATCACTCAATCGCTTCTATACAGCAAATACTTGTAAGACATTAGCTAAGAAATGTTCTTTATCTGACTCACTGTATTGCTTCATGAGCTTTGCTGAACTCTTTTATCACTTCCTCATCGGGAATTCGTTTCTGCAACACCCAACAATTACATAACGAGTACAAAATCGAGCAGATTGTATATTAAATGTGACACAAAACCTTCAAAGTAGAGACCTTATTTGTCACACAGTCATCAGAAATAGCCCCAAAATCTCCCAAATGTCGCCTTGTGAAGAACAATCTGTCTTCTGCTTTCAAATCAATTCTACAACAACGAGCAATCCACACAAACTTGTGTAAAATGAATGGTACAATCCACGACAAAAAAATAGAATTAAATAAAAGATTCAAATGCCCCTCTAAATTCTAATCAATCAGAGAAATCAAATCCATATCTCCATGCATATACCTATATACATATCACAAAGGTCTAAAGCAATATATTAATGCATGAAAGAGCATCAACAACACACAGTGGGACACAGAGGATGAGAATTTGGTAAAACCTGTTGCTGAAAATAATGCCGAGGCCAAAGCTGGAGAGGCAAAGGACCATAATCCATTTCATAGATACTTTGGCGCGGTTTCTGCTCTTCATATCCCTTCGGAGAAACACACTTTTCCCACAACAAGATTATCCCACCAAATAACGTACGTACGTATATATACCACAAAAGGAAAAGGAAGATAAATTTGTATTGTTACTGTAGAGGACTACAAAAGTGGCGATGATTGATGGGTTGGTTAGTCTTGCTTTCTTGAAAAAAAATGAGGTTGCGTTGATGGTGGTTGGGAAATTTGAAGGTTGTGGCATGGGAAAGGCAGACACGCGAACACGATTCCATAAATGGATTTGTTCTTTCATTAAACAGAATTCAAGGTGACCGTTTAGATGTTTTGGATGAGTTGATCATTAATTGTTGATTAGTGGGATGATGTGTGAAAAGCTGACCAGCAAAAGACCAAAATAAGGGTTAGAAGGTAGGATTATAGTATAGTATATGATGTATTCTCCAACTTAACTTGTAGAATGGGGTGTGAGTGTGACTAAGACAAATAGAGGTCCAATAAATTAATCAAATAGTAAATTAGTTAAGAGATTTTGCTAGTCCGGTCGTACAAGAATTTGTAGCATATGCTGCTCTATGTATTACACCATTTAATATTTACAATAAATCTAAATGCCCAACATATGGCTGTTGTCATGTAATTTCCAATTGCTTGCCAACCATTTCGCAAACAATAATTATTAAACAATAATTTAATTTAAATTGTTGATATTATTATTGTATAAAAAAATCGAGTTATGTATCTCTATTGTTGATATCTACCAAATGTAAGAATGAATTGCTTGTTAATTAAGAGAATGAACCAAGTTTGTAGACAAAAAAAATCGTAAAACTAATGCAAACAACATATTTGGGACATTGCCAGAAAGAAAAAAATGTCTCAAATATATAAAAAAATGTTTATATCATTTCTTTTATTTAAATTTTGGAAAGTGAATAAAAAATCGATAAATTTTATTCGGATGGTATTCATTTAATTTTTTGAATGAGTTGGATATAAACATTCCGCGTAATTAAATAATCATCCTAATCATAATTTCAAATTTCAGATCATGATCAACATAATAAGAAGTATTGGCCATAAATTGAAAAAAATATGGCTGTGTCATAAATCGAATTTATAATTCAAAACTTTTTTTTTATATCATAAATGGGTTGGACTAATAAAACAATTCCAATTCAACAGAACTAGCTTGAAAATTGAATTGGTTAGAGCATCCCAATGGGATTGCTCAAATAGTGGGTTCTGTGACAGTTCCATAAATAAATGGAATTTTTTGGGTGAAGTTTGAGAGATTGTGTTGGTAGGTAGCAATGGGAGTTTCTCAGTTTGAGTTTCCGAAATCTCTACTTTAATAATTATAGAATAATTGAATTTGAGAAAAATGATATTAATTAAATTTGTGAATTAAAATTTTTAATATAAAATAAATAAATAAATAAAAACGAAAAAAAAATTAAATATTTAATTTTTTATTAATATTTTAATTTATTTAATTAAATAACATTAAAAATAAAATAGCAATTTAGAAATTAAAATTTCATTAATTTTTTGGGCTAACTTGTAATAAAAATGGTTGAAGAAAGATGGCTGAAAGATCGAAGAATAGATGAAGATGTGTGAAAATGTGGAATTGAAATAAAGTATTTATAGATGAATTAAAGAATAAAAAAAAGGAAAATTAAAAAAAAAACTAGGGGCGCGGGAAACCGGGTACCGCAGCGGTGAAACCCGGGTGGGTTTCCTGCGCCCAGCGCCCACGGGACAGCAACTGGCGTGGGCAACCCTCCCCTAGCAGCGCTAGTTTCCCTGCCCCAGGCGCCCCACCCCTTGCCCCCTTCCCTAGCGCTGCGCATGCTCTTAATCAGATTAATCGAATAAAAAATAAAATAAAATATATTTGATTTTCTTATGCAAAAATTATATTATAGCCACCAATTAATCAATATCTTAAACAACATATTTATTATAATATTATTATTTATTTTTATTTGAATTTATTTAATATTAAATTTGATATTAATATTTGTGTATCTATTTTTACAAATATATATGAAAATTTTGAAAAAATTCTGATTTGATGGGCTAACTTGGAAACAGAAAATTTTAAATTAAGATTGTAAAGTTTTAATTAAAAAAAATGAACTTGGAAGTTCAAATTAATAAACCAACAAATGAAGCATATTAGTCTGAATGAGGTCCCTATTGGTAGGCGGCCGAACCTATTCGTTTTTGTTTTCCAAACGGGCGTATAGAGTCAATGGTTTGGTTGAAAGTTGAATTAAAAGGTGGAGTGTTTTGTTAGAACTTGGGCCTTTTTCTATAATTGGGCCTATTGACAAACACCCAAAACAAAATATACTATGATGGCATATTAATTCTATCATCATCGATCATTCTCACACAAATACATTGGGAAAGTAGCCAATATTATTATTATCCACACAAAATGGATTGCATTCACCATAGCGTATATGAAAAAAAATCAAATCATGGATAAGGTAAGTATGGCATTAGTTAATTTTGAAAAAGAAGCATGCAGTAAACATGTAACAAATTAAAGTGTGCACCCCAAGAAACGAAGAAGACGATCGATATACACACAACACAATAATAACAATAACAAAAAAAAGGAAAAAGAAAAAGGGAGAGAGAGAATTAGAGTAGGATAAGGGTAAGAATGTAATTAAACTAAACGAGCTGTGTAGTTCCACTGGAAGCCGAAGGCTTATGGGGGGGAGTGGGGTGGTCATCCGACGTGGCACCATGCTTCGTGCTATCATACTTCTCTCCGTCTCCCCACAAGGCGTACGCCTCCTCTCCGTGCACGGCATCGTCGCCTATCAGCAGCTCGTCCTCCGGCATCCGCAGCGGCACCACCAACCCGATCACGATGCATACAATGGAGGTCACGACGAGGTTCCATCCGATGATGAAAGCGCCGCCCACGATCTGCTTCAGGACCTGAACGCCGCCGACACCGCCGTAGACGCCGCCGCGGGAGTTGGTGACGGGGAGGAAGAGGGAGCAGAGGACAGGCTCTGCGAAGATGCCAGTGAGGATGCCGCCCAGGTAGCCGGCGACGGCGTGCGTGTGGAACACGCCCAGGGTGTCGTCGATGGACTGTAGGACCCACCACCGCTTGTGGACCACCATCATCGTGAACCAAGGCACGCTGCCGGAGAGCACCCCCATTATTATGGCTGCCCATCCTTGAACCAGCCCTGCGTATTTACAATATAATGCATTTCATTACAATAAATACTATTTTTACTTTTGTGATTATTTAAAAATTAAATTATATTTATATTTTTCTCAATCATACCTTTAATTAATTTATAAAAAATTATTTTCTCTTCATTTTTTAATATTTAATATATTTTTCATTGTTTTTATATTGAACTGCTTTCATCGTTTTTAATTATATCAAAATAATTAAGATTAATAAAATAAATTAATATTAAATAAGATTAATTAAGTTTCTTAATAATTGTACATAAACTTAAAACATCATTTAGAAAATAGGAGGGAGTAGTATTTAATTTACTTTTTATACATTTCTCACGAATAGTCAATATTTTATTTAGATGGTAACATCATATCAATTATTAAATATTGTCGCCGCCTACAAATGGCCATAGGGACGTATTAGTTGAATATTTAGCTGTCATTGTCTTTCTCTACATCTCAACCTAAGTGTCACATTATATTTCTTTCCAACTCTTTTATATATTGAACCTTTTTTTTTGAGAAACACACACTCATACACAAACATATATATATATACATATTTTTTTTATCGATATATTGAACTTATATAGTGTAGGAGAATTTGGAAAAAAACACAGAATAAAGAAGACGCGGGTTTGAAAAAATTACATACATAATTAATCACGTTGGGAAGAAAAAAAAAAGAAAAAAAAGAAAAACGTTTTGTTTACTTTGTCTTCCTTCAATTGCATTTATTTGGAATCAACAATTGATGCAAATTAAGGCGTACAATTTTTTGTAAGTCGAAACTTTTTCCATACAAGAATGGACTTTGATTTAATGGGATTTTTTCTGCTAATTACGAAATTCTATGAATTGACTCGCTAATTTAAGTCAATGAAAATTGGCGTTAAAACGTCACCTTCATTTTTTTTTTTAACTATTTCAACATATAAAAAAAATACCCGAAATCTCGGGGCACTTGGATTAATTAATAAGTCAAAACTTACTCTTACAATAATTGAAATCTTGCTTAATTGGAGTCTTGTATGAAATTTTGATTAAGAAAACCAGAATTTGAAATTAAATAATCTTACATATATTGAATACGGAAAATGTCAAAGAATCGATTAAACACCGTAGCGTGCTAGCAAAACAAAAGATTTATTTTCGTAGGATTCCAAAAGATGATAAGTATTTCCAAATAAATAAAAACAAAATTCAATTAATATCTGTACTAGCTAGGAAGAGGTCAAATGATGAGCTACTAGCTAGCTAGTATATATGATCATGCCGTTGTGATTAAATAATTAAAAATAAATAAATGATGAAGACGTAGGTAGGCATAAAAGAAAAGAAGAGAAAGTATATACCAGCACCAGGAGTGATGCAAACAAGGCCAGTGATCATGCCCTGAACAGCGCCGATGACGGAGGGTTTGCCGAAGAAGATGACGTCGAGCCACGTCCATACGAGGAGGCTGGTGGCTGCACAGATGTTGGTGTTGAGCACCGCTATAGAAGAGTCTATGTTGGCGCTGTAAGGGTCGCCGCCGTTGAAGCCAGCCCAACCCATCCACAGCAGCCCCGCCCCCGCCAGCATCAACAACACGTTGTTCGGCGGAAACCTCTCCCTGTCTATCTTCGTGCGAGGCCCCACCTGCATCAATATTATATATTCTCAATCACTCCATATATTAATTAATTAACTGCAGAGACGACACGGGATTCCTAAGATATATATTTGGAAAGGTGCGTGCGTGCATGATCCTACGCAAAAAGTGAAGAGCTAGCTAGAGATCAGATCACATTCGTGCATCACTTCACTTCTACTTCATCTCTCATCATTATCTATAGTTTTGGTCTAGACTCTTTGTATCTGTGGAGTGTGGACACATGCAAAGTTGGAATTAATTTTTTTTCCACGAAAATTAACAAAATATCATCAACAGGAGTAATCAAATCAATACCTGAAATTAAATTAAGCCCCCAAATCAGTTTGAATTAGCAATTAATATATTATTTTAATGAAAGCATGAATGCAGCCCTATAGTAATCATGAAGATGATATTCAAACAAGTCTAGCTAGGTAGGTCCAAAAGAGAGAGAGAGTAGTAGTAGTAACCCAGTAAGCGGCGGTGATGCCGGCAATGCCGGAGGAGAGATGGATAACATAGCCGCCGGAATAATCAATAACCCCCCAGTGGAAGAGGAATCCGCCGCCCCAAAGGCTGAAGGCGCCGACGGTGTAGGAGAAGGTGAGCCACAAGGGCACAAACATCATCCACGCCCTAATATTCATCCTCCCCAGCAGCGACCCCGCCACCAGTATAAGGCAGATGCAGGCGAACACGCACTGAAACCACACCATCGACGCCATCGGGTAGTAGGGAGTGGCCATGGCCGTCTCCACCGTGCCGTCGCTGTAGTGATGGACGGTGGCGGGGAGGGCCGCCTGCCCAATAAGGAAGCTCTGGCCGAGTGCGGGGCCCGCCTTTCCCCAGAAGGGGAGCAGCTTCTCCCCGAACGACATCTTGTAGGCCCACACCACCCAGCACAGAACCACCGCCGCGAAAGCGTAGAGCGCCATGAAAGCCGAATTGACGGCCCACTTCTTCTTGACGATGCTGCCGTAGAGTATGACCAGCCCCGGCACGCTCTGCAGCCCCACCAGCGTTGCCGATATCATCTGCCAGGCGTTGTCTCCCTTGTTCAGCCAATCCGGCACCGCCGCTGTTGTCCATGCTTG
The DNA here is from genome assembly GCA_026898415.1 of Leonotis leonurus. Classification (NCBI taxonomy): domain Eukaryota; kingdom Viridiplantae; phylum Streptophyta; class Magnoliopsida; order Lamiales; family Lamiaceae; genus Leonotis; species Leonotis leonurus. Next base: position 598,953 of record JAPKLX010000112.1, on the reverse strand, counting down.
GTACGCCTGCGGCACGCCTGATGAGTTTCCGGCCATCGCCATCCACCCACACTACTCTCTCGCTTAACTACGTACCTCTCTAATTAATTATTTTTAATCACTTACTTAACTCTCGTTTTCTTTTTCTTATTTTTTGCTTTTCCCGTGGAGACAAACTTTTCATTGAGGGACTACTTATGGAATTTGTAGGGAGCTACATGGGGCTTGAGTTATTTCCATTTTAAAAAATCTTTATTACACACAAATTTAAATAATATATATTCATATCATCACTTTATAATTTAAACATACACTTAACATAAATAAATGCCCCAAGCTAGTTTGGGACAAAAGGAGTATATTAATAATATCGTGACATATGACACAATTAATGATTTAAAATACTCCCTCAGTCCACCAATGTTTGTTAGATATTTCCTTTTTTGGACGTCCACCAATGTTTGTTACACTTTAAACTTTCCTTTTATATCACATATAATTCAATTAAATAATAATAACAAGTGAGACTCAAACTTCACTAACTACACTATTTCACCTAAAGTCAAAGCACTACATTAAAACATGTGCCGAGTCAAAATGTAACATACATTTGTGGACGGAGGGAATATATATTTTTCTTATATACCATAAATCGTAAACCCTAATCATGTCATATGTCACGATCTTATTAATTAATGCAATACGGTATTCCAAGTTAATTTACACAATTAAATTTTAAAAATTTTTACAATCTCACAACAAAAAAAAATGGCTACTGGCGACAAAATATTCCGTCGTCCAGCTGAGAAATTCCGTCGTCCGAGGGGCTTAACGACGGACTGGCGACATAATATTTCGTCTGTATTTTGCTCGTCGTTAGGCTCACAGACGACGGAAATGAAAAGTCCGTCGTTAGCTTTTCTCCAGTGGTCGTCGACGGTGCCGAAGAGCTAACGATGGATAGTAAATCCGTCATTAGCCATTGACCGTTGACCTAATGATGGATTCACAGTCTGTCGTTAGGTTTAATTTTTTTTTTTGTAATACCGATAACCTATAACCTGTCACAACAAACAATACAAATAAAATAAAACATTGAATGATAATTTAAAATTTACGAAATCGATTAAAATTCAAAATTTAATATAATTAACCAAAAATGTTATAAATGTTGAAATACAAAACAATAGTATCAATGTATGTAGCAACCGTACAAATAGCTAGAGTCTAGGAATCAGAATCGGGAGGGAGAAACAGGGGGAATGAGGGACCACCTGCGCCTCCCTGCTGCTGAGACTGCATCCACTGCACCATCTGAGCGTAGTGAGATTGCACCTGCGCCATCTGGTCAGCCAATCTCCGCTGCTCGGCAACGTACTCCTGTCGCTCGCGCTCCTGCTCCTCGAGTCGGCACCGCAGGTCCTCAACCTCGTTCCTGCTGGCTCGTGAGGCGGACGACGAGCCACTGAACCTGGAGGCCCTCAATACCTTCACTGCGCCTCCCGTACCGAACAACATCTTCTTCTTGTCTGGGCGCCAAGAACCTCCAAGTATAGCTTGTTGATGTCCACCGCATCGTGGTCCCCCTCAAGCAGCTGGGCCCGTTCCGCATCAGCACGGGCAAACACCTTAGTCTGCATTTAAACAAGAAATGAACAATTGTTAATAACATATTATAAAGTTTGTAATTATAAACTATATATATTACTTTGAAATTGAGACTTACCGCTATCGCCTCCGATTTTGCATCGGTGTACGTCCCGTCTGGGTACCGATGCTCATCGAGGAAGGAGTCAAACATGCAGTCTATCAGCTGTACTCCCCTCTCAATAGTCTGTGCATGACATACCAATCGGGTTGTGTTATTGAAACATATGTATATGAATTAAAACTATAAAACATGTTTGGGAACTATCTTAAAATAGCCTGTGCATGACATACCAGTATCTCTGCCTCACGTCCTCAGGCGTCAGCTTCCAACTGTATCCAGTCGGATTGGGAACTATCTTAAATAGTTATCAAATGTAATCAGCCGGAGCGCCATGCAGGTAAAATTCCCTACGTAAATCATTTTAATTTGATTTATATTAGTCTTCTAAATTACTTATTAAATATTTATTAAAATTGAATATGTGATTGTATTTACGTACCCCAACTCACTCACTTAGAGAACGTAGTCCCCTGTGGATCTCTGCTCTCCATGATGATCCGTATCGGAGCCAGACGACGGACCACCTAAATGTATGTCACCAATGTGGTGGCTCAGACCCCCAGACCCGGACTCATATCCGGATGATGAGCCCTGGGAACTACCCGGCCGATAGAAAGTGGAGAACGTCGTGCACCCCTTCCTCGAGGAGTAGACACATCATCTCCTCGATGCAATCAATGATTTACAAGATTCAGTGACTCGTTATATTAGATGCAATTAGCTACAAGATAACTCACCATAACATTTCCCAAAATGACCAAACACTTGTGAATTTATAATTTCCATAATTCTCGCCCTCTATTCAATTTCAAATAATTCAACTTCTCTATTCAACTCTCATAAAACACTTTCCTAAGTGAGTCTTTGTTTACACATGTGCAATCTTCATTTAAATGTCTAATTTCATGGACCACTAATATAGTCTCGCCCTCTCCGTAACTAATGAATCTTTATTTTACTATCTGAATATTTATTAATATTACTTAGGGTTATAAAAATGAGTCGAGATTGGATGTACTTGCAGTTACTTCCGAATGGGGGATTTAATCCATATTTTCTTTCTGGGCTTGAAGAGTTCTTAAGAATTGCAAGTAGTCAGCACCAGTACATGGATGGAGAAAAAATTAAATGTTCGTGTGTGAAGTGTAGGAATATATGGTTTAGAAGTACATATGTTGTATAACTACATCTTGCTAGAAAAGGTTTCATACGTGGTTACGAGATCTGGAGGTTTCATGGGAAAACTGAAATACCTTCATATGTTCAAGAAACACGTGTCAATGCAGATGTAGAACTTGAAGAAGATTACGGGACATACCACGAGATGGTTCATGATCTCGGGGGTCCCAGTTTTAACAACCCAGATGTTGAATAAGATCCAAATAGGTGTAAGAACCACACTCAGTTGTCTTTTGTGGCTCACCTGATGACTTTGAAGGCTCGTTCTGGAATACCACAAAAATATTTTAATGAAATGTGTGTTTTATTAAACGAAGCATTCTCAGATCATCACAAAGTACCCATGAACTACTACAACACACAGAAATTGCTACGTGCAATGAGTTTACCTGTAGAGAAGATAGATTCCGCCAAGCTTCTTTGACTCAATGGAACATTTGCCTATCCATCTAGCTGACGAGGCAAGAGATGGAGGACCAGTTCAATATCGATGGATGTACTCATTTGAGAGGTACTTCAAAATATCTTAATTACAAGTTATATTTCAACTTATACATTATGTTTAATGCTTTCCACCACAATCATTTCAATACAGATATTTGAGAAAATTGAAAAATAATGTGAAGAACAAAGCAAGTGTTGAGGGATCCATATGTTCTGCATACTTAGTGGAGGAAGCCACTGCATTTTGCTCATATTATTTTGAGGATCATTTCAGTACGATACATAGAGAGTTGTCTCGCAACTACGTTGGAGAATGTTCTACTAGTGGGGAACAAGATCAACCAGGTTTGCTTTCCATATTCAAATTGACTGGAACTGGTGTTGGAAAGACAGCCAAAAGATCACTGGATGATAGGGAATACAAAGCTGCTCATCTATACGTACTCCATAATTGTGTGGAGATAGATCCATATATCAAGTAAAGTTTGACAACTCAATATAACACTTTTATTTAATTTAAGATGTAGCTTTTATCAACTAATATCTACTTGTTGTATGAAGGGAGTATGAATCACAACTCAGGCTCTCAAATCCATGGATTTCTGACATGGACATTAACAAGAAAATGTCGGCAGAATTTCCTGAATGGTTGTGTACCTATGTGAGTAAAATTGACAATAATCTAACTTGAATTGAATTTTTAATTAATATATATGCATGAATACTTAACTTGACAAATATTATAACTTTTTGGTGATATAGGTAAAAACTTATGTAACAGGTCCTGTTATGTGGGATATTGCAAGTGGACTTTCACCAATGATTACAACATATCATGATTATTTGGTAAATTTCACAAGATATCTCATGTAACTCACAAAGCCACTATGAGTAGTGGTGTGTGCATCAAAGCTGGTAACTATGGAGACTCGAGTGAGATAGATTTTTATGGACAATTAGTCGAAGTGTGCGAACTCACATATCCAGGGTTATACAATAAAAGGGTCGTTTTATTCAAGTGTGACTGGTTCGACACTTCGTCGGCAGGTACAATGGTTGATCCTCAGTTCAAATTAGTGTCTGTAAATCATACACGCAGACTTAGAAAGTGTGAACCCTTTGTATTAGTCGTCCAAGCTACACAAGTGTATTACTGTTCTTATCCAAGTATGAATCAACAGTGTACAGACTGGTGGGAAGCTAGTTCTATCAAGGCAAGGTCCAATATCGAGATTGGTCAAGTTGATGTGTCTAGTTCTACATTAGATTCACCGTATCAGGAGGATGATGATGTGAATGTAGTAACTGTCGTCGATGTAGATGATAATGTATCACTTCAACGAGATAGTGACCAGGTAGAAATTGAAGATGATGAGAAAAATTAAGACACTGATACTGTCCTAGAAACAGAAGAGGATGAAGAAGATGGTGATGAATATGAAGAAGATGAAGCTTCAGAAGAAGATGACGAGGATGACTATATAGATGAGGAAGATGAAAATGACAATGAAGAAGACGACGAAGATTAGAACATTGTGTAGAAAACTTACCCTATTTGAATTTCAGTCTAATTAATAATTATAAATGTAACACATTCATTGTATGTTTAATATAAAACTTCAACTTATACGTTTCTTGTTATAAATGCAACTTATTTATTAATTTTCAACATAATAGATGTCTTCTGGTCGGAAATCCTCACCTCGAGATGATGTGTCTACTCCTCGAGGAAGGGGTGCACGACGTTCTCCACTTTCTATCGGCCGGGGTAGTTCCCCAGGCTCATCATCCTGATATGAGTCTGGGACTGGGGGTCTGAGCCACCACATTGGTGGCATACATTTAGGTGGTCCGTCGTCTGGATTAAATCCCCCATTCGGAAGTAACTGCAAGTACATCCAATCTCGACTCATTTTTATAACCCTAAGTAATATTAATAAATATTCAGATAGTAAAATAAAGATTCATTAGTTACGGAGAGGGCGAGACTATATTAGTGGTCTATGAAATTAGACATTTAAATGAAGATTGCACATGTGTAAACAAAGACTCACTTAGGAAAGTGTTTTATGAGAGTTGAATAGAGGAGTTGAATTATTTGAAATTGAATAGAGGGCGAGAATTATAGAAATTATAAATTCACAAGTGTTTGGTTATTTTGGGAAATGTTATGGTGAGTTATCTTGTAGCTAATTACATCTAATATAACGAGTCACTGAATCTTGTAAATCATTGATTTGCATTTATGAATTATAAGTTGATGTTTATACTGTTTAACGCTAACCATATGGAGATCACGAGCAATATTGAGTTTAATTATGTGATATTCAAAGATAACAAGCATTTGGTCATTTTGCGAAATGTTATGTTGCATTATATTATACCTAATTGCATCCAAATAACCTATATCACTGAATCTAATCAAAACAACTAAACATAATCCTGAAAACATCCCAACATACATTTCATGATCAAAACATCCAAACATAATAATCAAAATATCCCAACATACATCTCATCATCAAAACATCACAACACATGCATCTCATCAAGCCACCACAACATAATATTACACATATTGGGAGAAGATCCTTAAGACGTAATCAAAATCTATCCACAAGGGAGAAGATCCTTAAGAAATTAATTACGTCTATCTCAATGTCATATATATATGCAAAATCGTTATACTAAATTACCAATATTAAGAAATTAGAAACAATAAACTAAACTAATTAACCTACATATCTTGAAGGTGTAAATTAAAACAATAATTTAAACTAAACAGTTAATTCAATTTATAACTCATTAAGAAATTAATTAGACTTATAAAAAAAAATATTAACAAGGTATTCGATTATTAAATGCATTAACAATTATTAATCTAAATTACTCTAAATTAGGTATAAAAACTCCAATTGAGTGTAAATTAGTATAATTAACCTACACAATTAAATTATTCTAACTAACAAGATTAATCAAATTAACTACAAAAATTAACTAATTAATTATAAATACTAAATAATCTAAAAATTAAGAAATTAATTCTATTAATTAAATTATTCTAACTACTAATTAACCTAATTAACTAATTAATTACAAAAATTAACTAAATATAATTAAAATAAATTATTAAAATGATTTACCTTTCACCGGAGCGGCGAAAGACGGCTCTGGGAGTAGGCTGGAGTAGTCGGGAAAGGCGAAATGCGATTCCTAAATAAATTTAATATATATAAAGTTAATTACCAAAAATAAACAATTTAATTAAACTAATTAAATTAAGTAAATATATACTAATTAAAAATTAAATTAAACTAATTAAATTAATTAAACCTATAGTATTAATTAACAATAGAAACTAATTAAATAATTAAACTAATTAAATTAAAAACTACTTAAACAATTAAACTATTTAAACAATTCAACTAATTAAGTAAACTTATACTAATTAACAATCAATTAACACTAATTTAAATAATTAAACTAATTAAATTAAAAACTACTTAAATAATTAAACTAATTAAACAATTAAACTATTTAAATAAACCTATACTAATTAACAATCAATTAACACTAATTTAATTAAACACTAAAACCACAATTATCAAACACATATTAAACACTAAATAAACTACTTAACACTTATGAAACACTAATTAACTTATTTAAACAATAATTAACAAAATAAAACATACATGGGGAGTGGAGAGGCGACGGCAGGGCGGCGGCGACGGCAGGCGGGGGAGAGGCTGTGGGGGGGGGGGGGGGGGGGGGGATCAGAGGCGTTGGAAATAGCTCTCCGACGGAGCAGCGGCGGGGAGGCGGCGGAGAGGGGGCGACAGCCTCTTCCCGGCGAATAAAAGGCATCAAAGTCACAAATCGAGAAAAATAAAGAAAGAGGGGATGGGAAATGGAAGAAATTAACTTACCTGGGTGTTGGGAGCTTCGATTCGCCGGAGGAAGCTTGGAATCGCCGGAGAAGAGGGAGGAAACGCTTTTGTCGTTCTGTTTTCGCGAAATGGGATGAAACCCGATTTAAAGGGCTGGACGACGGACTTAACGACGGAAAAGTCCGTCGTCCAATAATAAAAAAAATTAAAAAATCAAATAATTAATGTTAACGACAGACTTAATGACGGAAATAGCTAACGACGGACTGGTCCGTCGTTAGCTTTGGCGCCAACTTCCACGCCAAAATATCAGTCGCCAGTCCGTCGTTAGCTATTTTGTGGAGATCCGTCGCCAGTCCGTTGCCAGCTGAAGACGGAATGTGAATCTGTCGTCAACTCCGTCGCTAGTTCGATATTTTTTTGTATTGTCTATTATGTTATTTTAATGATAAAAGAGTTCATAAATGCCCCTATCACGTTTTAACATCATGTTCTGTGTCCAAACCACATAAAATTGGATCTAAATATGATAATGTCGCCATCAATATTGTTTTGCTTTGGGGTATGACATTTGTAGTATTAACTTAACTTTAAAATAAAATTATCCATAATGAATTAATGGAATAAAATTTGTGTATTTTTCTTGAATATTCTCCCGAAAATCCAAGTTGAAATTGTTGTATTAATGCAAATGGGCATTTCATTTTGATAATATTGACGTGTAATTTCAAATATTTAATTTACAAGTAAAATGTCAAGATGATGTTATTTCTTAACATAATTAATTAATAGTGACCGTAAATCTGTTATCATCATGTGATAAGTTGACTGATATTTATAATTGAAAAATAACATTGCTAATTAATTATCTTTTCCCCATCAAAATTTCGACTAATATCGTCGACAGCTGTATTTGAGTTAAAACGTTTTATTTAATTCTATAGTTTTATATGTTTGGGATCGCATGAATCTATATGATGATTCCACGTGAGCTGGAAGTAAAAGATTCTCTTAGGAGGAATCAAAGCTCAAACAGTTGACCTCCAAAACTTAATCTTAATTGTCAACGCTAATTAAACTAACATAGTATATATGTAGTGGAGTAATTAGGGGAGTGCATTGGTATGGGTCGGTTTAACAAATCGATCAAATTTTCTTAAGTCAGAAAATTCTAACATAAAATATATCAACTAAATCAATCCCTCAAATAATATAAATTGAATAGGAAATTGATCGATTATAGTCGATTATGTTTTAAACCAAAATAATAATATTTCTATTTTATTTTTAGGTTATAAATGATTTATATTATTCATCTTTAAAATTTTTTTTCTTAAGTTTTCATTTTTTAAATCAAAAATATATTATCTGATTATACATAAATTTACCAAAATATAAATATAATTATTTAATATTTATATTAATTATATAGAATTAATATTTATATTACTATATTTTGTTTGGTTCGGTTACTAAATGAAAAAAAAAGTATAAACCGCAAATTGAATCGAAACCTATCAATTTTAAAATTTACAAACTGAACCGCAAACTGACTGAAATAAAAACTAAACCAAAACCTATCAGTTCAATAAGTTTCTTGATTTGATTCGGTTCTTGCACGCCCCTAGGAGTAATAGGTAGAGTTATAAATAATCACAGCTGCTCGAGAGTTATTTGGGACTCGAATCAATAAAAGGTTCGTTCGGAGTTCGACTTAAATGAGTCGAGCTCGATATTTTTATCGAGCGAAGCATGATTATGTTCGACTCATTGAGTTTGCGAATATGTTCAAACTTTTTTATTTACGATCATTTAATTAAGTATGTTATTTATAGTGTTTTTGGTTGTTGTTTTGTCGTGTCTAGACTTTAGGTTGTTTCATTTTTGTATCCTTTTTAGTTCGTTTTTACGCCGGTCTTTGTGTTGTCATGTTTGATGCAGGATGGTGGAATGATGATGAATTTGAGCTAGAAGTTGTGCCGATTATGCATTTTCAGCAAAGCCGAGTGAAGCAAGACGAGCCGAGGAATGCACGGGAGGAGAATCAACGCGGAGGAGGCACATAAGCGACCTAGCGGGTGCTGGCTATCTAGCGCTCGCTGGAGTGTTGAGATTGGGACGACAGAGAGGTTGGGCTAGCGACAGTTGGAAACCCAGCGGCCGCTGGGACCCACCTAAATTATGCGTTAGCAAGGCACAGCCAGGGATTGCTGGCTGCATTTAAAATGCGGTTTTTCAGTGGGTTTTAAAGGAGATTAGAGTATATATTCTATCATTCCAACCTTTGTAAAACTTGAAATACTCTCTAGAATACTTCTTTACTTGTTTTCTTAGTGTAGTTTTAGCGAATTCCAACAGATTGAAGTGGATTCCAACTTGAATTTCTTACATTCTATCTAGTAAGTTTGCTTTTGGTGGATTCCATTTATGTTTCTGCCATGTTTATGATGCTTGGTTAGATTCTTACTAGGATTGAGTACTAATTATCTTGTTTGATGTTATAATTAACTCATGTTTGGTTGATTAACTTGTTTTGGATGGAATCTAGTGCTTGATCACCATTCGATTAACATAGGTGTAAAAGTAGATTGATGAATTGCTTTAACACTTGATTTGGGGTTAATAAACACTTATTCTCTAATCGGAAATGTGGGAATAAGAATTCACGTTAGGTTAAGTGATTTCTAGAGGTATGAGTTTGATATGAAAGTGAAAGTCACGGCTTAGTGTATAAATACGAAAGTGAATTGTTAAGCTACCTTTAGAGATTCTAACCGAAGGTGAATGCATGATTAATTTGATATCAATTCAGGAGTTCAAGTATCCAATCCTGGACTTCAATCTTTTGGTCTTCTTATTTAGTTATTTCAATCCTTAATTAGTTTATGAACATCTATAAATTGTTTTAAAGCGTGTAGGAATTTATCTTTATCAATTGAATACTTGTGATTAATTCATCTGTTTAGTCTTCCACGTGATTGGACTTAGGGTCAACTTATTACATGCTATAGGACTCGTTTATTTGCGATAACTTAAATACACGTTTTAAGTTGAACATATGTTCATGAATCTTTCATCAAGCCTTTAATCGAGTATTTAATTGAATCTTCAATTCAACATTTAATCAAGTCACAAGTTAAATAACTAATTTTAAAATAAAAAATTTATACATGTACGAACTCGAGCTTATGCTGAGCCCAACTTGAACTCAAAAATAATTAATATGAATATCAAACGAGCCGAGCTTGAGCTCGAACTCAAAAATAATATTATTAAGTTTCCCATGAGCAGGGGTGGATCCAGAATTTGCATTTGGGTTTGGCTAAAAAAATAAAATTTCAAAACACTATATTTTATACATGGATAAAATTTTTGGGGTTGGGCTAATATTGTATTGAGCCTTAAAAATATACATATATAACACTAAAAAATTTGGGCTTGCACTGGGCAGCCTAATGCAGCCAATGCATAGATCCGCCCATGCCCATGAGTCAACCTCGAACTCAGTAATTGATATGCAATAATAATATAATTGATTGCACTATTTTAAACACACAAATAGGTGTAGTAATAGAGCAGTCGAGTATCGTATCTACAAGGACTGATTAACGAAAATACATTGGCTAACTCGTGTAGATATTCAATTATTATTTAGGAACGTACTATTTTGAATGAGTTTTAATAATAATAAAATAAACTAATGGCTTGCGAACAATGAGTAAAAAAACAAATAAGAAAGAGAAGGTCTCAGGGTAATGTATTGACATTAAATCAATCAATGAATTCACCTATTAAATCTCATCACCATATTTTAATCATAATTCCTGTGAACAATCACATAAATAACCTCATACTCCCAGATAGGGCAGTATATGATAGTGGGCTAATTTAATCACTATCTCCACTAGATCTCAAGAGAAATAAATTAGTTACAAAAAACATATAAAAAATAGTTTCCTACAGTTCACCTATCTCTGCTAGGTCTCAAGGGGAAACATGTATTATGAATTCGTGTGATCGACTATGAATTCAATTCCGGATAAGAAATTAAAAATATACCTAGCATGCAATAATAGTGATTAATTATCAAAACATGAGAATTAATAACACGAATCATAAACAAGAATACAAAAGAAATTTAGGAGATAATATAACGAATCCATTAAATGAAATCGGTCTTACAAAAACCCTATAATTTCAAAGAGTTTAGCTACACATAATGAAAATAAATACTAGAAAGAAACAATATAACATAAACCCCTTTGGAATTTTTGATCTCGGGTTGTCAGTCCTTGATCACGATCTTTCCTCTAGAAAGAAGAAAACTAATTTAAAATATTCAAAAGTGAAATATATGGTAAAAAGGTGAAGGTTAGGCCTTTCAAATTCAAAAAACGAAAAACGCGTGAAACTTCGGCGATCCGAATAGGACAGTCGCCGAAGTTGCAGCCAAAAATGACAACTTCGGCGATTGCCAAAGTTGCAGCCAAAAATGACAACTTCAGTGATTGCCGAAGTGGTGCAGCATTCTAGCATGTTCGACGATCCAAACGACGATTGCCGAACTTGTCAAGCATTTTCGGTGACCAATTATCTTGGGTCACCGTTCTTGTTGTATTATGCTCCAAGCTTGATTTCTCTTGCACGTGAACTCGTACTTCGATCTTTGATTTATTTCTTGGTTCAGTATACATTTTGGCTCGTTGTTCACACCACTAGACTTCAAATCAAGCCCTTTTCCACCAAAACCTACAAAAAGTGCGTAAAACGCGACACAAAATACTATAAAACAAGACATGAATTAATATCAATTGTATCAAGTTAAACATATAAAATGAGTGTTTATTAATAATAAGCAATACAATGTAAAACCAAGGATTCGTAACTCACAACGGTTCTGCCATGCAGACCCGCCCTGAGAACGGGCTCGCTGGAGGCCACTGAACCATCTGGCTTTGACCAATCAGAACAAGGTTGACCCGTCGTGGGTCTGTCTACGTACTTGGCTATGCTCTAAAGAGGCAAATTTGGACCTATGTGGGTTTGCCAGACATTTGACGGACGTGTTAATGCGATGTATCATGTTAGAGCATGCCTGACACATTCTCATAAAAAACCACCTGCCACGTGGATATTATCTAACAACCTTGGAGGACCACTGATGACATGACTCTGTCTCATTTGAGAGGGTTTGAAAATCATACTATTGTCATCTAGGTTGTTAGCTCTGTGGTATTACTCTTATACACTCTATCTAATAAATTGTATATACCTCATTCATTTTCATTTCTAAGGTAGCATGCATTCTATTTCTACATATATTTTCACACGAATTCTTGCATTATTACCCAATCTAATTTGAGCTGACTTGAGCGTCGAAGTCTCTCATCAGAGAACCCCAATAATATGAGAGTGCTAATTTTATGGATTTTTAACAGTTTACATTTCCTCGAAAAAAATGGTTGGCTAGCTATGGAACCAAGACCTCAAAGTTGAGAGCTATTCATATAAGAATCTATACGTTTTAAACTATAGTTAGTAACCCATTCCAAAATGTACAGAAAATTATTTTATTATAAATATAATATTTTAAATATATATTTTTAAATAATATATTTTACGATAAAAAATTTAAATATCAAAATATTATTATCTATTTAAAAATTTGAGTTTTATAATAAATTTTGAGTTATTAAAAATACTATATAATATATTAACAGGTTTAGGTTCTATAATACTTCCTACGTCCACCAAAGTGTTTAATACTTTGACATGACACGCATTTTAAGAAAATAGATTGACTTTGAGTGGAGTGTGTAAATAGTGTAACGAGCGAAGTGTGTAATGAATGTAGTGAGTGGAGATTGGGTCCTCACTTATAATAATTATTAATTGAGATGTGTGTAAAAAAGTAGAGTAAGTGGAGTTTGAGACGCACATGATTTATAATTTTTAATTGGATTGTGTGTTTAGAAAAATTACTATAAACGAAAAGTTTGAAGTGTTAAAGACTTTTGTGGACGACCCGAAAAGGAAATACATTAAACACTTTCGTGGACGGAGGTAGTAGTTATTTTATTATAATAAACTCAAATAACAATCATAAATATAAAAATTGTTGGGTCCCGGGAGAGCAGGTGTGGTGTATGGGGGGGGGGGG
>JAPKLX010000112.1:546120-560590 GCA_026898415.1 Leonotis leonurus | reverse complement strand
AACATATAAATAATGATTTCCACAACCATCAAAAAGGTTCCCAACAAAAATAAAAATCTAATCACTTGTATTTACGAATTATTAGCTATAAAATTAAAAGATATCGTTAATAAGGGATGATTGAGGAAACCTAAATAGACAATGACTATATTTTTCTATTACATTTTAAGTGGTTAAAATTTGAATTTGGTATATTAAAACGATTATTTTAACCTTTTTCTATTTAAAAGTGATATGAAATAACAAATTATTATAAATATTATTTACAATAAATTATCTTACGTAGAATGTATTGATAAAAAAATCACGTTACCTTATGATTTATTAAAATAATTGCAAATTTTTGCTAAAAAATTATATCGTTGCAAAATATATGTGTTACGTGAAGACTCATCCCGTGTAAAATTTATTGCTACATAATCACTTTATGTCAAAAGTGGCGGGATAATGGATACCCAAAAATGTGATGAGTGATGGGTTTGAGAATACTCATATTTGTTCTTTTTATATAACTTTTATATAATACAAAATAATTATTATTTTACTATAATATTTGAGGTGGTTAACATTTGGATTTTTTTTTATTAAAATGATTATTTTGATATATTTCTCCTCTTTAAAGGTGGTATAAATTGACAAATTATTAGAAATAAATGTTATTCACAGTCATTTATCTAATGTAGATTGTGTTGAAGAAAAATCATGTTATGTTATGATTTATTAACATAATTACAAATTTATGTTACTTAAAAATTATATCATTGTAAAATACTATAAGTGTTAAATGAAGACTTATCTCGTGAAAAATTTATTGGTATATAATCACTTTATGTTGTAATTTAAAAAATTGACTGTTTTTTTTATTTGATAAAAATTAATTATTTGACCAAATAAAATAATGAATATTTATTTGATTAATTCAAATAATTAACGTTATATGTATTAAAAATTATATTGTTGGTGGGTCAAAAGTAGAGATGACAATCGGCCATGACATACATGACCATTGACTATCCATATCCATACCCGTGAGGGTAGTGATGACATTTTACCCTCCGATAGCCGACACTAATAGGTGTGAGTTATAAACACATTTATATTAATTATATTTTTATATAAATTCTCGTCAAATATTCGTCCACCCACTTTATATGAACTATATTTGTGTATAAATTATAACTAAAATTATGTATAATGTCTCTTACATTTAAATTTAATACACAAAAGTCAAATATATATGTTTTGACAACCAATTGTTTAAATCAAATTATAATTTATAAAATATTGATCAATTCGACCAATCATACCGTAATTATCATACACAAATTAAAGAACCATAAAATAAGATCAAATTGACTAAAATCGATAGGAAAAACCCAACGATTATATATTATAAAAATATAAAATATTTAAAAATATTAATGTAATTTAATTGACTCAATATCTCAAGCTCTATTTAAGCTCAATTATACACACATTTTTTCTTTTTATAAATTTTCATATTAATAAAGTTTACTAAGATCTCAATGTGTGATAGACTAATTTGTTAGTTTAGTGATATTTAAATTACACTATTGATTTAATATCTAAAAAATATATATTAAACTAATATGCTATGAAATAAAAAGATATGGAAAAAATTATTATAGATTTTATTTACTTTATACATGAAAAATTCTACGTACAGTTTGACAACTAATTGTTGTAAATAAAATTATAATATAATATTTATAGGAAAGTTTCAATACTCAACTATTTATTTGGAAATCTAATAATCTAGTATAATAAATTTTTCAATAAAAGTAAAAATTTATGTTATTTTTTTTAAAGTCTTAATTAATTTAATATTAGTCAAAATTTTAATATATATTAAAATTTTAAAAATAAAATTAAGATTTAAGATAAATAAAATGATTGATTATGGTTATGTCACGTAGGACCATAAATTAAGAAGATGACTTTCAAATGTATTTGTATTAATTATTATATATATATATATATATATTATAGATGAATATTGGCTGAAATTTTAAATTAATGACAAAATTATTTAATCTCAAATTAATATATAAAAAATAATTTTTATAATTTAGTAAATTAAAGTTTTAAATAAAAATCAAGTTATGTATTTAAAATTTAAATTATTAAAAATTTAATATTAAAAAAATAAAAATTTTAATTAAAATATAATTATTATTTGATTAAATAATTAATTGGAAAATTAAATTGGGATGTGGAATATATAGATTGTTAGTATTTATATAGTTTCAATAATTGTTGGATTGCATATTAAATCAACGTGGGATATATATTTATTGTAAATCTTAGAATTAATAATCAAAAAATTTGAGATTTAAGATTCATATATAGATGTGAGATAGAATTTTTTAGTAAAATTTAATAAATATAAAAATGAATTAAAAAATTCTAAAGTGAAATGACCATTTAATCTGAATAAAAAAGAAACAAATTAATAATCAATTAATTAGTTAGTCCATCAATCTTCATAATTAATTATATATTATCTAATTTTCAAGAGTAAACTATAATGATTGATGAATGCTATACATTTTCGTACCATAAATGAACAAAGCTTATTGTAGGGGTCTACTATCATATCTATATTATATATTATACTACCTTTGTCCCACTTTACTTGACACATTTTATATTTAAATGAGTGTATTATAATAATAAAACGTGTCAAGTAAAGTGGGACGGATGGAATATATAAATAGCAAAATTATTTTTAATCTATATAATATATAAAATATACATTCAACCATATATATTGCAATTTTGATTGTATAATTAATTAAATATGACTAAAATCATGACTAGTTAATTATATATGATGTTAATTATACACTTACATAAAACAATTCTTTCCAAATCATTGAATTATATATTACCGTATATAAAATATTAATATAAATATGAAAGAAGCTTGTGGTGATGTCACATAAGTATTAAATTAAGGAGATAACTTCAATATGTAATTCTTTAATATATTATATATATATATTAAAAATAGTTAATATTTATTCTGATTCATTTAATAGTTAATTGTTTTATACTCCCATCTATTCATTCATGAAATGACTTCTTATCTGATTGAACACGAATTTTAATAATATATTTTGATATGAGTTGTTAATACATAATAACTTAATAAGCGAAATTGAGTTCCATGAATATAAGTATTTGAATTAATTATTAATGTGTAGTAAGTTAAGATTGAGTACTATATGAGTGTTTGAATTATTATTATTATTTCATGAATAATAATAATTATTATTATTATTATTATTATTATTATTATTATTATTAAATATACTAAAATAATGTGGAACCATCAAGGTAAAATATATATATTGAAATGTTATAAATATAACAACCATGAAAAGTTAAACAGTAATAATTTTCAACACACTAAAAAAATGGAATACAAAATACTAATAGAAAAGATTAAATAAAAATAATGTTTGAATATTTTTAGGACTGAATTTAGAACGACGTTTATTTTTAACCTACATGTTATAAAAAGGAAGATAATTAGTAAATGAATATGAATAGTGAACAATTTTTTTAATTTTCTGAATAATGAAATATCATTACTTCACTAACCTTTTCAAAATTTCATCATACACCATAATTTTCTTATACGATGCGTCTGGTTGTTTTCGTCACATACTAGACTATTGAGGCATTTCTACTAGAAACTTTAATAAAGAGATCCCCAAATTTAGATAATATCCTTTTTTCTTTTTCTTGTAACCCATTTAGATAATATCCCCAAGTATTTGATTTTAGGGAAAAGTAGTATATTCGTCTCTATTGCGGATCAACCTTTATGATTCGGTTTTGTTCAAATGGGCCCCTGAACTCGATAAGTTGTTGCAATTTAACCCTTCCTTCAAATGATCGTTTAACGTCGTTAAATAATTTAATTTTTTATTTTAGCAACTTATGGAATTCAGGGCCTATTTGAACAAAAACTGGACCATAAGGGGTGACCTGTCATAAGAGCTTTTACTCTAGGGGCGGATATGCTACTTTTCTCATATTTTAAATATCACGTATATTATATTATATGTTCATTTTCACTAAAAATAAAATTTACTTAACGACGTCAAATGGCCGTTAGAAGGGAGGGTCAAGTTGTAGCAACTTATTAGCTTCAATGGCCCATTTGAACAAAATCAGACCATAAGAAGTAATCCGCCATAAAGACCTCTAACCTAAGGGCGAATATGCTATTTTTCCCTTGATTGTATTGAAATATTGAATGGAAATACTTCTTCAAATAGGTCGATTGCTTCACTTCTCTACATATGTTGTCTTAAAGTAGACCACTTCTCTTCACACATTATGACATAATATATATAGTTATTGTATAAATAATTTTGTTTAAAGGTGTCATAATATGCATGTCGACGCACCATATATATATAAATTATGTTTGGATGTGTGCTTTCAATTCATACAGTTGATTTTAATAAGATTTTACTGAAAACCTGGTTATTTTTTCTATTTTATTTCTTATAAGGTTTTGTAATTTCCTCACTTTTTGAAACGGTGCTTATATTATTTTATTTTGCCAAATAAAGATTTATTGTTAAATTTAAGGGAAAAGGTGCAAATCCATCCCCAATGTTTTGAGTAAAACACAAATTAGTCACTATCCTTTGTTTTGGTGCAGATACAACCTTAACGTTTTAGTTTTAGTACAAATACAACCTGAATGTTTTAATTTTGGTACACAATTAATTAACTCAAATTAATAAATAGATTTTTTTTGTGAATCACACATTATTTAATTTTCATCATATTTAACATATTTCTTAATTAATAAATAATATAAGATTATATTATTCCACTACGTGTTGTATAACACCGTATCCGTAATAACGACCCATATTCTTTTTTGAAATGTCTCGTTAATAGCGATCAATTTTTTAGATAAAATTAATACATGAGATATTCATTAATAGGGGTGTCTATTCGGGTCGGGTCGGGTTCCTGAACCTAAAAATCCTATTTTTTCATAACCGAATCCGAACCTGAAAAATTTCGGGTACCCGAACCCGAATCGGGTATTTTGAGTAGGATATTAGGGTACCCGAAATTACCTGATTTAATTAATTTTTTTCTTATTTTCGGGTATTTATCGAATATTATCCGGTAATTTTAAAATATTCAAATATTTATAGTATTAAACTTTTAAATTATAAAATTTAAATATAATATTATATAAATAATAAAAATAAATAAACAATTCGGGTTTCGGGTAATACCCTACTGGGTATCGGGTACCCGAACCCCGACCCGAAAACCCAAAAATATCAATACCCGATCCGAAAATTCGAAAATCGAGTATTTGGGTACCCGAACCCGATCGGGTATTGGGTATTATCCGAAATACCCGATACTCGATTTCCGAATAGACGCACATATTCATTAATTTTTTATTTATTATTTTCATGTAAAAAATACATTAATGTTTATTAATGCAAGGGAATGAAAGAGTATAAGCCATGCAATTTTAAATACAAAGAAAATAATATTATTTGGAAAAAACATATATGTACAAAAGAAATAATATTATTTGGAAAAAGAATATATAAAATTTACAAATAAAATTAATTACTATTTTTTATTTTACTTAAAACACATTTAATTAAAACTAATAATTAATCCAAAAATATTTAATTAAAATTAATAAATAATATAAGATCATTATAAATTTTAATTAAATATACGAGGTGTTATTAAAATAAAAATAATAATAATTAATTAATTAATGTGTTAAATATGATGAAATTTAAATAAGGTGGAATAAAAAAAATAATAATTTATTTATTAATTTGGATTAATGACTTGTGAACCAAAATTAAAATATTAGGGTTGTCTTTGCACTAAAATTAAAACATAAAGGTTATATTTACACCCAAACAAATGATAAGGAGTGATTTGTATTTTGCTAAATAGGTGTATTTTCACCTTCTCCCTAAATTTAATTGGTGGAGCTCCTTTTTTTATTCTCTCCTATGTGAGTTCTAGAATTGCTTGAATTAAATTTATATAATTTTTTTAATTATTAAATATTATGTATAATAATAATAATAATAATAATAATAATAATAATAATAATATGTGTATATATATTGTTTCAATTTGAAAATCTTGGAAAAATAAAAATTTAAAGCACATGTTGAAGCAATTAATATTAATTATCTAAACATCAATTATTTTTCCAATAATGAAATTTGATTAATTGGCTAAATAATTATTTTAAACACAATCTCTATTTTCGATTCATTTAATTTTAAATGAAATTTCTATTTGTTTAATTGAACTTACATCATTTATACATCAAAATAATCATCAAACTAGCTTGAATTATTCTTATCGATCAATCATATCATAGAAATTAAACGCCACCATATAAATATTTAAAAAATATAATCAATTTGGTCATTATTCACATTTTAATAAACCTATTGACATGCACGCCATTCAGTCTCAAACAAGCATGTTGCTTCTAATAAGTGAACGCGCGCGCACACACATACATATTATTTTCTTTTATGCACAATTGTTTAATTTGAACAATTAAAACTAATTTAAAATTGTCTTTTGCAGTAGGTTATATAGTAAGATCCCAAGAAGAAAGGGGTGGAGCCAATTCAATTGAGGATAGGGACATTAAAATTAATTGGTTCTTCTCTCAACCCTTTGTTATTGTCCATTGCAATTAATAGCCGATCGAACAAAACCTTCTTACTTCAATGCTATATCTTATTAATATATTGATCAAATTCTTATAATTAATTATTATATATGTTTGTATGGGTGTGTAAGATTTTGTATGTGCATAACAGATACTGCCACTAATAGTAGTATATTTTTAGGATTGTTATCTTATTTTACTTGTTGTTGATGTTGATGGTGATGTATTTAAGATCATAATGTCCTTTCTCCCAATTCTTGTATGTTGGTGTCAATGCTACAGTGCTATTTGTTTCCCCCTAAAGATAAAAGAATGATATGTTTTTCAAGTTCTAGGCAAATGTTATGCTTTGAGGCAAGTGTACTATTTACCTGCTAAATTAAATTCTTTAGAATTTAATAAATTAAAAGTGAAGATTTATAAATCAAGATTACGGGCTATTAAACTTTATTTGCCTCTAATTTAATTGGAGTTTATGGTAGGTTTGGAATCACAGGAGTTTATTTGCCACACGTATATATGTATCAGTTAATTTTGAGGATTTGGCGCTCAATAATAGCTTGATCTATCGATATGTCATATAATGTGTTTGGATAAATGAGCTTATAAGCTCTTTAAATGCTAAATTGTTTGACATTTAAACTCTTCACATTTGATTTGTTAAGGTAAATATGCTAATAATAAAATATTATAAGGTAATTTATGTAATTTTGTTCCAGCTTGAAACTGAGTGGGCTGACCCAATTGACATCCTTAGGTGGAGCTACTTAGTTTTTGAATAGCTTATATGCTCTAATTAATAGCTTATTTTTACAACTTATAAACTCTCAAAGAGTTTAATTTGACAAACACTTTCAAGGAACTTATAAACTCCTAAACAACTTATATGCTATTTTAAGGAGCTTATAAACTCAGTCAAATACCCCCTTAGTCCACCTTAGTCCAAGAGATTCACATAAATTTGTCCAAGAGGAAGATTAAGACGATCTGAATTTAACACTTCAATAAAATAATGAGTTGCACATTACCTGATGGAGGTTTAACGATATGCTTAAATAGATCAAGTTATGATTAACACTCATTTTTACTAATTTTCAATATTTTTTAATTTACATTTTGATAGAATTTTAATATTTAATTGAGTCAGTTTGTATTATTATTAGATTATAGCATAATCCACAACAAAAATAAAAAAGAAACGTATGAAAGTTTCAAGAGATTGATGTTCAAACTTTTTGTTTAAGGTTATAATCTTGATGAAACCTTTGTCCGAGGTTTGTTTGAGTGAAATCCTTGCAAAACAAATTCAGATAAAATGTTAGAATTCTTTGAGGAGAAACTCTGACGCTCAAGTAGACTCAAAGTAGACCAAGAAAGTATTTAAGGAGTCAAGAAATTCTCTAAGTGTATGAGTGTGCTGTCATGTCGTATGAATAACGTCTATATAGTTAAGTACATAAAAGATAGAAAGATAATGCCACAAGGAATAACTAACTTGATGCCAAAAGTACTACCTTAATATCCTCCACAATGGGAGTAAGCGACATCATGGTGATCCTCAAATATGGTTAGAGAATAACCTGTACGGTGGTTATTCTCCGCCTAGGTCAGGTACGACCCTAACATAATGTCAGGTAGGGCAAAAAATGTGCTTTGCGTGTTTCTCAAAACCTTTGACAAAATCACAAAGGTCCAGAGGCCATTTATTGTAAAGCCCCACAAACCAGAGGCTTCTCCTGAGCAGAACCATATAAGTTCAAAGTTCTTCCCTAAGATCTTCAGAGATATCTGAGATAAAGATAGAGGTGACTCGTTTCACCTCTTCTTGTCACGTGTTAATCTCCGTTCGTCAGATGAACAAAGTTGTGTTGGAAAATTAATTTTAAGTTTGTAGGACTCTTAATTAATTTGGAATAATTTTGAACTTGTAGGGTTCTTAATTATTTGGTGGTCGAGAATTATCTACATCTTAAGTAGATAATTATAACATTTTATATTTTCTCAAAATTAATTTTCGGTGAGTGAAAAATGACATGCTTCGATAAATGAAATGAGTATTGGGTTTGATCCTAATTAATGGAGTTGATCTTAATTAAATTTGGTGGATAATAGCCCATTGGTTAATTTGGGCTTAGCATATTAATCAGCCCATTAGTATGGCCTATCATATAATTATATCGATTAATTAAAAGATATGATGGGCACATATACTATGACCATATTTCATTTAAGTTGAACTTTTTGTTTGATCTTTGAAATTGGTGAAACCACCAAAGTGTAATGGTTTGGCTTAATTGCCTTAATGCCGTTGTGGACCGTAATTAAAATTCTAATTATGTATATTTAATTTGATCCCTTCATGACCCACTATAAAAAGAGGAGGTGTAACATTGTTTCAAACACACCAACAAGAAGTTCATCTTCTTCTCCTCTTCTCTACATACATTCTAGTTTGCATTTTAGGAGTATTGTTTTGCTCGGTTCTCTAGTCTCGTCAAGTTCGCCGGAGCCTCGAGAGTTTGTGGTGCTATCTCTAAAGGACGAAGCCGTTTCATCTTTGGGAGCGATACGTCAATCCGTGAGCACTACCGTGGCGTATTTCATCTTGCGGAGAGATGACTCATCGACTCGGCTATATAGTTTGTATTTATTTTAATTGTCAATATAATTTTATTTAACGATCTATTTATTCTTGTATTTAGCAACATGTACTCAATAAGTTGATATTATTCTTTATCATATACATAAAGGGACGAGAAACATAAGATTCGGGACGAGCACGAGAAGAAACGAGACAAGAAGAACATCCCTGCACAAATTTAAACATTTCGACGATCCAAGATTATTGTCGAAATGGTCTTTACCACTATGGTGATTGTTGTTGTGGTCACCAAAGGTTCTTCATGATATTTACTAATTCAGCGATCGCTGAAAATATTCTTTAAGAAAAATGACAATCGTCATTTTGGTCGTTAGACGTTATGCCCAGTTTTTACGTAAATAGCGATCGTCAATTTAGCCATTACCATTTTGGCGATCTGCTTCGGGTAACCGTTTTAGTACATGTACCCTATTATTTATATATCTTCTATAATCCTTCCATACTAGATCGAGTGTGTTGGGAACCTTTTTGATGATTGTGGAAATCATTATTTATATGTTTTGATGATGCGAAACCATATTATATATGCATAATATTAAACTGTGCTTACACTTTAATGTCTATTGATGCTTAGATGTTTATGCTTTATTTCTGTCTAGAATAGATAGACTCAACAGATGGTTAAGTGTAAGGACAGATCGATGAAAGACAGATCGTGTCGATAGGAACCATCTGTGTTCTCAATAGTAGATCAGCTAACATGTAAGATCAGGTTGAGTTTACAACCTGTGTCATAGAGCTTGATCTTATTTTGTCTATCTAGTAGAAGGGAGATCAACCTGTAAGGCCAGATTAAATTAACGATCTGTGCTATAAAGATCGACCTTGTGGTGTAGCAGGTTAAGTCAAAATGTGAGAACAGGTCGATGTAACGATCTGTTCATAGGACTAACCTGATCCATCTAGACTTAGTTTTTATTGCATCTTTTATCGCACAGCATGCAAGCATTCTTACCGAGGATAGATCGATAGAAGATCGATAGCAGATCGATGGACAGCTAGCTGTTTATAGACTCCAACAGCTAGACATCAACAGCAAGTGATCAACTGCTAAGTGATCAACAACAAGTGATCAACAGCTAGAAACAAAGATGCACCTGCTCAAAGAACAGCGAGCTGTGCTCTTAGGATCAAGGAACAGCGAGCTGTTTAAAGCAGGTGAAGAAATCACAGTGAGTGCTCCATAACTTCAAACAGTGAGTGCTCAAAGGGTTCAAACAGTGAGTGCTCAAAGGGTTCAACAGAGAGTGCTCAAACAAAGGATTAAACAGCGAGTGGATCAAACAGCGAGTGGAATCAACCGCAAGCACTCGGACAGCGAGACTTTGCCAAAAAGGAGCCAGTGCTCACAGACTCCAACAGCTAGCTGTATATCAAACAACTAGAACTCATGTTTTCGAAGGAACAGCGAGCTGTGTATATCAACAGCTGGACTTCAAGAAAAATGAATTCACCTGTTCACAGCAGCGAACTGTGTATAACAACTAGATATCAACAGCTGGATGTCAAACTGCTAAACATCAACAGCTAGACGCCAACAGCTGGACTTCAACAGCTAGACGTCAACAGATGATATACAACAAGTAGCTGTGTATATCAACAGCTAGACTTCAGTTGGAGGAAGCTTTAATCTACCTAAACTGATAGAGCCTACCTGTCCTATGCCACGTCAACATCCACGTAGGACAAACTCCAACAGCTAGAAGTACAGTCAGCAGTCAACGGTCAAAAGAGCATTTAATGCTTACTGCAAAAGCTGCAAAGACTTCCAACGGCTATAATTCAAATATGCCTATAAATACTTCAAGCCTTCTTCAGAAATGGGGTTCGTGAGTTCGTGATATTGCCCAGAAAAAGCTACAACGCTACAAGATTCTCTCAAGTTTTCCATTGATTTATTCAACACTAGATATAGATTATATACATCCTTGAGTGTTGTAAATTAGAGAGAGATCACCATTATTCTGAAGATAAACCCGCTAGAACTTACATTAGTTTTGAGCCTACAAAGCCCATAGTTCTAGTTTCCTCCATAGCCAAAAGCTCGGAGGAAGAACGATTATAAAACTGAACCCAGATCTCATACTCGACGAGTTTAAACAAGAGAGTTGTAATCTCGTACTCAACGAGAATAAATAAGCGAGTTTTAGCTCGTACTCAACGAGGATAAATAAGCGAAGGATCCAAGGTTAACAGATTCATCGATATATCTTTGATCGATCGTGGACGTAGGGGGTTTCCCGAACCACGTTAAATATTGTGTGTTCTTTTATATTTTGCATTGCATTAGTTTGATTCTTTGTTTATCACTTCACCAGCGAGCTGTGCATTTGAATCAACTTCATAAAGAACACTCGGTATAAACAAAACATATTTTCTAAGTGTAAGAGCAACCAACATACTCACAGCTTCCGCACACGATCTGTGTTTGGACAGATCGTCTGGTAAGCTCCAGCTAGCTGTCAGTCTAACTGCTCCTTGACAGATCGCTCACGCTCTGTGTTGAGAACTTA
This sequence comes from Leonotis leonurus, assembly GCA_026898415.1. Taxonomy (NCBI): domain Eukaryota; kingdom Viridiplantae; phylum Streptophyta; class Magnoliopsida; order Lamiales; family Lamiaceae; genus Leonotis; species Leonotis leonurus. The sequence goes on along the minus strand of JAPKLX010000112.1, from coordinate 548,682 downwards.
CTTGAGCAGCTAGAACTCTCTCTACAACAGAGGAGATTGACTGCTATTAACAGCGAGCTGTTCTGGTATCAACAGCAAGCTGATTCTCAACCTGCTGTTCAAACAGCCAAACGCGAAAAGTTGGATTGTGGTGTATTCCCCCCCCCCATACACCACACCTACTCTCCCGGGACCCAACAAGTGGTATCAGAGCAGTGGTTCAACCGACCACTGTATCTTTTACACGGGTTTTCAACCTGCATGGTCAATTGAATAGATCCTATCTTAGAAAATTATTTTACATCCCTTACTGCATTCTGTTGCATATGGATTCTCATCTTCTTAGGTCTTGCATAGAATTCTCCATCGAAGGCTACAATGAATGGAGTTACAGAATTGAAATGTACCTACGAGCTCGTCATGTGCAAATGTGGGACATTATCCAAAATGGACCAGCCATTATCTATGAAAATAGAGAGGAGCAGACAAAAGGAGACCAAGCTGGAGTGAAAAAGCTTAAAGATCCCATGACATTCACAAGTGCAGAACGCAGGGTCGCTGAGCTGGATAATTATGCAAAAGGGCTCATATCGAGTACCGTACATGGCGTGCATGTGGCCAAGATTAGGCACTTGGAAACTGCCAAAGAGATGTGGGATATATTAAAGTAATTAAGCTTGGGATCAGAGGGGATGAAGGAGATCAGGCTATCTATTGCCTGCAACAAGTTCGAGGAGTTCCAGATGAAACCTAATGAATCGATTCAAGAGATGCAGAACAGATTCACAGAGATCGCGCTGGAAATTGCATCCATGAGTCCAAACAAATACACCAAACGTGAACTAAACATGAAGATCATCCGAGCTCTACCTGAAAATTGGCATATCTATGTTGCCTTGATCCAAACAAGATCAAATTTCAACTCTTTATCTTGTGATGATATATTTAATATTCTTTCAGGTAATGAGTATGAAATTAACAGACTTCATGGCACAGATAAGGTCAACAATGAAGTTGAAGCCAAAAGGAAAAAGGAGGTTGCATTTAAAGCAAGATCATCTGTTGGGAACCCCACAGAAAATTTAAGTTTTGATGATGTTCTCTCGAAAACACACTTGGTATTATTTATGTTCTGTATTATTTCTATTCTGTTTCTATGTGACAGAAAGTTGAAGCAAGTCTAAATACTTGAAAGTTGGAGCAAGACAACTTTAACAGAAAGTTGAACCAGAAAGCTTCAAACAGAAAGATGAAAGAAATCTCAGACAGAAAGTTAGAGCAAGACAACTTTAACAGAAAGTTTAACCAGAAAGCTTCAAACAGAAAGATGAAAGAAGTCTCAGACAGAAAGCTGAAGCAAGTCAACTTTGACAGAAAGTTGAACCAGAAAAGTCTCAGACAGAAAGTTGAAGAATGTCAACTATAACAAAAAGTTGAATCCAGAGACTTAAACCAGAAAGTTGAAAGATGTCAACCCAGACAGAAAGTTGAACCAGAAACACTTAACCAGAAAGTTCAACCAGATCAACTTTCAAATACTGAAATCAGATGAAATGTCCCTAAAATCCCAGAGTCTTAACAAGTCCCTCGTGCCACAAAAGGAATAGAATCAATCAAGATCTGAAAAGGAAGACTATCTGTCAAACGATCTGCTTACCATATTTGGAGGATTCTGTCAAACGCATTAGAAGGCAAGAGGAGATAATTTTGGGATCCACTTTCCCTGATTGATGAAATCACATTTACTTCAAATCAATCAAGTTCAACGGTCAGAATTTCAAAATTCCGCACCTATAAAATCTCGGAACAAAGATTAGCAGAATGTACGCGAATAAGCTTGCTATATCATTTTAAATCTACTCTGCCCAGAAATCATCTCATCCATCGAAGCATTTACTGAGAAAAGATTTCAACCAGATCGTGTTCCGAACCGTTCTTTATCATAATCATCCCTCGATTCAAGTTTGTCTTATCGAGAAAGGAAGGAGATCTTTGCTAGCTAGTAGTTTTCTAGTGGATTAACGTGAAGAAATCCTGTTTACAGTAGCTTTCTGTAAGTTGTAAAGGGACACGACCCTTATTCGTGCATAAGTTTCAATTAGGTTTGTAATTGAAACTTGTGGCTCGTTCTCAGCAAGTATAAATAAGAAGAGTATCCTAGTAGTGGATATCTAATCTAGTTTGGATTAGACCGTGGACGTAGGGGGTTTCCCGAACCACGTAAAATAACTGTGTTATTTCCTTTATGTATTTTCATTTCAGTTGTTTTATTCACTATCTGTCATACTCATTCAATCTGCATTCTTAATCAATCTTATAAATTCTTGGTTAAGTTTCCTAAAGATTTTCAAAACAAAGAGCACCGACTAAGTCCACCATTATTCCGCACACAATACACTGTTGGAGAATAAGATTACTCTTACTTTCTGCTTTGTATTACTCACTCGAGAGATTCTGCTTGGTTAGAACACGATTGATTAGATTAATCTATCTTGTCTGACATATTGAGCAATCTGAATTACAGAAAGCTTAAATCTCTCCTTTAATCAGTCAAGTAAACTGAAAAGTTTGTGTATTTGGTGT
>JAPKLX010000112.1:490976-514754 GCA_026898415.1 Leonotis leonurus | reverse complement strand
CCCCCCCCCCCCCCATACACCAAACTAGCTCTTTCGGGACCAACACTGTGCTTGATACCCATGGTTTTCGCAAACTTGAAGAAATTTTTGCCCTGGTTACTCGTTGCAAAGGTTCTTGAGTTTATTAAATCCTTCTTATATCTGCAACATGCTACTAGTACTGCTTTAATTTTCTATATGAACTACTCAAAATATTAACTGTTTATTAACTGTTTAGATGTGAACATCCATGCTAGTTCATATAAACTGATAAATATACATACACTTGCCCTATATGTTCTTATGATTTTAAGCTTCTGCAATATTGTCACCTCCCGCCCCAACATGTTCTTGGGAAAACAAGTGGCTACATTCTACTTGACATGGGAGAATGACAAACATGATTTTGAAGCAAATGTTTTGATGCCAATCGGCGACAGAACCAGCAAAACACCATACAACGTCATCCAAATGATCAACCATGCATATCGGTTGAAAGACGAAGGTCTGAGTTTGGACAATATCACTCCTCAACAACTGCAAGAGGCAGTAGAAATTATGATGGTCATACCCATTTCATATTCTGGAAGGATGTTTCAGCGGTCTCTACTCCAACCAGGTTTCAAGTTGCTGTTTGAATTGTTTCAGAGAATTTTTCTCAACCACAGTGGATCATATGATCAAGTCACACCTGAGAAATTCTGAATTCTCACGGCAGTTGTTCTTAACCTTCGAGTCAACTAGAGCCGAATCCTGTTTGAGTTGATGGCTAAGGAAGCTAAACTGGTGACTTATACCAGGGATAGCAAAGGCAGAGGAACTTCAGTGGAAGTTAAGAGGAATCTCAGACATTCCACCAAAGTTAGTCTGATGGTGGAACGATACTTCAAACAGCAAGTATGGGAGGATGCAGTAGAATTCAACTCAAGTCTTTCCATACCCAAAGATCAACATCAGCTAGAGATGTCTTTGGGACTCTCACCAGCCTTCTTCAACAAGATAACCGATGAAGTACACCGTGATGCAGCTCTGGAAATAGGAAGCTCAAATCCTACATGGATGCCACCTGCTAAAGGTGTGGAAAAGCAAAAGGGCAAGTCCAAAAAGGAGAAAGTTGTGAAGGAAAAGGTGACACGCAAGACATCTGCCAAACGAGGTAGCTCTGTTGAGACAGAAACTTCAGTATCGCAACCTAAACAAAAGAAACGTCGACTACAGAAAGTCCAAGAGTCTTCACCACCACCAGAACCTGTCGCAGAACAATCAGAACAATCAGATCAACCAGAACACACGACAACAGAACAAGAAAAGGAGGCAAAACAGGCAGAAACAGAGGTACCAGAGGCTCCAGCTCCTGCTATGGAACCAGAAACTTCATCAAACCCACAACAGGAGAAAGACTTCTCTCCAGCCAGAACACCTACACCCTCACCAAACAGAATGGAAAGGATAAGTGAGGATGAAGAGGAAGGAGAGTCAGCTGATGAGGAAGAAGAAAGGAAGCGTCAGGCAGAAAGTGTTATCAATCTGCTGGAGAATGAAGCAGAACACTCAGTGCTGCAAGACTTTCCTGGTATTCATTGTTTACCAGAAAGTTTGGATACAGCCAAGCGCGTCAAGTTCTACTTGCTGGTTAAAGACAACGAGTACTACATTTTTGATGCTCTGCTTCAACTCAAGATAATTGACGACTTGAAGAAGGAAGAGGCCACACTACTCAATCTACTCCAAGTCACCACAGTCCAAGAAGTCAGAGCAGAATACAAGCAACTCATTTCTGGGCTCATGAAAGGTGAGGCAGAAATTTTGAAGATCAATCTGGAGACACCACACCAAGAACCTGCACCAACAGAACAACCACCATTCGAACCAGAACAGGAAGCAGATCAACCCAAGAAACCTACCAAGAAAACACCAATCATCAATCTCGACTCTGGTGATGATGAACCTGTCGGACAAAACATTGGTGGCGAGCCAAGCAACGACATATACACACAAGGAGCTGCCCAGAAACTGAAGAAGCATATCAATTTCTACACCATGGAAGAGCTTCTGGAAAGAGAACCCAACACCTTCAATAACTATCAACTAGACAATCTGATCACTCTTCGAGTTGAAGATCAGATGAGTGATATTTGCAACACACTTCAAGAGAAGGCCACCCAAATACTTTCTGATTTTAATCAACATCAGAAAGATTACGTGAACGACATGGATCGTGACATCAGAAGCAAGCTCAAAACAGTCAGAAAAGAACTTGATAAAAAGATTGATGATGACAGATTGGCAAACGAAGCAGGTCAAGCCAAAATCAATCTTCGACTGAATGGTATAGAAGAAAAAGCTGAGAAGACCACTACCTTGGTAGCTGACCTCTTGGTCAAACAACAAGAAACCATTGATGCTGCGGTAGCACAGAAAGGAACTCAACTTGCTGCTCAGTTGAAAGAAGATACTGACTTATCCATCCATTCTCAATTCGCCAAATTTGAAAATGAAAAATTGGTGGAGCTGATGCAGAAACATCAGATGGATGTCTTAAATGATCTTCTTTACCCGAATCCAGAAGATTTTGAGAACCAGAGCAACCGCCTTGCTGCTGTTGAAGAACTTCAAGAGACTTATGACAAAACCCTGTCTACAATGAACAGCAGGCTCGAGCAGAAACTGGACGCCTCCAACCAGACAATCAACTTTCTGCTTAGATTCAAAGCAGATGCTGAAGAGAAATTTGAGAAAATGACTGAAGAGATAGCCTCACTTCGCACACTCATCACTACCTTCTTTGATGATGTCGAAAAGGGGGAAATCTCGGGAGGAAAGGGTAGCAGCAAGGGTGGTAAAGATAGCAGCAAGAGCTTGAGAACAGAAGAGGTGGAAATCGAAACAGAAACACCAGCACCAACTCAACCCAGGCCTACCACACCTCCAAGACCTGACCCCACTCTACTTGGAACTGAAGAAGTCCAACAAGCACCTCAGATCCCCAGTGATAAAGGAAAGAAACCAGTAGATGAGGGAGATCAAATTGCGGAGCTGTTGCTGTTTGGAGTGAGCATGGATCAAGCATGTGATCCAGTATTCAGAACACAGTTCTATAAAGAACAGGCAGAGAGAGAGAGAAAGCTAGCTGCGCAGGAGGCCAAGGAAAAATCATTTCAAACTCATTTCTCTTCGCCTTCATCTACAGAACGTTCATAGCAGCAGTCATCACAATCAACCACCCAGTCCAAGAAGAAGAAGAAGAAACCATTCTCATGGAATCTATCCCTGCAGAAGAAAACACCTAATGATGCATGGGTTCCAGAGGGTGACCAAAATGACTGGGAAAAGGTCAAGCAAGGCTTCATTTTAAACAGATACTTTTTGAAGGAACCTACATACTCAGAGTCTACACCGGATGAAGACTTTATTCGATATCTGGAGAACTTCAGTGATCAAAGCTTGATACAGAGGATCAGAACAGCTGCATCTTATGCCAAAATTCAACTCAAGGCTCCAGAAAAGGAATTCATGGTGTGCCCAACAATACCAGGCAGTAACATTCCTGACAAGACCTATATTTTGAATTACATCAATCAACTGGCCAAGATCAAGGGATATAAGATCGACAATCACGATCCCAATTACGCCAGGGTGAGAGATGGAATCTATGAGAGCATTCAGTTAGTCTCTGATGCACAGAGAGAGAAGATGAAGAAGGGCGGAGCAGCCAGATGGTTCTCTTAAATAGATCTTATTCCTTATCTTCTGCTTTTGCTCTCTGTTATCTCTACTGTCCACTTGTACTTATCGATTCATATATCTATTGATGTGGGTTTTCTAAAGAAAAAATCTTATTGTCCAGTAACTCTCTTGTTATTTATTGTTATTTAACTTAAATAACAATTGGCTAATCTCTCCAGAACATGATACATGTTAATTTGATTACGCTGATTAAGTGTGGTTTCGACATCATCAAAAAGGGGGAAATTGTTGGGAACCCCACAGAAAATTTAAGTTTTGATGATGTTCTCTCGAAAACACACTTGGTATTATTTATGTTCTGTATTATTTCTATTCTGTTTCTATGTGACATAAAGTTGAAGCAAGTCTAAATACTTGAAAGTTGGAGCAAGACAACTTTAACAGAAAGTTGAACCAGAAAGCTTTAAACAGAAAGATGAAAGAAATCTCAGACAGAAAGTTAGAGCAAGACAACTTTAACAGAAAGTTTAACCAGAAAGCTTCAAACAGAAAGATGAAAGAAGTCTCAGACAGAAAGCTGAAGCAAGTCAACTTTGACAGAAAGTTGAACCAGAAAAGTCTCAGACAGAAAGTTGAAGAATGTCAACTATAATAAAAAGTTGAATCCAGAGACTTAAACCAGAAAGTTGAAAGATGTCAACCCAGACAGAAAGTTGAACCAGAAACACTTAACCAGAAAGTTCAACCAGATCAACTTTCAAATACTGAAATCAGATGAAATGTCCCTAAAATCCCAGAGTCTTAACGAGTCCCTCGTGCCACAAAAGGAATAGACTCAATCAAGATCAGAAAAGGAAGACTATCTGTCAAACGATCTGCTTACCATATTTGGAGGATTCTGTCAAACGCATTAGAAGGCAAGAGGAGATAATTTTGGGATCCACTTTCCCTGATTGATGAAATCACATTTACTTCAAATCAATCAAGTTCAACGGTCAGAATTTCAAAATTCTGCACCTATAAAAGCTCGGAACAAAGATTAGCAGAATGTACGCGAATAAGCTTGCTATATCATTTTAAATCTACTCTGCCCAGAAATCATCTCATCCATCGAAGCATTTACTGAGAAAAGATTTCAACTAGATCGTGTTCCAAACCGTTCGTTATCATAATCATCCCTCGATTCAAGTCTGTCTTATCGAAAAAGGAAGGAGATCTTTGCTAGCTAGTAGTTTTCTAGTGGATTAACGTGAAGAAATTCTGTTTACAGTAGCTTTCTGTAAGTTGTAAAGGGACACGACCCTTATTCGTGCATAAGTTTCAATTAGGTTTGTAATTGAAACTTGTGGCTCGTTCTCAGCGAGTATAAATAAGAAGATTATCCTAGTAGTGGATATCTAATCTAGTTTGGATTAGACCGTGGACGTAGGGGGTTTCCCGAACCACGTAAAATAACTGTGTTATTTACTTTCTGTATTTTCATTTCAGTTGTTTTATTCACTAGCTGTCATACTCATTCAATCTGCATTCTTAATCAATCTTATAAATTCTTGGTTAAGTTTCCTAAAGATTTTCAAAACAAAGAGCACCGACTAAGTCCACCATTATTCCGCACACAATACACTGTTGGAGAATAAGATTACTCTTACTTTCTGCTTTGTATTACTCACTCGAGAGATTCTGCTTGGTTAGAACACGATTGATTAGATTAATCGATCTTGTCTGACATATTGAGCAATCTGAATTACAGAAAGCTTAAATCTCTCCTTTAATCAGTCAAGTAAACTGAAAAGTTTGTCTATTTGGTGTATTCCCCCCCCCCCCCATACACCAAACCTAGCTCTTTCGGGACCAACATCATCTTCAAAGATGACCTCCACCAGCGAAGCTCAAGAAGAGATTTCGTATGAACAGCTTATGCAAGAATATGCCTCCATGACTAGGAGATTCAAAGAGATTGAAGTACGTGCTAACAAGTACAAGAAGCTCTACCGCGATAGAATGCGGGAGAACTCAAGAAGCTTGATGAACTCTGACAGACAGCTCAAAGGAAAGAAAGTTGTTCTGCTAGTCGAGGATTCCACAGATTCTTCCTCAAGCTTATCATCAGATGACGAAACGTATATGGCTCGAATTTTGGAAGATGAGGATGATTCTAATGTGGTAAATTCTAATCGATCTGAACTGTCAATAGATTTATCTAACGTTCCTATGTAGGAAGGAGCGAGAAAAATCGATTACTGGCCAAGAGGGAAGAATGCATCTCCCACTGCTACAATCATAGAGCCACCTGTCAAGAAAAAGAACAGGTCAGCTCGTTCTCAAAAGAATATATAGCAGCTTTAGGCCAATGCGCAGAGAGGTGATCAAATCAAGTCAAGATGGACTAAAACGGATCACTGACAAGCTGGAGCCGCAGTTGTTGCTTCAATGGATTAAACATAAGTAATAAAGTACAGATCAATCAACAAAGAGAGTATCTGTAACGATCTGTACTACCAGCAAGAAGACAACCCGACATCAATCAACTAAAAGATCAAGTCACATGAAATTCACAGAGAAATAAACAGACCGTGACTTAAGATCAGTACCTAGATCGTTAAAAAGGGGTACATAGCGGGAAACAGCTTAACTCCATGAAATTCAAGGAGTAATCTAGCGAGGGGGAATGCAAAGCAAAAATGCAGCTCACAGATAAAGGTCACAGATCGTCACCAACAGATCATGTACCAATAATCAACAAGTGGTTCAAATACAAGTGGTACAGATCATCAAATTACTAGCAAGCTGCATCAAGAGCTCAATATACCAACAACTAACTGCATTCATCAAGTTGTCTCTCTACAAAGCATCTTCAACAATTCAACAAGCGAACAAGCTTATCTATAGATAGCAGATTAAGGGGGAACCAACTTAAGCTTGTATCAGCTAGCTGTTCAAAACTTCTAACTCAAATTATCTCAATCTGCTTGTATTTCAATTGAAATAAGCTGCTATGTTCATAAATTTCTAATAAAAATGAATTGTCTCATGTTATTTCATGTCTTCTTTCAGAATTAATCGAATGTTGCTAAGTAAATGAGATTGAGGACGCTTAATCAAATTTGTGGATGCATCTGTCTCAAGCAGAAAGAAGCAAAGTTTACCCATCACAGCTCACTCCTAAAATATTCAAAGCAGATAGACCAACAGGTGGAAGCATCACCTTCCTTGAGTTGGTATTTTTCAAAAAATTTGAACACTGAATTTGTAGACTCCTCACCTTCTTCTGGTGTTTCCTCCTCCTCCATCTCCTCCCTCTGTTGTTTCTCCCTTTCAGCGACAAATAATTCCCGAAAGTCAGGATTTTCTACCTGTTCAGCTTTGTATCCGGCTAGGAACATTTCTTCAGTAAAATCATCTTCTGTCGCAACCTTCTTTCCTTTCTTCTTAGCTAAGGCATCAGCCTTCTCCTTCATTCTCCTCTCCTTTTCTTCATTTTCTAATTGCATTTGTCTAGCCTCAGTTGCCTGTTTGGGATTCATCTTCTTTGATGCTTTTCTTTTGGCAACAGCAGCTGCAGGCTTCTTCTTTTGTGAGACAGAGGGCTGTTTCTTCTGTTCTTCCCCCTTTTCGACATCATCAAAATCTTTCGATATGATGAGCTTAAGGGAGGCAATCTCCTCAGCCATGTCCTTGTACTTTTTGTCCATTTCTTCTTTGTAGTGCAGAAGAGAAGAGATGTTTGCGTTGATCTCATTGAATTGTTTGGAGGATGAAGTGGCTAGTTTCTTGATGTCACTGGACAAGGCGCTGTCTGCGGCTTTCAGAGCAGTTAGAGATTTGTTGATTTGGAAAACTTCATTGCCCGTTGCAAGATCAGCCTCTTCAATCTCTTTCTTTAATAATGGAGCGAGAGCAGAGGGTAATGATGAGGAAAGCACAGCTGGAACATGTTTCTCAATCACAGCTGGAATGGTAGAGTTTTCCATATCCTCCAGCTGTTTCTCCACCTGCTTCTTGACTTCTTCCACCAATTTCTTGCCTGCCTCCATCATTTTATCTTCAAATTTGTTAACTTCGCCTTGGAAGTTGGAAAGTTTTGTCTCGGTCTCTTTCTTGAAGGTATCAAACACCTCTCGGTCACTGTCCAAGTCTTTGTGTAAAGAAGTGGACAGATCGTTGTGAGCCTTTTCAAAATTAGATTCGATACTGCGAATGGCATTCTCCGCTGCATCCTTCACAAAATTTGCTAAGGCAGCTGATCGATCGTTGATGCGGACATGAATAATTTGGCTCAGCTGCTCCTTTGTCAACACGGGGTCAATTGTTTGCATTAACAATTCGTCCAAAGAAAAATGCTGATAGTCAGCTGGAGCAGTGGCCTGTGTATAGATTTCATCAATAACAGCTTCATCGACCTTGTGAGTCTCAGCTTCTTCCATCTTATCATCCTCAACCACAGCATCATCAATCTGTTCTTTCTCCTCAGTTTCCCTTCCTCGATCTGTTCCACATCAATCTCAATAACAGGGGGCTGTGATGTGGAGGCTTGCTTCATGATTGGAGAACTTTGACCAACAGATTGATCAGGGAAGTTGAAAGCAGCATCAAAGTCCCCGAATGACAGATCCACTGCATTATTGAAGAGTACTTGTTCCGTGGAGTAGAAAGGAGCAAGGTCGACCTTCAAAGCAGCCGCTTCTTCCTTCATTTTGGTCAATATATAGGTGCGGAAGTATTGACGGGCGTCTGGAATATCTAGAAATCCAAAATAAGAAATTAATTTGTTCTCCTCCACCTTGAGATCACTAACGGTGAACAACAGAAGGATCGCTTCCAAGACGTAGAATTTGCTATCTCGAATGTCGAGATAGACTTGAAATCTTTTGCCCATATCAAAAGCGGTGGGGGTAAGTTCAATTCCCGGCAAGCTCTTGAGAATTGAATCTGTGGCTGCTTCCTTCATTCCTTCGTAAATCATGTGAGCCCCAACCAATCGTTCGGTGAGATCATCAGCGGGCTGTTCATGAAGGTTTACAGCAACATCAGCTTCCTTAATGCCAACAGGTGGTTCGGTATCCTCCAATTCATCTATCAATTTACGGGCCGTGGGTTTGGATTGTTCTTTCACGGCCACCTTCTTAGGTGCCTTCTTCTCAGCCTTCTTTTCTGCTTTCTTTTCAGCTTTCTTCTCCACAGTAGGAGGTGATTCCTTTGTCGTTTTTCTTTTCTTCTTTTCAGCAGTGGGCTGTGCTCCCCCAGTTGCTTTCCTCTTTATGTGTTCTGCAACTGCCTGTGTTGCTGCAGCTTCTCCCACGGTTCTCGGTTTCTTGATTGGTATCACCCATTCATTATTGGACTGGCCAACAGCAATCATAGCTTCTCGAATTTTGTCATCAGTCACCTTTACGAAAATTTGAGCTGCTATCCCCAAAGACATCTCAACCTGATGTCTGGATTTTGGAACTATCAATTCTGGATCAAATTCGATGGCCTTGTGCCATTTATCTTTGTTGTATACTCCATCAACCATGGTGCTGATTTTGGTGGACAGGCGAAGAGGGCGCTTGACATGTAGATGAATGCAAGCTCCATTTGCATTTAGTTTGAGATCGATCTGCTTTTCCTCATCCACAATTAGTTTGTGCAGCGATCTGCCCCAGTTGATGTTGAGATTTAGAAGTACGGCTGTCAGCACTTTGAGTTTTATGGGAGTCACTGCATCAAAGGTTCCTTGGTGACCCAAAAAGACTTTTTGAACAAAGTCCAAAAGCACGCGATATGTGGGCAGCATTGAACTCCTTGTGATAGCTTTCCCATCCCACTCTATAGGGTGCGCTACCATCAAGTTTATTGCTTCTGCTATCTGCTCGTGTGAAACTTCCTCAATCATCATCCCTTCGTCGACTAAATCGTAAGTGTTGAGAATCATATCAATCACTTGTTTGTGCTCCTTTGCTTCCTTCCCAATCGGCAATTCAATTGAATATTCATCATTGTCGTCCTCTATCCAAGATCAGAAAAATAGAGCTACTTGACACGGGAGATAGAATCGGGGCTCCTTTGTAATTATCTTGTGAAATCCTACAAGAATCACAAGAAATCGGTTAAGTATAGGACACAGTTGGAAGTTTTCAGATTGATAGCTTGAGCAGATCGAATTATCGATCTGTAGATTAACAGCTCGCTGTTAGTATAGCAAGGTAATAGCGAGAATATGAGTAGAAAGTTATAGTAATATAGGACAGGTCGAATTATAAGTTATTAACACAGAATTAACCCTGATTAGTCCAAAACATGCTTAAATTAGGAGTTTGTGACTTTATTTCTTCTAAGTCGTATAATGTATGGATTAATGGGTTGCAATACCATCAACAGCACAACATTATGCATGTTACGTTTACGGTTTGATTTTATGTACCATTATATAGCTAAATCTAGAACATAATCAATATATATATCAAAGCATTCATATATGTAGAGTTTCGTAAGTGCACACCCAATATTAAACCCTAGATCATGCTTATCTAAACATTTAAGCAACCTGAACAGGCTTCCATTTTTGAAAAGAGGTCATCAAGGAGAGAGTATCCATGATGACAAAGAACGGCTCTGGGTTCAGGAGAGAGTCTGGCTTCAATCAATTGAAGCATTTTGGACACTGGAATGGGTGAAGCAGCATGCGATGATGAAGAACTTGCTTCGGAGTTTGTCATTTTGAAGGATGTGTAGTAGGTTGTTAGGACAGGGTTTGAGTGTTAAAAATTTGAATGTTCAAGCTTTTTAACAATGGCGGTTTTTAGAGAATATATGAGTGTGTAGGAGACGAAGCAGTCAAACAGTCATATATATATAGACACATCAACGCATAGGATTAAAAGATATAAAGTAAATTCAATCTACGGTTGAAATGACTCCCTGAAGTAATGATTTTCCCGCCCACTCTAGCGTATTAACTTCACACGCTATTGGCTGTGACGGCAGCAAGTCACATCTCTGCAATTTCACGAATGTCGAGGTCTGCAGCATTTAATGATCTTTCTCTTTTTCCCTCAATGATATTATGCAAATAAATGATATTCAATGTTAATCATTAGTAAAGAATAGCAAGAGAATGGAGAAATAAATGAAGAATTAGATGTCATAAATGAATAGCGAGAGTTAGGTTCCCCCTTAATAGATGCCAGACAGATTGTTTTGATGTGAAAACAATCTGTTCTTCGATGATCTCTCGCTGTTGAGAACAAGTAACATCAAGCTGTTGGTTACATAATCTCTCGCTGTTGAGAACAAGTAACATCAAGTCTGTTTAGAATGTTTGAGTCGAACAGCTAGACATTTGTATTTTCAACAGCTCGCTGTTGATTTATAATCCATCTAGCTGTTGTTTGTTTTAGTCCATTTTGAAATGATAGATCATTTTTCTTCATAGGTTCCCCCTTGATTAATGAACCAGATAGTTGGATCAACCTGTTTCTTAGGTTTCCCTTGAACAGCTAGACATCAAGGTAAATGATCTAGCTGTAGTGAAAGTTATTAATCAAAGGAATGATTAATAAATAGATGGATGAGAAATAGTGTGACAACAGATCGTATTGTACCATTTACAATCTGTTGTTTACACTTGTACCATTTTCGATTAAGTTGATTAATCCCAACTTGCCACAAAGCATTTTGAATCTGTCCTCGGCTAATGCTTTGGTTAGGATATCAGCTCGCTGCACATCAGTATGAATTTTTTCTATTTTGATGTTCTTTCTTTCCACGTGGTCACGGATAAAATGATGACAAACATCCACGTGTTTGCATTGAGTATGAAGTACTGAGTTTTGTGTTATTGCTATGGCGCTTGAGCTGTCACAGAATATTGTAACTGCATCCATCTGTACTTCGTAATCTTTTAGCTGTTGTTTGAGCCATAGGATTTGTGCGGTGCAACTCCCTGCAGCCATGTATTCTGCTTCTGTTGTAGAGGTTACAACCGAAGTTTGCTTTTTAGAAAACCACGAGATGAGCTTGCTTCCAAGGAATTGACAAGTCCCAGAGGTGGATTTTCTATCAAGCTTGCAACCTGCATAATCAGAATCAGAATAACCAGTTAATACAAAATTATCATCACAAGGATACCATAAACCTATTTCAATGGTCCCTTTGAGATAACGCAAAATTCGTTTGGCTGCTTCTAAGTGGGATTCCCTTGGACTTGCTTGATACCTAGCACAAACTCCAACTGCAAAAGTAATATCAGGTCGACTAGCAGTTAGATATAAAAGTGAACTGATAATACCACGATACATTTTTACATCTATTGCCTTCCCGTGTGCATCAGGGCCAATCTGCCCATTGGTTTGCATAGGAATTTTTCCTTGTTTGCAATCTTTAACTCCAAACTTTGTGATGAGATCGTTGATATATTTGGATTGATTAATAAGGATCCCATCAGCAGATTGTTTGACTTGCAAGCCTAGGAAGAAGTTCATTTCTCCCATCATTGACATCTTGTACTTGTCCTGCATTAGCTTACTAAACTTGTTACAAAGGAATTCAGATTTGGATCCAAAAATGATATCATCAACATAAATTTGGACTAAAAGGATATAGTCTTGAACTTTGATGGTGAATAATGTCTTTTCAACTGATCCTCATTTGAATCCTGATTGAAGTAAGAATGTAGACAGTGTCTCATACCAAGCTCGAGGAGCTTGTTTTAGACCATACACTGCTTTAGTTAATTTGTACACCTTGCTCTCATCTTCAACTTCAAACCCAGGTGGTTGTTCTAAGTAGACTTCTTCTTCCAAAATCCCATTCAAAAACGCACTTTTTACATCCATCTGGAATACTTTGAAGCGTTGGAAAGCTGCATAAGCAAGAAACAATCTGATGGCTTCTAGTCTTGCAACAGGTGAAAATGTCTCATCAAAGTCAATCCCTTCTTGTTGACAATAACCTTTTGCGACTAGCCTTGCCTTGTTTCTTACTACTTCACCTGTTTCATCTCTTTTATTCTTGAATATCCATTTGACTCCAATCACACCTTGATGTCTCGGTCGATCTACCAAGTACCATACTTCATTTCTCTTAAATTCATTTAGTTCTTCTTGCATGGCATTGATCCAATCTGTGCTTTGCAATGCTTCTTCGATGTCCTTTGGTTCGGTGTGAGCTAGATAGCAACTTAGTAATGCACTTTCTCCATGTGTGTGTCTCGTTTTAACTCTATCTGTTGGGTTCCCAACAATGAGATCAGTTGTATGGCTATCTACCCATCTTCTTCGTCTCTTCATTTCATCCGCAGATACTTCGATATCTATTTCATCGGGTGGATTCTCGAATTCAGGATGATCTATGGTAGGAACATCAAAGAGATCGTTAGTATTTAAATTAATGCTTGATACTTCATTTACCAATGGTTGAACAGATGATTGTTGAGTTGAGGGAGGGGGAGATTGAGTGTTTTGTTCCTCAACAGATGGTTGAGAATGTTCATGTGAAGTTCCCCCTTCATCTGCATCTGTTCCCCCTAGTTGTGGTATAATTTCAGCAGGTGGACAATCTTCTTCTTCTCCCTCTTTTCTTGGACTCCATAGTAAAATATCATCTATTAATTGACTTTCAGAGTTCTTAAGAGTGGAAGAGGGTGAATTCTTGTTTGATTGATTATCATTTGTTTCTGACACCTCGAAAGTAGTTTCGTCAAATACAACATGAGGTGTTACTTCAACAATATGTTACTTCAACAATAAGGGTTCGCTTATTAAAAACACGATAAGCCTTACTAATGTCAGAATATCCTAAAAATATTCCTTGATCAGTTTTGCTATCAAATGTCGTTAATTGAGTTTTCCCATTATTGTGAATGTAACACTTACATCCGAAAGAACGAAAATAAGTTAGAAGAGGCTTCCTGTTATTCCACAGCTCGTATGGGGTTTTGCCATGACGTAAAGTGACAACAGATCGATTCTGTGTGTAGCAAGCGGTGTTGATTGCTTCTGCCCAGAATTTCTTTGGAAGATTGATTTCATTTAGCATGGTTCTAGCTGCTTCCTTTAATGATCTGTTGCGCCTTTCCACAATTCCATTTTGTTGTGGCGTACGAGCTGCTGATATTTGATGTTGTATTCCCATCTTTGAGCAATAAGCTTCAATCATTTGATTTATGAATTCAGTCCCACGATCAGATCGAATTGTGATGATTGACTTCTCTTTTTGATTTGATAATCTGTTGAGAAGATCAGGTAGCTTTTCAAGGGTTTCCTTTTTCTTATACATAAAAATAACCCAAGTAAATCTAGAGAAGTCATCAATAACAACTAATGTATACTTTCTACCATTTACACTTAATGGAGATACAGGTCCAAAAAGGTCTAGATGTAGAAGTTCTAATATTCTGGTAGTAGAGTGTGCTGCCTTGGTTGGGAAAGATGCTCTTGTTTGTTTTCCCGCTTGGCAAGCTTCACATACATGGTCTTTGTCATATTTTTGATTTGGTAGACCTTCGACCAGTTTGTCTTTGACCAGCTTGTTGATTGATTTGAAGTTGAGATGGCTTAAGCGTTTGTGCCATAACCAGCTGGTGGAAGAGTTTGATGCAGTTACAAGACATATGTCAGTCTGTTCATTCCATTGTACAATGTACAATCTGTCCTGCAAAATTCCGGTAAGAAGAATTTCTTCTCCTTCCAAGCTCTTCACTAGACATTTATTAGCGGTGAATTCTACTCTTTTATCATTAGCACAAAATTGACTAATAGAGAATAGATTATGATTTAAGCCTTCTACATAAGACACATTCTTATTAATTGTGTTACCAACATGTAGATCACCATAACCTCTTGTATAGCCTTTTGAGTCACCTCCAAAAGTTACAATTGGTCCATAGCTTTCTTTGTAGTTGGTCAACAGCTCTTTATCGCCTGTCATATGCTTTGAACATCCGCTGTCTAGTATCCATACTGCGCCCCGAGCTGCATCTCTTCTTCTTCTCGATTTCCTAACCTGCAATGAAAGTTTATTTAGCTACCCTACTGAAGGAGGGTGCTTTGTTAGTAGACATAGTTCCCTTTGGAACCCAAATTTGTCTAATAATAGTAACATTCTGTGAAGGTCTTATTTGTTTGCCACTAAAGTCAATGTATACAACTTTTTTCTTGGCAGGTGGTTGAATAGACACTTGTTTCTTAGGAGCAGTTGGTTCGTAGGGACCAGATAGTTGTCTCGATCTGTTCACGTGCAGTTGCTTCTGGTTGAATGATTTGGGAGCTCGCTGATGGTTATTTTGTTGAACAGATTGATCAAACTTTTGAGCAGTCTGCTTCCTTTGTTGAAATCCAATCCCTTGAGTGGTGAATCTTTGTTGTCGTTGACTTTGATCCTTGATTAGGATAGCTTGTGGCTGTCTCGCATTATTGTAGAGATTTATTATCTTATCTTTCCCCTTCTCTTTGACAAATTTCCCTTTTGGTGGTCCTTTGTCAACTCCGTCAAAACCAAGTCCGGTACGATCTGCAGCTCTTCTTTGCATATCGTTGATGAGTTGAATCCTATCCTCCTTTTTGTGTATTGAGTGATTAACCATGGCACTCAAATCATCGACTTTTCGTTGTGCTGAAGCTTCTCTTTCAATGAGATAAGAAATCTTGGCATTCAAAGTGTAATTTTCTTCGCTCTTGTCTTTGAGTTGTTTGAGTAGAGCGTTTTCCCTATCATTGAATGAGCTGCTGATTTCTTTCATCTCTTGAATAGTATTTGCCATTCTCCCATTCTCTTTTATCGCATGTTTGAATATCTTGTTCAATCTCGCATGATCTTCCATGAGCTTGGTGAAGTCTTCAATGGACAGATCGTCTTCATCTTCTTCATCTATCTCTTCTTCTTCACCCGAGTCATATAAAGGTGAGTTAGAAATAGGAGAAGAATAATTATTTTCTACCTCATTGTTGTCGAGTCCGTTGTCATGACCCATGAGGCATTCATCCCATTCAATATCCAGTTCATTTGCTAAAAAGGCTTCATCGTTGTTGGTCGAGCTATCCGTTAATGTGCTTGGAGCAGCTTGTTCTTCAGCAAGCATGGCTTTCCGTTGTTCTCGAAGCTTTTTGTCTCGCTTGCTTCTGAGTTCTTCTCTTTCTTCCTTGGAGATGTCGGGGCAGTCTGTTTTGAAATGACCTTTCCTACCACATTTAAAACAGGAAAATTCAGATAGGTCAGCTTTAACATATGTGGTAGATTTTACCTCATTCCTCTTATCAGGTCGATCTCCAGATCGATCTCTCCCTTTGAAATTTCTATTGTTATCTTTGTAGAGACGTTTGTATCGGTTTGCTCTTATCTCCATTTTTTGGAATCGTTGAGCCATGAGCGAGTATTCTTCAAAGTAGTTCTTGGTGGGGTAGTTTTCATCATCCGAACTTGATGAATCCTTTACCACTACAACAGGTGCAGATTTTCTTTCCACCTCCTTTTCTTTTAGCTTGGCTTTGAAGGCAGTTTCCTTATCATGGTTTCCTGCAGAGGAGGGTTTGCTAGAGGAAGAATTAGTTATTCCATGAATAGGATTGATCTCGTACTCATTTCCAGTTAGCAAATCAAATAATGAATCAGTGGTGAGAGAATTAAACTCTGGCATCATGGGATGCATGGCTGAGTAGATTTCCCAAGTAGCTGGTAGAGCTCGAATGACTTTCAAGTTTTTCTCTCGTTGAGAATACTTGTTTTGTCGATGATGGCTATTTCAATCAACACTTCAGTGAACCGGTTCTTCATTTGAGCTATAGTCTCTCCAGACTTCATTTTGAATTCTTCAAATTTGTTACAAGCGATAGACAGCTTGTTTTCTTGGATGATGTCTGATCCACGGCTGATTTCTTTGAGTACATCCCACATCTCCTTGGCAGTTTGAAGATGTCTGATTTTGGCTAAGTACACGCCTCTTACTGTACTCGAAATTAGACCTTTGGCAAAGTCATCGAGTCCAGCTTCTTTTCTTTCTTCAACAGTGTATTCGTCAATAGTCTTTTCCTTTTCAACTATGACCAGTGAAGGAGTTGGACCAGTTCCATCCTTTATCTCAGCACTTCCCTTGTTCATGATTTTAATGGGTCCATCAGTAATGACCTTCCACATTTTGATATGTTGTGCACGTAAACACATCTCAATTCTGAAACTCCAGTCTTCATATCCAGCAATGGAGAAATCCTCACAAGCACGTATCATCTGTCCTTCCATAGCTTCAAGGTAGATGATTAAATATAAATGCAAATGCAATATGCGGTGAAAACGTTTTCAAGATCTATCCAAGATGACCACACAGATATAATCTCTTGTGAATTAGAAACAATGGTCAAAATGGACCACGGCTCTGATACCACTTGTTGGTCCCGAAAGAGCTAGATTGGTGTATGGGGGGGGGGGGATACACCAATTCAAAACTTTTTAGGTTTTCTTGTTCAAAGTTTAAGTATAATGCTTAAGCACACTTTAAAATAAAGTAAGCTTAGGTTAGCTTAGGGTTTCTTCTTGGGAAGAAGAAGCACCTTAGCTCAAATAAACCTTAAGTGAAAAGAAACACTTAATAAGATTAACTTTAAGAAAGTTAATCTTGATTAATGTTGTGTGCGGAATTCGGTGGTTAATGCTCTTTGTAGTTAAAAACGTTTTCTTTAGTCAATCTTTAACACAACCAAGTTAATGCAAGATTATGGAGAATATGATAGTAAAGTAAAACAGAAAGTAAGAACACAAGGTATTTAACGTGGTTCGGGATAAACCTTCCCTACGTCCACGGCTCGATCAAAACTAGATCGAAATCTACTATGT
Source organism: Leonotis leonurus (assembly GCA_026898415.1). NCBI lineage: Eukaryota > Viridiplantae > Streptophyta > Magnoliopsida > Lamiales > Lamiaceae > Leonotis > Leonotis leonurus. The sequence continues at coordinate 497,285 of JAPKLX010000112.1, read as the reverse complement.
CTCCTTTCTTTTTACTCGTTGAGTACGAGTCTCAAGTTTTATCAAAACTAGATAACAACTTGAGATTACACTACTTAGATTGAAGAACTACAATCTAAATCTTACAACTTTTGGATCAAAACTAGATCCTAACTTGAGTTTTGGTAAACAACAAATTTCCAGAAACTATCTTCAAAAGAATAATAAAGCACTCAGAGAATACTAGAGCTTGAAGGAGTGCTTTTAGAGCTTTGAATATTTGAAGATTTTTGAGCAGAGTTTGAGCTTTGTTATCGTGAATTCTCGTACTCGTTCCTGGAGGTGAAGGTGGTATATATAGCCTCTTTCAAGAAAACTATCCGTTGGAGAAGAAGATGTCTTTCTTCATCGCATTAATGACTGCATTAAATGCATGGCAGTGTTGTTGAAGCACGCGCTGTCAAATGAGAGTGGTTACCACCTTTCACGAGATTTCCCAATGTATTGCCATACTGGGAATGATTCACCATACTGGAATTTTGATATCCTTGTACTTCATTCCTTAAAGTATGTTGTTGATGTGACAATACACGGAGTGGTTGACTTGAGACAAATTTAAGTATGTCAGCAGTCCACCGTAGTATGGTGTGGATTATAACAGCTCGCTGTCTTACCACAGATGCATATTGTTTCCTACAATATCTTTGACACGAGCAGTCCACACTTTGTTAATTGGTTTGATTCCCAATTAACATGTACTTGATCTTGACCTTTGGAGAAGTTTGAGTTAACAGATCGTATTTGAGATTACGATCTGTTGTTCATATGTCTCGCTGTCCCATAGTCTTTAGCTGTTTCATGAATTCTAGCTGTTCCATGAATTCTAGCTGTTCTATTTGCTCTAGCTGTTTCATTAGCTGTTGATGAGCAGGTGCATATCGTTTCCTACGATATTTGTTTCTAGCTGCTTGCATTGTCTCGCTGTTCCATATAGACAATTTGTATCTCGTTGTTCTTTGTAGACAATCACATTGTCTCGCTGTTCTTTAACGGTCTGTAGAAGTGCAGCTCGCTGTTCCCTTTCAAGACTTCCCTATACAGCTAGATAGAGATAGATCACTATAAGTAAGTTTGAAAATTCAAACTTTCCTTTTACAATTTTGATCTTGTAAAATCTAATCTAGAACAGATTTCAAAAACCAATACAAGGCAAGGGACATCGAGCTGTTAATATTGTGAACATATCGAGAACTCGATCTGTTCAAAATAATTCGCTATCATTACAATGAGTTTTAACCCTTGTGAACATAATTGATGTGTCCAGGACAATTTGAGAAGAATAATACAGATAGTAAAATTATACCATCTGTTTCTTCAATACTTTAGTTGTACCTTAACAGATAACATCAATTACTTGGTTTTAAGAATTCATATTTTAACTAAGTGTTGTTTCGAATAACATCATTAAAACTAATATACCATTGTAGGGTTCCCAACAGTGCGGAATATTGTGGTTAATGCTCTTTTTAATGTGAAAAACGTTTTCTTAATCAAAGATATTATCTAACCAGTTTTGAATGCAAGAGTATGAAGAAGATGAATGAGAATCAAATAAGAAATAAAGAACACAAGTAGTTAACGTGGTTCGGGATAAACTTTCCCTACGTCCACGGTTCGATCAAATCTAGATTGAAAATCTACTAGCTTTCTACTTTCTTCTTACTCGTTGAGTACGAGCCACAAGAATGATCAAATCTAGATAATTCCTTGTGATTACAAATCTTCTTCCTAAGATTGAAAACTACAATCTAGGATTACAACTGGATCAAATCTAGATCCTAACTTTAGGTTTTGTAAAAATAATTTTTCCAGAAAGTAAACCTTCAACAACTGTAAACACTACAGAGAATTCTTGATGGGTGGAAGTGTTTTGAACGTTGAGAGCTTGAAGATTTTAGCTGAGTAATGGTTGTATGATAGCTTGAATTCTCGTACTTCTTTCTGGAGGTAAAGGTGATATTTATAGGTCCTTTGCAGGAACTATCCGTTGGAGACGAAGAAGTCCTTCTTCTTCGCATTAATGGTTGCATTAAATGCATGAAAGTGTTGTTGAGACACGCGCTGCCAAATGAGAGTCTTGTTCTACCTTTCACGAGATTTCCCAGTGTATTGCCATACTAGGAATGATTCACCGTACTAGAAATTGATATTCTCGTACTTCATTCCTTAAAGTATGTTGTTGATGTGACAATACACTAAGAGGTTGACTTGTGACAAATTTAGGTATGTCGGCAGTTCACCGTAGTCATAGTGAGGAGCAGCTTGATCTTGATGTAGTAGCAGTTTGTTGTCTATCGAGCTGTTCCTCCCCCTCTTTGGTTATGATAATGTTAGATACTTCATCTTCGTAGAGAGATGATTAGTAGATCGTATTTGATAAAACGATCTGTTGCTTATGTTGACAGCGGGCTGGTGATGTCTTTAGAACGAGCTGCTCATCCTTTTGTAATGACGAAACGATCTGTTGTCGGATGAGCAGCGAGCTGTAGTCTGTAGAACGAGCTGCTCAACCTCTTGTAATGAATTACAAGTATAGAAGCATTCTGTTCCTTTCATATAGCTATTTCTAGTCTAGAAATACAGATCGTTATATGTAAGTTTAAAACTTCAAACTGCTTTTACATTTGTGATCTGTGAAAGTAAATTCTAGAAATCAAAAACCAAAACAAGTAACAAAGACAGCGAGCTGCAAGTGAGTGGAGCAGATCGTTATTAATATAAAAACGATATGCTCGATGCATTTGAAACTAGCTGTCTATACAATGTAGAATATACTTGTTATCTTAGTAATCATTGTGTCCAAAAAGTCTTTTACTAGAATAATACAGATCGTACTATCAAAAATGATCTGCTTCTTTTATACTTGTGACATTCCTTAATAGATGACAATGATTACTTGGTTTTATTTGAGATCCTAAATTAGACTAAGTCTAGTTTCGAGAAACATCATCAAAACATAAGTTAGATCATGGGGTTCCCAACACCTTGATATTATGGTTCCAGCAGAACGTAGTATTCCATAACAAATCATTTGACAATCCTGTTCCATTCTGCTGCTTTCTTCCTGTGAAGCCACGTTAGATTTTGTGGCTCAATAAGTTGGAATTTTTCAAAGAATTTGAACGTCGGATTTGTTGGTTCATCTGCTTCTTCTGGAGTTGAGCTCTCCTCCTTTATTTTGTCATCTAACTCCTTTTGTATCTCTTCTCCGCTCTCCATAAATTTCTGAAATCTGGATTATCTATCTGTTCTGGTTTATATCCAACCAAAAACATTTCCTCCGCCTCATCATTGTCAGTGTAAATTTTCTTCCATTTCTGCTCTGCAGCTAGCTTGACAGCATTCTCTTCTTCCAGTCTCCTTGCTTCAGCTAGCTGTTTGGCTGTTAACTTCTTCTTAGTGGCAGCTGGTTTCTTCTTGGCTGCTTGCTTCTTCTGAACAGAAGGTTGTGCCCTCTTTCCTCCTTTATCTTTCCCCTTTTCGACATCATTAATGAAGTCTTTAGAGATGATGAGTCGAAGGGAAGCTAGCTCTTCTTGCAATTCCTTGAACTTTTTTTCAGCATCCTCCTTGTACTGAAAAAATGTAGAAATATTTTCAGTGATATCATGGAATTGTTTGTCATTTCCCTTGTTGTAGTTGGCGAGTTTCACCAGCAGGTCGTCGTCAGTAGCTTTCGTCTCCTCTATATTTTTGTTGATCATGTAGAGATCATCGCCTGTAATTACATCTTCATCGTTCAGCGCTTTGGGCAATTAATCTTTAAGTACGATGGGAAATTCTTGTTTGACAACAAGCTGGTATGGTGGTCTTCTCCATGTCAAGATATTGCTATTCCACAACCTTCTTGACTTCTTCAACCATTTTGGCACCTTCTTCTTTGAACTTTTCATCACATTTATCGACCTCAGCTTTGTACAGCTCGAGTCGTGCATCGTTGGATTTCTTGTACTTGTCAAAGATGTCCCTATCGCCATCCAAATCTTTGTGTAATTCTTCCGATAAACTGTTGTGAGCTCTACGAAAATTTTCCTAAACAGTTTGAAGAGCTTTCTCGGCAGTAATAAAGACAAAATTTGCTAAAGTAGCACTTATGTCAATGATTCAAATGTTAATCAATTGACTAATCTGCTCATTCGTCATGGGCCTAGGGAGAGAGGAAAGAAGCTCGTCAAGGTAGTGATGTGTATAATCAGTGGGAGCTGTTCCCTTGGTGTAAATCTCCTCAAATGGTTCTGCATCAACCAAGGGACCGATGATGATAAGAGATGATTTCTTCTTCTTTTTCTTTGGAAGAGTGTTATCTTGAACGAGCTCCTTCTTGGTATCTGGTTCCTTATCTTGAATAGGTGGAGAACTAGGAGATTGAAGAATGTTGTCAGCATGCTCGATTTCATGTGTTTCTCCAGCAGATGGTTCATCATTTTCTTCAGTGACAGGTGGTTCTTGATGTGTAGCTTCAGTAGTGGGATCGATTGTTTCTTCAAAGACAGGTGGATTTGAAATGACCGTATCAGCATCGAGCTTAGATGTGGATGCTTCACCAGAAGCAGATGACTCTTTCTTCTCCATTGTGGGTTCTTCAAAGTTGAAGAATGCATCATCAAAATCACCAGAGTGCAGATCGACTGCGAGAATATACAAGTTCTGCTCTTTAGTATAGAGAGGAGCGAGATCGATCTGCATCTCGCTTGCTTCTTCCTTCATCTTGGTTAGAACATAAGTTCTAAAATATTGACCGACATCGGGGATGTCCAAAAAGCCAAAGTATGTCTGCAGCTGGTTTTCTTCCACCTCTAAATCGTTGATGGAGAAAAGAAGCAGTATTGCTTCGAGAATGTAAAATTTGCAGTCCCTGATCTCTAGATAGGTTCGAAACCTATTTGCTATTTCTAAAACTTTTGGAGTCGGGCATTAACTTCAAAACAATCTTGGCAGCCTTTTCTTGAATCTGTTGAAAAATGAGTTGAGCTCCACGTAGATGCATATCCAAGTCATCTGCTACATGTTCATGTGGGTTGACTTCTACATCTTTTTCCAAAATTTCATGAACATTAACCTCTCGTTCATCTATCTCCTGAGCAGGCCGCTGTTGTGGTGAAACAGTATCATCCAACTCTTCTTGCAAATTGCAAGCAGTTGGTTTCTTCTTTGCTTGTTTTCTTTGTGCTTTCTTGGTGTTCTTCCGCTGTTGCTTTTCAACCACCGAAGATAGCTCCTTGGTTGCTTTCTTGCTTCTCTTTGCAGCAGCAGCTTGTTTTGGATTACCAACAGGTTTTCTTTTAGCAGCTCGCTCCTCTCCCACTTGAGCTGAAGTTGCTTCACCAACAGTTGATGGTTAATTCGTTGGAATCATCCATTTCGGGTTGGATTTTCCAATTTGAATTAAAGCTCTCTTGATTTTCTCATCTGTAACCTTCAAAAATATTTTAGATGTTGTGCCAATCGCCATCTCAACTTGATGTCGAGTCCTATGAAGGATCCATTCTTCATTGAATTGTCCTCCTTTGTTCCATTTTTCCTTATTTAAAAATCCTCCTATAAGGGTGTTGATTTTGGTGGACAGACGGAGAGGATGTTTGATATTTAACCATGTCAGCTCCCATCAGAATCTTGGCACATATCAATTTGATGCACTTCATCAAAAATTATATTCATTAACGATCTGGCCCAATTTATGTTCAAATTGAGCAGCACGACAGTGATCACCTTCATCTTTCTTGGTGTGGTTGCATCATATGTCCCTCCATATCCAAGGAAGACTTTTTGGACATAGTCGAGCAACAAACGATAAATGGGGAACATCAGCCCCCTGTTGAAAGCTTTGTTTGTCCATGTAAATGGTTGGGCCACAATTATGTTTAATGTCTTCTGCATTTGTTCATCTGTGACGTCATCGATAACCATCTCTCCTTCGTCTTTTAGATGGTAAACTTGTTGTTGGGAACCCTAAAGGTTTAGTGTTGATGATGGCTTCTCGAAACAGACTTAGCTAGTTTAGAACACAATTTGTTCTTCATGAAAAACCAGATCACTATAGATAGACAGATCTGTGTTATGTATCAGATTAGGAGATGACTTAAAATGAAAAGGATATGTTCCTATAGAAGTTATTCTCAACTTAGAATAGGATGAAAGTCATTGCTTTATGCCAAAGAAGAATCGATCTGCTGTAACAGACAGTGACCAGATCGATGACCAGATCGATGCCAACAGCGATGAACCAGAGCGACTGAGTCATCAAGCAATAAGCTGACATCATCCTACACATCATATGCACTTGCCACGTCA
>JAPKLX010000112.1:414178-472575 GCA_026898415.1 Leonotis leonurus | reverse complement strand
AGAAAATAGGAGATGAAAGATTGAGAGGGAGGAAGGAGAAATACGCAGAAGAAGGAAATTGATATATTTTTCATGATCCTGCTCCCAAGACAAGTTTTCCCTATTCATAGCTATTGGGTACATCTGCAATATTAAATAAAATAAGTACTTGACATAGAAAATACTAAAAGAAAGAATAACCCTAAGAGATCATATCTGTTAATCTAAGTGACACATGTACACTCCAGATTGCATCTCTTTGTCAATATTGACTGCCACATGTCCACTTCTCTCTAATTCAACTCGTCTTCCTTGTTGTTCCCTTTTTACTTTCTTCTTGTTCCCACTGATAGACTTCTTCCCCAGTTTCCTTTTGATCCACCAACTCTCGTTTCCCCTTCTCATCCCTTGGCACAACATTAACTTAGAGAAATTAAGCTTTCTCGAAGGAGATTGCTCAAGATGAAAGACCAGATCGACTAACCAGGTTTGCTACCAGATCGTCTGGTGATCTGTCCAGGCAGATTCTCTCTTGTGTTCTTGTTATCTAACAGAGTGTAGTGTGTGGAATATGGTAGATTTAGTGTGTTGCTCTTATTAGAAAATCTTGATAAACACTTAGCCAAATATATTAAGAGATTGATTAAACAATGCATGTTTGAATGCAAGTGTAGGGTTAGTGAAATAAACAATTGAAAATAAGATGCGTAAAGTAAAGAACACAATTGATTTTACGTGGTTCGGAAAACTCCCTACGTCCACGGTCCAATCAAAGCTAGACTGGATATCCACTGAATAAGATACTCTCTTCTTAATACTCGCTGAGAACGAGCCACAAGTTCCAGTCACAACTAGAGTGAAACTTATGCACGAATAAGGGTCGTGTCCCTTTACAACTTGCAAATAAATCTGCTACAAGTACATTCACGTTAATCCACTAGAAAACTACTAGCTAGCAAAGATATCTTCATCCTTCCTCTCGAAGACAAACTTAAATCAATTTTGGTGTAATTTTGATCATGAACGACTCGAATAGGTTCTGGATAGTGAAATCTCCTAGTCGAATGCTTCGTTGATTGAGTAGATTTCTTGGCAGAGTATCAGCTTTGTAAGTTTCCATGTAAGTCGTCAGTACTCTTCCAGATCTTGTTCGAAGCATTTATAGGTGTAGAATTTTGAATTCTAATCGTTGAGCTTGATTGGCGTGTAATAAATGTTGATTATCAATCAAAGATATGAATTCCAGAATATATCCTCTTCTTTGTAGAAGTATTTGACCGAATCTCTGTTTTATGGAAAGCATATAGATTGATTGATCTCCTTCCTTTCTCAATTCTCTGATCGATTGTCTTTCCTTCTTCGTGAAATCTAATGATGTGGAAAACGAGGTGGGATTCGCTCTAGGTCCATCCAGTATTAATTTGTATATCAGATGACTAGATGATCTGTAACAGGGCAGGTTCACTTTCTCATGCTGATCTGGTCAACCAGATTAAGTCCAATCTAGTTCAGGTGGTCTGATCCAATCTTGCTCCAATGAATCTTTACAATTTCTGGGTCAAGCTGCTTCTGACTAGATTGAGTGCCCTTCCAAAATATCATCTGCTTGTTACTGGTGCACTGGTCTGCTTCTTCGAACAGAAGACTATTTAACCAGATGATTTCTATAAGAAAGAATACTTTTAAAGTATTTTGAGTCCTTTACAGTTTAAAAACATACTTGTTGTCTATTAAAATTAACTTTATATCATAGTGATTTGTTACACGTAGAGCAAGCTGAATCTAGCAAAGCATATCATAGAAATAATTCTAAGTGTGTTTCGAAAGAACATCATCAAAACTAAATCTTTTGAAGGGTTCCCAACATTATCATTTTATGACAGTTAGCTGCACGAGACATCTAAACGCAAATCGATATGTTGAATGAACTATTGATTACTATTGAATCCTGCAAAACAGCTAGATAGTCATTCAAATGAAGTTGATAAATTTCGAAGTGATCATTGGATCAATCTGTGGAACGATCTATTCAACCACAGATCTTATGAATGAACAACTCGATGCATTTGATTTCTTCATTGATAACAGCTATTTGTTCACTATAGGAATGTAACCAACTCTAATTTTAGTCATACATTGATTTCAATAAGTAAAATACACAATCAGAGATGGATCTATGAGCATGTATTGTAACAGATGGTTAGCAATAATCACGATCTGTATTTTATACTTGGGCATTATACTCATATAGATTTACCAAACCCAACTTACCACACAACATCTTGAATCGATCTTCTGCTAGTGTCTTTGTGAGGATATCAGCTCGTTGCACATCGATATGAATTTTCTCGATCTGGATGTTCTTCTTTTCAACGTGATTGCATGAAATGATGCCGAACATCCACATGCTTGCAGCGAGTGTGAAGTATAGGGTTTTGAGTGATTACTATCGTGCTGGAGCTATCACAGAAGATGGATACTGGATTCATGTAAATCTCAGAGTCTTTGAGTTGTTATTTTAACCACAAGATTTGTGCGGTACAGCTCCCTGCAGCCATGTATTCTACTTCTGTAGTTGAGGTTGCAACCGAAGTTTACTTCTTATAAAACCAAGAAATGAGTTTGCTTCCAAGAAATTGGCAAGTCCCAAATGTGGATTTTCTATCTAGCTTGCAACCTACATAATCAGAGTCAGAATACCTAGTTAGCTCAAAATTGTCATCACAAGGATACCACAAACCAATCTCGGTTGTGCCCTTGAGATAACGCAGTATTCTTTTAGTTTCTTCCATGTGGGACTCCTTTGGATTATCTTGGTACCTAGCACAAACACCCATAGCGAAAGTGATATCAGGTCGACTGGCAATTAGATACAATAATGATATGATAATACCACGATACTGTTTTATATCGGCTGCTTTGCCAGGTATATCTGGACCGATGTGTCCATTGGTTTGCATAGGGATCTTCACTGTTTACTCCAAATTTCGTGTTGAGATCATTGATGTATTTGGATTGGTTTATTAAAATCCCTTCAGCAGATTGTTTGACCTGCAAACCTAGGAAGAAATTTATTTCTCTCATCATGGACATTTTGTACTTATCCTGCATAAGCTTGCTAAATTTGTTACAAATGAATTCAGATTTAAAACCAAAAATGATATTATCTACATATATATGAACCAAAATGGATAGTGTTTTGTCCACTGATTCTCTCTTGAATCCCGATTTTAGCAAGAAAGTGGATAGTGTTTCATACCAAGCTCGAGGAACTTGTTTTAACCCATATACAGCCTTGACTAGCCTATACACTTTCCTCTTATCTTCTTCTTCGAACCTATGAGATTGTTCCAAATAGACTTCTTCTTCCAAAATTCCATTAAGGAAAGCACTCTTAACATCCATTTGAAACACCTTGAATCGTTGATATGTTGCGTAGGCTAGAAACAATCGTATGACTTCTAATCGAGCTACAGATGCAAACGTTTCATTGAAGTCAATTCCCTCCTATTGACAGTAGCCCTTTGTGACTAACCGTACTTTATTTCTGACCAACTCTCCTATTTCATCTCTCTTGTTCTTGAAGATCCATTTAACACATATGACACCTTGATTCACATGTCGATCAACCAAGTACCACACTTCATTCCTCTTTAATTCATTCAACTCTTCTTGCATGACATTGGTCCATTCTGCATCTTGTAAAGCTTCAAAGGCATCTTTAAGTTCTGTGTGAGACATGTAGCAATTGAGTAGTGCACTCTCTCCATGTATTTTTCTTGTTTTTACTCTATTGGCTTGGTTCCCAATAATGAGGTCGGTTGGGTGACTATCTACCCATCTTCGTCTCCTTCTCATTTCTTCCTCTGAAACTTCAAGTTCGGGTTCAGCAGGTGGATCTTTGAATTCAGGACGATCTGTGGATGAAACATTAAAAGGATTATCATTATTTATGTCAAGGTTAGAAAGGTCGCTACTTATTTCTTGTGCAGGTGGCTGTTGATCATGTGTAGGAGCAGATTGCGGGACATATCGTTCATCAACAGGTAGTTGTGAACAATCATCATTTTGGGTTCCCCCTTGTTGTGTTGCCTCCACCGCAGGTCGATCAACATTTTATCTTTCTTCTTCTTCTTTTCTTGGACTCCATAGTGAAATATCATCGATGAGTTGATCTGTGGAGTTTCTCAATTTTGTTGTTGAGTTTTCATCATTCAAAGAGGAAGGACAATCTGTACCTGAAACCTCAAAAGTAGATTCATCAAATACCACATGAGGTGTTACTTCCACAATACGATTTCGTTTATTAAAAACATGATATGCCTTGCTGATGTCAGATCCTAAGAAAATTCATTGATCGGCTTTACTATAAAATATTTTTAATTGTGTCTTACCATTGTTGTGGATGAAACACTTACAACCAAATAAAAAAAAATATTTAATACGAGGCTTCATGTTATTCCACAGCTCGTATGGAGTTTTCCCGTGGTGTAGAGTTATCACAGATCGATTTTGTGTATAACATGCCTTATTTATTTCTTTTGCCTATAATTTCTTGGGAAAGTTGATTTCATTGAGAATCGTACCAGCTGCTTCCTTCAGCGATCTGTTATGTTGTTCCACTATTCCATTTTGTTGTGGTGTACCTGCAACTGAAGTTTGATGTTGAATCCCCATCTTTGAGCAGTAAGCATTGATCATATGATTGATGAACTCTGTTCCACGATCTGATCGAATGGTAATGATGGAGGTTCCCTTTTGGTTTGACAACTTGTTGAGTAGTTCAGGTAGCTTTTTCAATGTCTCATTTTTCTTAAACATGAAAACAACCCACGTAAATTTAGAAAAATCATCTACAATTACGAGAGTGTATTTTCTACCATTAACACTTAGTGGAGATACTGGTCCAAAGAGGTAGAGGTGGAAAAGCTCCAATGTTCTAGATGTTGAGTGAGCTGCCTTTGTTGAGAATGAAGCTCTAGTTTGTTTTTCAGCTTGGCATGTTTCACATATGTGATCTTTATCGAACACTTGATCTGGTAATCCCTCAACTAATTTGTCCTTCACCAGCTTGTTGATAGATTTGAAGTTTAGGTGGCTTAGACGTTTGTGCCATAGCCAGTTGGTTTCAATGTTGGATTTTGTTACTAGATAGGTATCGATCTGTTCATCCCATTGTACTACATATAACTTATCCTTCAAAATTCCGGTAAGAAGAATTTGTTCTCCTTCCAAATTTCTCCCAACACACTTGTTAGTTGTAAATTCTACTCTCTTATTATTAGGACAAAATTGGCTAATTGAGAATAGGTTATGATTCAATCCCTCAACATATGAGACATTAAGGATAGTAGTGTTACCAACTTGGAGATCGCCATAACCTTTTGTATAGCCTTTAGAATCACCTCTAAAGGTAACGAATGGTCCAACGCACTCCTTGTAGTTGATTAATAATTCTTTGTTGCACATCATATGTTTTGAGCATCTGCTATCAAATATCCACATCGCGCCCCGAGCTATGTGCGTTCTTCTCATCGATCTCTTATCGTGCAATGAAAGCTCACTCAGCTACCCTACTGATAGAGGGTGCTTTGTCAGTAGACAAAGTTCCTCTTGGGAGGAGCGGATGTAGATTTTAACCGCGGGGCACCAATAAGGAAATAATCCATGCGGTCAACTGCTGGAGATATGAGGGATTCACTTTAGAAGGAAATAAGATCTTCCATACAAACCCTAGTCACACCCAAGATAAGTTGGACCTTGAGCAAGATGGTGAAGGGAACGTTCGTTCAGAATACTTGTGTCATGTGGAAAAGCTAGAAGAAGAAGAAAGAGCAGTTCGGGGGTATCGTTAAGGAAATAAGATCTTCCATACAAACCCTAGTCACACCTCAAATAATGCCTTAATACATGATTAACTGAGATTAAGAATAACTTAACAAGTTAAACTCAACTTGAGTTGTGTGTGGAATTTGGTGGTTAATGCTCTTGTTAAATAGAAAATAATTTTCTTTACTCGAGATTTTAGCTAACCGATTTATGATATGATATGAAGAAGATGGTGAACAAAAGTAAATAAGAAAATTAATGAACACAAGTAGTTAACGTGGTTCGGGATAAACTGTCCCTACGTCCACGGCTCAATCAAGAACTAGATCGAAAATCCACTAAGTTCTCCTTTCTTTTTACTCGTTGGAACGAGCCATAAGAAAATATCAAATCTAGATATTATCTTGCGATTACATGTCTTCTTTCGAAGATTGAAAACTACAATCTAAGAAATAACTTTACTTGGATCTAAACTAGACCTTAACTTTGATTTTTGAAAAATAGTTTTCCAAAAACGTAAACTTCAAGCAACTGGAACACTCGAGAGAATTCTGGGCTGGTAGGAGTGTTTTTGAACGTTGGAGGCTTAGAGAATTTTGAGCAGAGTAATAGCAGTAATTTCGTTTGAATTCTTTTAGTCGAATCTGGAAGTGAAGGTGGTATGTATAGTACCATTGCTTGAACTAGCCGTTGGAGAAGATGAAGAGTCCTTCTTCCTCGCATTAAATGCATGGCACGTTTGTTGTACCACGCGCCGCCTGAGACCAAATTAATATTTTAATTATTCTTCTTGATTGTCGATTCCATCTTGATTCACGTAGTAAGATAGATTTGTGACAGATCGTTTATAAAATGATATGTTGTTGTAATAGTGGCCTATGAGAACTAAGATAAACAATCTGTCTGTTCTATGATCGTTTACTCGTGATGGCTCAAGTCTTCATGGATCATATATAAAGGAACAACTAGTTCTATAGGACAGGTAGTTTTATATCCACCTGTCTTTTGACAATCGTCTAACTGTTCAACATAATTTAGATAAAACAGATCGTTCCTATAGGTGAGTTTGAAACTACAAACTTCATTTTTACAACATCGATCTGATAAAATCTATACTTAGATAATTTCTAAGATAAAAACAATGACAAGTATACTAAGCATGAGGATACAACTAGCTGCTAAATAGTAACAGATCGTTTAAAATAAACTTATACCTGTCATATAGTAACCAATATGTCCAAGATAGCTTACAAGAATAATACAGATCGTGTAAATAATGACCTGCTTCTTTTATGAGCGAGCTGATCTTTAAAAGATGATATTGATCACTTGGTTTTTAAAGAATCTAAATTAACTAAGTGTTGTTTCGAAAATCATCATCAAAACTTAAACGAATTCGTGGGGTTCCAAACAAACATATTGATAGGAAATACCATATCATCCGTGATATAGTTAGGAGAGGCGACATTGTGGTGACCAAGATCGCGTCGAAGGAAAACTTAGCTGATCACTTCACCAAAAACCTAAACGGGAAGACGTTCAAGAGGTAGGTAGAGGGACTTAGAGTGCAACGTGTAGTGGGCCTAATTTAGGTATAAGTGGGAGATATGTTGATGTCATGGACACAGATTGTATACTCTAAAGCATGTTTAAGTATAAGTGGGAGATTGTTAGGGTTTGTATAGCTCAAAGCATTTTTAATGCTTAGACGTTGTAACATACTTGTTTTCGATTTCATTTAATGAAAATAAATATTTCTATCATTGGTTTGTTATTTATTTTCCATGATTTTCTAATTACAAACAAGTCCATTTTGTTCAATTGAAGACTCTGTGGTGGATCCATGATCACAGAAGGTAACACAATCGGCTTCTTTATAGAACAAAGTTCACAGCCTAGACAGACGTGGATAGTATAGTCAGTAAAGGTTGCGGTATCATTTGAGGCAAGTGCTAACCTTAGCAAGCAGAATGATATGGGTATGTATATGTTGTCAGACATTTTTGCATATATATATATTGTATAGTTTCATAGTGAGATAAGTTTTTCGTGTTGTTTCATAAAACGAGGTCTCAGAAATTATTATTTCTTAATATATGACGATGACATTAGTATGCGCGGCTAATTATGCACTTCTTTGATTCATTTGCACTTGCGGGTTTTTCATAACCCTATAAAAGTAATTTTTGGTAGTGATGATTGGTTTAACGAGAAGTACTTGATTGTTGTGGCATGGAGTCGCGTCTCGGTTATTTTCGAGTTGATTGAATCCTCGTGAGATGTTTAGATAGGTTTATTATATAGACGTTCAAAAAGGTTTATTATATAAGAAACTCGAATGGTTGGAATTTATTTCATATATAATAATTAAAGTTTGAACCGGATCACTCACATATAAATAAATAAATAAATTTTGAGTTGTTAGCAAACTCAATTTATTAATGGATTTATGAATCTTAAAACGCGGGAAATAATTAATAATAAAAAGAGGATTATATCTGTAATTTAAGTGGGTACCGGATAGTTTAATATTAATCCTATAGTGGATTCCATGATTAGTATTCAATCTATTACCCGTAAGTATCAAGAAATAAAATACTAGCTCCCAAAAGTACATTAGAATTTCCACCTACAGTTCACCCATCTCCGTTGGGTCTCAAGGCGAGGTATGTATAATGTTTTAAGAGATTGATTGTGAAATCAATTCGGATATGATATCGAGAACACAAGTCACATGCAATAATATTGATCATGTATTAAAATATGAGCATTATAACAAAGAAACATAAAGAGATAAATTAGAAGGAAAATTAAGAATTAATATTAAGAATCCATAAATTGAAACTACTCTCATAAAGCCTTAGAATCACAAAGAGTTTGGCTACTCATAATAAAAATGATACTAAAATAAATATGAAATAACATAAATCCCCCTCTTGTAAAATCACAATCTTTGGGTGTCAATATCTGATCTTGGATTCTCCATCAAAAGGACCGAAAGAATAAAAGTAAATAATGTATAGAAACCCTAATCTGAAAAGTAATCAAAAGTCTTTCTAAAGTGCCTCCCTCTAATACTGTAAAAATATATATATATATATAAGTATTGCGTCAAGTAAGATATAGATTACAAAATAAAAAATAAATTACATGTGTTAAAACGGGGACCTAGACCCGATCGCTGAAATAGCAATACTAATTTAACGATCGTTGTTTATGTGAAAATTATGCGGCACACATCGTAACCAAAACGACGATCACTATTTTGGTAAGGAACCATTTGACGATCGCCAAGAAGGTAAAAATTGGGTAGAACATTCGGCGACCACAACAGCAATCGCCGAAATGGTCAAGACTAATTCGGCAATCATCTCGAGGTCGCTGAAGTGGTCATCTTTGGTAATGGAGGTCCCATTTCTCTTCGTGCTCGATCTGGCTACCATGTCGCTCATTCTTTATTTGTCTTTTTGACTTTATTACATAAAATCCTACAAAACATCAAAACAATTAAAACAAACCGAAAATAAAGACTTCGCTATAATTAAACAATAATAACAAAATGACTCGATTAAATCTTAGAAATCCCAATAAGATGCAGACCACAATCTACTAGAAATTAGTGAAAATTAGTGTTATCACATAGGAATCCCAAAAAATAATTAGTACTTCATATTGTATTATAGGATGAGCTTTTTAGTCCAAATCTTAATCGACATAATGCTATTTTTGAGCGGTCTTTTCGGGATTGATTTTTTTGGGCCTCTATTTTTAAGCCCAAATTGGTCCTATATTTTTAAGCCCAAATTGGTCCCTAAATATTTTGGGCAGGTCGAGCTTGTTTTGTCAGCTCTACTAAAGATCATCATGTGTTATGAATATTTTTTAGAAAAATGATGAAAGAACGAAAAAATGTTTTCACATATGTAATTTAATTTTTCAAACAAACAAAGTCCAGAAATTTATTTTGAATTATTTCTCAATTTATTCATTTCATCCTTGGGCAAGAGCCATGCTAATCTTCTTTATATCTTTTCAATTTTATGAGATTTCTCAAATAAATAAAAAATACAATTTTTACTTGCGGTATGAGCGCGAAAGAAATTTATTTTGAATTATTTCTCAATTTGAAGTTGATTAGCTAAGCCGAAGAACAATGAAGAAGATTACATGCCCTAAAGAAAATAATATGATAAAAATAAATAAAGAAGATGTCTCAATTAAAAATTTAAAATAAACTATGATGGATATAGGAATAATTGGGCTAACTTTTATTTCCCATTATTATGATTTTATCGATACAAGAAGATTGAACATTCATTGGAGAAGTGAAACTGAACATTGGTTGTTGGTAGCCATATTCTCTAACGTTATTAGACTTTGTCTAACCTTGCTATTACTAGTACTACTACTTGTAAGAATCATAAGTTTAACATCATATTTAACTTTATATGTTTGCTAACGTGCATATCCACATCAACAAACAACACCATCACTATACTATACTATATATACTATACTATATATTGCATGCATGATATGTATGCAACTCCAATAAATAAACTATACAGAAAATGATTATAATCCCCATATTCCATTCCATTGTTCCAGAGGAATATGGAGATCCAGCCTTTGTACCGGAGCATTTATGGATTCTATTCGGTTAAGGAAGTTTTGACCCTTGTGTCATCATCATCACGGCGAGCCTTCTTTTTGAAACTATTGCCTCCTTGAGTTGTTGGTGTTGCAGAAGGTGCAGGACTAAGTAGTTCCATGGCCATTCTTTGTTTAAAGGTAATGGATTTCTCCATTGATGTTGGTGATATGGATGCATAGCCTCGCTTGCTTGTTAGGGGGGGTTTCGCCACTGATTCGTAGATGTCGCTTTGCTCATTGTCTTTCACTTCCTCTTCTCCTTCTCCTTGTCCTCCTTCTCCTCCTTCTCCTCCTCCTCCTTCATTCTCTTCCTCTGGTTCTTCACCTTTCTTTTCTTTTCCTTCTTTTTCTTCTTCATCACTTCCTCCTTTCTTCTTTTCACCATCCTTCTTTTCATCTTTTTCATCACCTCCATCTTTCTTCTTCTTACCATCCTTTTTTACTTCTTTTTTTTTGTCTTCATCACCTTCTTTCTTCTTTTTATCATCCTTCACTTCATTTTCTTCTTTTTCTTCACCTCCTTTCTTCTTTTTACCATCATTTTCTTCTTTTTTCTTCGTTTTACCATCCTCATTTTGTTCTTTTGTTTCACTATTTTCTTTCATTTTTCTACCTTCATTTTTTTTCTCATTCTCACCACTTTCTTTCTTATTTTCACCATCCTTCTTTTCCTCATTTTCTTCTTTTTCATCACCTCCTTCTTTCTTCTTCTTACCATTCTTTTTTACTTCATTTTTTTCACTTTCATCATCTTCTTTCTTCTTTTTCTTATCCTTCGTGTCCTCCTTTTCTTCTTTTTCTTCACCTCCTTCTTTCTTCTTCTTACCATCCTTTTTTACCTCTTTTTTCTCTTTTTCATCACCTCCTTTCTTCTTTTTACCATCTTTTTCTTCTTTTTCATCATCTTCTTCTTCTTCTTTTTTACCATCCTTATTTTCTCCTTCTGCATCATTGTTTTCTTTCATTTTTCTACCTTCATTTTTTCCCAATTTTTCACCGTCTTTTTTCTTCTCTTTACCATCATTTTTCTCCTCCTTTTCATCACCATCTTCTTTTTCCTCCTTTTCTTCTTTTTCATCTCCTTTTTTCTTCTTTTTATCCTTCTTTTCTTTTTTATCATCTCCGCCATCTTTTTTATTTTTGCCATCCTCTTTTTCCTCTTTTTCTTCCTTTTCATCACCATCTTCTTTCTTCTTTTTACCATCCTTTTCTTCTTTTTCATCACCTTCTTCTTTCTTCTTTTTTCTATCCTTTTTTTCCTCCTTTTCTTCTTTGTCATCACCACCTTTTTTCTTTTTTTTACCATCCTTTTTTTCTTCATCTTCTTCTTTTTCATCATCGTCTTCTTTCTTCTTTTTACCATCTTTTTTCTCATCCTTTTTTTCTTTTTCATCACCCTCTTTGTTCTTCTTTTTACCATCCTTTTTTACCTCCATTCCTTCTTTTTCATCACTGCCTTGCTTCTTCTCTTTACCTTCATCTTCTTTTCCCTCCACACTTTGCTCTTCTTTTTTCTTCTCATCATCTCCCTTCCCGTCCTTGTTTTTGGCTTCTTTATCTCCACCATCCGCACTTCCTTCTTCTGCAGGCTTCTTCTCACCCTCAATTTCATCTGTTGCTGACGTCGTCGGCTTTAGATCCTTCCTTCCCAAGTTGATATCATTTTCTAAGCTCACCTTCTTTGAAATCTTCAGTCCTTGATTTTCCTTTCCCTGGTTGGGGAAAGGCATTTGGTAAAGCAGGAACCAAACGCAAACTCCGAGGAGCAAAGACGCTTGTAGCACATGTTTCACCTTCATCCCTCTACTCCTTTGATTTCTTCTTGGTGATTGTCTTAGCATCGTTTCGGTTCTGGTATTTGCTTTAATTATTAATTATGCCTCAATCTAGTTCAAAGGGTTATCTACAACATTCAACAAAAAGGACAACCTGTTGATGTTATTCGATAACATCATAAATATGTGATCACATAATGTCATAATAATAATGAAATTACTGAAATATGGGAATACATATTAATGTGCATTACATTTTATTAGTATAAGATATGAACAAATAAAGACAGACACAAAATGCATGTAGGATTATCTGTATCTGAATCTCAATTCTCAAGAATGTTCTATGTATTTTTTCCCCTTTAAACAATTTATGTTTCATGATTTCTATTCATTGGCCTCCTCAAATATTAACAAACAATGAAAACAATAAGTTTCAAGAATGTTATTTAAAGATGATGAATTACATTGATAAAAAATAACATACCTGGAGCTTTATAGAGATTCTTGTATGTGGGAGACGATGAGGCTCCAAATAAGTTTCAAGTTTCATTAACAATTTCTACAAAGAACTAGGAAAGGATGAAGCTTTTGAAATAGAAAGATATGTTGAGCAATTTAAAAGGAAATAAGATAATAATCTGTTGATGCCAGAAATAGTGCATAAATTTGCATCACCCATGCCACATATATGTGTTGTAATGCGTACAAGTAGTGATTATGATATTTAGAAAAGGCTAGACAACTTTCTCTAGTTTATAGCCCATCATATATTTAGGTATATACTCCAAATACCAAAATATAAATTAAAACCTCCTCGTACAAAAAGAACCAAAGAAAATGAGGGATGGAAAACAATTAAAAAGTTTAGATACCAGTTTGTTTCTTGGCGAATCAATTACATTTAAAGATGAGTGGTGAAGGCTCATCCTTCCTTGTCTCCTCTAATCTTTTACCTATTACTTGCAGGAACAACAAAAATACATTTGTTCCAAACATAATAAATTGATAATATAAATTGTTGTAACTTCTAAGTTACCCCAAATAATAAGGGGGTTTTGGATATAGGCATCGGTTGTGTTGTTGAGATTATCTGACATTCACTGTGATGGTCTTCCCGAGAACAAAGAAAACGAGGGAAAGCTCTATGAAGAAAATTGTATTGATAAGCATGCGATCCACAATCCATCCGAAGATTGTGAATCCACCCGTGTTAGATTGCACGTATGTAACTACAAATTAAATGGAGCATGGTTAGTATATAATCAGAACACTTGGAGAATGAAATTATTAGAGCAAGTAAGACTTTAATCTGATTAGCAGTAGGGGTTTGAGCAAATACAAGTCTCAGCTTCAAAGAAGAAGTGAAGAACTAAAGCATATAAGATTTCAAAGATACATGTACTTTGCAGAAGAAAAAGCATTGAAGAATCAATGGCCCTCAGATGGACAAAATAGCGATTTCTATTGGGAGATCAATAGAATAAAGTCAGAGCAACTCAAGAAAATTAATGAATAAGTAGCTATTGATTATGATATAAAACCATAATAATGGATAACCTAAAGATGATGTAGGAAAGTGTAAGGTTGTTTGGTGAGGCTTAATTTTGGCCGTTACGAGATAATGCTAATCATATTCAAAAATTCATGATAATTGTACATACCAAAGGCTTGTCTCCTTTGATATGAAGACTTGGAAGGGGTGAGTTGTATACTTGTCGGCAGAGGCACATAATCAGCAGATTCCAAATCACTTTCTGAACAACTGAAAGATAATGAACCCGAAGGACGCACTTCAGCTGGTCCACCATTGTCTACGTTTCCAGACCCCGAACCATCATTAGAATTGCAAGTAACTAATGCATGCCATCTGCTAGCAATTGAACCAAGACTATGAGCTCTGTGAGAAATCTTAGCTGCTGCAGTCAGACATAAAAGGATTCCAACTAATTGAACGATCGATTGCACCTGCATATAACAAAATTAGCAGACCAATTAATCAAAGGTGATGATTCCCCAATCATGCATACATATAAACACAAAGTAAAAGTTAAAACAATCAATATAATCTTTATATTCAGAAGTCATATTGCAGCTACTTATTACATTGTAGATTTTTCCAAAAGAAGTACTTACTGCAAAATCACCTCCATTGATGAGATTAATGATACCCTGGTTTTCTGTTGCTTGCAACAATGTTACAAACTGGCTTGCTGTGACGATCAGGAACTCCAGAAGAAGAAAGATTCGGAACCTGTGACTTATCTTCGACAAGTCGAAGGTTAGACTCATGTGCTCCTCGATGTAGAGAGAAACGTCCAAATCCTTCTCAAGAACTTTCCCATAATTTTCGAAGTGGATTATTTGCAAATTCCCCACCAAATTAAAGAGAGCACATCCAGATAGGAACAACAGTGTGGAATATGACCAAGATAACAAGCAAACGAAGAACGAGGTAACAGATATCCACCAATAATCATTTTGCAGATAAATTAGACGAGCAACTTCACGACCAGTCTTCAATATTAGGCAGACCCCGAACCATGAAACCAGTAAGTAGTAAAATACCTGCCCAAATTGAGGTTGAATTCAGTTTCAACATGCATGAAAAGAAAAAAGGGAGTTTCTTATGATCATCATCTTGAAAGTTGAAACGCAACGCAAATACCGAACTTTAATCAACTACCGACACTATCACCATAACATCATACCAGAATTTATGGAAAAATATCTGTAACAAATTTTCTTTTTCAATAAAGATCTTTAACAAACTTAAGAGAACAAAAATACCTACCAAGACCTAGTTTGGAACATCAAAAGCTTACTTTTCAAACAAGAAGTGCATAATTTTACAAAAATCTTACACGGATTTTTTGCACATATTGTTTCCGGAACTGTGCCATGCGGCCATGGCAGCGATCGACAAAGAGCGCCTTTCGGATTCTGTACTTGCGCAGATTCCGCGAGACGCAGAGAAGAGAAACGGCGGCAACTACTGCCCGCGACACGAGAATTTGGAGCTGGAAAGTCTCAATCTGGAACTTATCGCAGCCGGTGCATCTCGAGAGCTCGATCTCGGCGAGCGGCAGAGCGACGGCGAGAAGGAAGAAGGCGAGCCACGAGAGTGCGGCGCGGAGGAAAGTGTGCTGGCAGAATCCCAGGAGGCCAAGGAATTTTTCCAGAATGATTAAGGATTCATCCAACTCAGTTTCAGGGTCGGGCAAGAGGGGAACCTCAGGCGACGCCATGAGAGTACAAGTGGGTATTACGAAGGTACAAGGTGGCTATGCTGTGCTATGCTATGCTATGCTGTTGAAAAGTTTCAATAGAAAGAGAGTAAATACAGATAGTAAAGTGCAGACAAGGAGCGAGACTGAGTGAGTGGGTTGGGTATGTATTAACTGAATTAAACATTAATATATAACTAAATTAACCTTATTCGTTAAAAACTCTTTGTATTCATCAATTTTTATTTCACTTACAATTTTATTTTACTTTCTCCTCCTTTTATTTATTTTAGATTAGATACGGAAATTACAAAATAATATTAAATTAAAAAATTACCAACATTAACCAGATTTTTTTATAAAATACTCTCCTTTTATTATTTCTTTGGCCAGTGTTCAGTGTGACAGTGCATAATAAAGAGTGTAATACGTTTTCTTTTTGAATATGATAAAATGCTCAATATTATAAGCGGCAGACGGAAGTCTACCATAGTAAAGTCCGTTAAGAAAAACAATGTTATTTATTTTTGGCTAAAAATTACGATAAGAATAAAAGTTCGTGTACTAGTTTGACCAAATTTATATTAAGGTAAAAAAAATTAATATAATAACTTTTTGTCTTATTACTATTTTCATAAAAAGAAAGATAAAGGACATTTTATTAAGGAACATATATAGCGAGTTTGACCTCGTATATCATCTAAAATTATATTAATCCTGAGTTCCACTAAATATTATGTTTTGACCAAAAAACTTTTACAATTTTATTCAAAATAGAATATATTTAGTCAGACAGATCGAGTAATAGATAATTAATCATAGGTTAAAATTGTATATTTGGTGTCTAACGTACCATACTTATCTCATGATAATTACCTTATAATTATGGGATAAAAGTTAAAATATCCAATTTTATAAGTAAAAGATAAAAAATATCCACTTAAAAATAAAAAATTATTCATATAATTATATAACTAGATATTTATACCCGTGCACGGTAGAAAATTAAAGTAAACTAATTAAAGGATATGTAGTATGAAAGAAATAATTATAGTTTAATTACAAACATTTGCATGTATATAATTATAAATATTATGAATTTAGAAAAGTTTTATTAACGAAAATAACACATTTTTGGTGGACATTCCAATTGGATAATAAGATTACTTTTCGTTTATGGATCAAATACATGTTTATCTCTTGTTATAAACAACTTTGGCACCATTCTTCTTAGTAATAACATAAGAAAATTACTAATTTTACAAAGACAAAAATTACTTGTTCTTATTACTATAATTTGTAAAATGATTTATGTTTATAATATATTTATTAAAATTGGTGCTTAGATTCTTAATCTCCCTTTCTTAATAACCAAAAAAAATTAAAAATTATTTATTACCATAACATCTACAATAACTCAAAACTATTTTAACATTTATATAAATATATCATATAATTAATACATCGTATTTGTTTTTATCAATATACAGTTGAAAAGCTCAAATTAACAGAAAATAAATTAATCATATATATATAATTTATATATTGCTTTACTCATATTAACAGGTTATAATATTATATATAACCAATTATTATATTATTGAAACTTTTACTTTTAGTGCAATGATAATTATTTCTCCAACCCAATAGAACTAAAAGAATGAAACAAATCAAAATGTTAGTTCGGAGTATTGAAAAAAATAACTATAGAAGATAAAAAAAAATGATAAATTAAAAAAAAATAACATTTATGCTTTCATATGTATGTATATATATATATATCATATTATTTTTAATTAATTAAATTAAGGAGAAACTTTTACAAAAGATATACACATGTAATCGCCAACCACCAATTTTAATTTAAACTAAATACTGTAGCTATGAATGATTTCATACATCTCGAGTAAATCAAACATATATGCATATACATATCCTTTCAATCAGATGAAGCCAAGGATCATTTATATTATTCTACATACCCAAAACAAAAATTTTGGTGTGCTAGAACGTCAATCACATTACTTCCTATATAATGATGCAAATTCAATCGGGGAATAAATAGTGAATCGAACATCTCAAGTTCTCGACCCTATTCTCATCGAGATTCAATCTAGCTATGCTTACCCGCATCATCTCCATTGAGTTATTTAATACCTCACGGCTTAAACAATGACTCAAACCATCTTGTATAGATCAATAGAGTCGTGGGTCATCGTGCCCCCAAAAATTTCCATCACACCCGAACTGCATCACAATATCCACCGCATTGCAATCACTCAGGCTGCGAAATTCACCCCAATGACCTTGACGACTGCAAAAACTTCATACTCACCCTAATTTTTCCCATCACTTTCCTCACATTTGCACATCCTCTGGCCACATTCTTCTCCTCTTGTATGTGATAGATTTAGTAAAATCATCCATAGGTATAACAAAGATGGAATAAATAAACCATAGTTATATTCATAAAAGTCTACATAAAATAGAAAACAAAGATCCCTATATATAACCTACAAAGCAAAGCAAAAACACTAATTTTCCAGTGTGGGATACAAACACATTCCTAAAACCTTATAAATGCTAACATCCCCCCTCAAACTCGCTATGATGACGAGAGAAGCATCGAGAGTTTGTCAAGAAAGAACCGATGACGTTGGAGGGTGTGAGCCTTTGTAAAGAAGTCTGCAAGTTGCATCGATGATGAAATAAACGGCAAGGAGAGAGTGCCTTTCTCGAGATGATAACGAGTAATATGGCAATCGATCTCGATATGCTTAGTTCGTTCATGAAAAACACTGTAATGTGCAATGTGAATAGCACTCTTATTATCACAATACATTGGTGTTGGATCACTGCAAGAGATGCCCATATCTGCTAACAACCGCCGTAACCATACAATCTCACATGTAGTGGAAGCCATAGCACGATACTCTGCCTCAGTGGAAGAGCGAGAAACAACATCTTGTTTCTTACTTTTCCATGAAATAAGTGAATCTCCTATGAAAACACAGTAGCCAGTAGTGGATTTACGATCAGTTTGATCACTCGCCCAATCTGCATCTGAGAAGGCGCGAAGCTCCAAAGACGAGGTACATGAAAACAACAGACTTTGATATATTGTTCCCCTGAGATAGTGAAGAATACGCATGACGGCAGCCCAATGAACAGAGGTAGGAGCACAAACAAATTGACTGACGATGTGAACAGCATATGCAATATCAGGACTTGTAATGGTGAGATAAACCAAACTACCCACAATAGATCGATACAGAGTGGGATCAGGAAGAGGTTCCCCATCAGTAGGGGTGTAACGAACATTGACCTCAAGAGGGGAGTCAACCGTACGTGTATCTGTAAGGCGACCTGCGCAAGAATATCCTTAGTGTACTTAGATTGAGAAAGTAAATATTCCTTCTCAGAATAAGCTACCTTAATCCCCAAAAAGTAGCGAAGAAAACCCAAATCTTTCATCTCAAATTGACGAGATAAAGTGTCCTTCAATGCTGAAATGCCATTAGCATCATCACCTGTAATGATCATATCATCAACATATAACAAGAGTAGAATATGACCTGCAGGGGAGGATTTGACAAATAAAGCTGAGTCGTTGGTACTTTGAGATAAACCAAAAGATAACACAACAGTGGAGAATTTGTCAAACCAGGCTCTTGGGGCTTGTTTCAGACCATACAAAGCCTTCCTAAGTTTGCACACCTACCCAGGCATATGAGAAACACCCGGTGGGGCAACCATGTAGACTTCTTTTGTGAGATCTCCATTTAAGAATGCATTTTTAACATCCATCTGTACGATAGGCCAGCGACGAACAGAAGCAACTGCAATAAGAACTCGGACAGCGGACATCTTAGCAACAGGGGCAAAAGTTTCCTCATAATCCAATCCATATTCCTGAGAAAACCCCTTAGCAACCAAACGGGCTTTATATCGCTCAATGGAACCATCAAACTTAGTTTTGATTTTGTACACCGATCGACAACCAATAACCTTCTTACCAGATGGTGGAAAAATCAAAATCCAAGTACCTGTTTTGTTCAAAGCAACTAATTCTTCATTCATAGCCTCTTGCCAAAGAGGATCGCGGGCTGCCTCAGTGTAGGAAGTAGGCTCACAAACAGAGTCATTATTGACAAGAAATGAAACAAAGGCTGGAGAATAACAAGAGTAATCAAAATCTGAAACTTGAGTGGATCGACGGACACGTCTGGGATAGCAAGGTGGATTTGGATCAGCAATCTCAAGGGGTGGATTAGGATCCTCAATCGCAAGATGTTCATGAGCAGCCGCAGGAGAGGAGGTGGTATCTATGTTATTAGACCTGCAAGGAATATTAAGCGTAACAGCATGTGTATGCAAAGGATTAGAATCGGAGTTGGTCGTGAAAGGATCAATTTGAAAAAGATCAGATCTGGATATGTCATGGGAGGTCGGTGGGATAGAAAAGAAAGGAATATGCTCAATAAAGGAAACATTTCGAGAAACATACAATTTTCCCGAAGAAGAATCATAACAACGATAGTCTTTCTGCCCAATCCCATAACCAAGAAAAACACAAATAGCAACACGAGAAGACAACTTAGTACGTTCTACATGTGGACGGAGGACAAAACAAGTAGAACCAAACACCCTCAAATGATTATACAGGGGATTGTGACCAAAAAGCCTAGCGTATGGAGAAATTCCAGAATTATGAGAAGTAGGAATCCTATTAATAAGGTAAACAGATGTGAGAACAGCTTCTCCCCAAAATTCACTCGGAACACTAACTGACAAAAGCATAGACCAGGCAGTTTCCACAATATGCATATGTTTTCGTTCGGCTACCCCATTTTATTGTGGAGTATCAGTACAAGAAGATTGATGTATTGTACCATCAGCTTTAAAAATGCCTGAAAGATCACCACTAGTATACTCCCCCCCTAAATCAGCACGAAAACATTTAATAGTAGAAGAATGTTGAGTTTTTACATAAGTTTGAAATTCTGCATAAGTATGAACAAGATCAGAATGACGCTTGAGTAAGTAAACCCAACAGTAACGAGTGTAATCATCAATAAACGAAACATAATATTTGGAGCCGCCTTTAGTAGGAATAGGCGCGGGTACCCAAACATCATAATGAATTAAGTCAAAAGGAGCAGATGAGATGGAAGCACTAGAATTGAAAGGCAAAGCAGAAAATTTTCCAAGTTTACACCCACTACAACTAGATATATCATCAGAGGGTAAATCTCCAAGAAGACCAGATGTACACATAAAACGTAGGCGAGAGCCCGATACATGTCCAAGTCTAGAATGCCACAAATAAAATTTAGAAGAAGAAGCAGTCAAAGGTAGATAAGTTGACTGGCATAGTTGCTGCATGAGTACTAAGATGCAGCTCTTCCATAACATAGAGACCTTTTCCCTTCCTACGGCCTGTCCCAATCACTTTCTTGGATTTTAGATCCTGCACATAACAAGAATCGGGAAAAAGACCAACAAAACATCCAGAGTCACATATTTGACCAGCAGAAGCAAGATTCATATGTAACTTAGAAATACAATACACATCAGGTAGAGATATAGAAGGGGTATGGACTGTTCCAATGCCAGTTAATGGCATAGGCGTGCCATCAGCAGTCACAACAGTGGTGGATGGGGGATTACACGACATAGATATGAAAGCAGATGGGTTAGGAGACATGTGATTTCCTGCTCCAGAGTCTAATATCCAGGAGGAAGAAGTGATACCTGATCCAATGGACGATGATGAGGGACAAGGAACGGAGAGAGCATGAGACTGAGTAGAATTCTGATATTGCTGGAAGGCAAGAAACTGCTGGAATTGATCAGCTAAAGAACCTGGACTTGGGTTTCCAATAGTTTCAGAACCGGATTGATTCACTGATGGAACCAAGGCTGCCTGAGTCGGTGGTGGGTGAGTGTATTGCTTCTGCTGCCCACCATGATATTGATTTGGGGGCTTCTGTCCCTGTGTCCGCAGCTGTGGAGGTTTGTAACCTTGGCTCGACTGCGGAAGCTTCCAACTATACCCTTTGCGAAGCTCTGGACATTGATTTTTCCAATGCCCTGGCTGTTTACAGTAGTTACAAATTCCAACAGAGGAAGTTTTGTACGGATGAACAGGTGCTGCAAGAACTGGGGGAGACGGAGAAACAGCCAAGACAGAGGTGGAAGTAGTATGCACGCCTTTTAGAGACTTTAAACAAGTTTCTTCAGCCATGAGCTCATTAACGACATCTTCAACAGACGGCAATGGTTTGCGATGCAGAACTCCCGAGCGACAATTATCAAATTTGGAACGAAGACCCATAAGTAATTGGACAAGACGATCTTCATCCCTACACTTGATATAAGCATCACATGCTTGCAACTCAATGGATTCGGTCAATGCTAATTGATCCCAAAGAGCTGTCATTGCACAAAAATAATCTTGGATTCCCAAATTATTCTGTACTAAGGCTCGAATTTCAGATTGTAGCTGATATTTAACTGCAAAGTTAGTTTGCACAAATAATCTGGACAAATAATCCCAAATATCTTTTGCAGCTTTGAATTTTGCAAGTTGAACCCCAATCCTTTGTTCGACATAATTATTAATCCAAGTGATAATTTTTGAATTATTGGTCTCCCAAATACGAAATAATTCATCAAATTTTTCATCTTCTATCGTAGGGCATATAATTTTTCCAGAAACATAATCCCACAACCCTTTACCCTTCAAAAAATTGATCATAACATAACTCCAATAACCAAAATTCTTTCCATCAAGACGAACACCAATTGACTGCAACGAGTCATCACCACCAGCCATTGCACACAAAGTTTAAGCACAAAACACAAGAGAAGCGGAAGCAACAAAGAAAAAAACAAAACACCGACGAAGAGCGCGCTACCCCGAACACCAAGACGAGTTGAACAAAAAAAAATTGTATATAAAGAAATGCCTCTGAAAAGATTTCAAAAGCCCGACACAGCAACACAAGAAGAGAAATGCCTGAAAAAGATCGGGCTAGGAAAAGAAGATCACCATTTCTGGAAGCAAGTGGGCAAAGCTCTGGTCTGCACCTATGCTCTAGTTTGCCGCAGACTGTGTACGGATCGAACAACGGCGATGGCTCCAAAGCAGCAAAACAGTGGGATATTTGTTGGGTTGAAGAAGCGATTTGGTATGAGATCGATGAGATTGATACTCAAATATTTCTTCTTAGAACGTAGTGATTTGACCCCATAAGCGGGACCAAGCATGTTGCCGCCAGAAGCCCATATTTCTTCTAGAGAATCTCCTAATTGTTCCAGAGCAACTAGAAAGAGATTCTTTAACCAGAAAGAATTCGGTACAGATGTAGGATACCAATCCAGAAGTTTTCATAACTCAATCATAGATGATGGAATCATCAAAGATTTGACCTTTTCGAACTCTGTCTGTAACTCACTAGAGGCCCGGGAAACAAAGAGAAGATGTGTACGAACGAGATATCCAGCAACAAGAAAAAGGAAAAGGATTGAATAGAGGAACTCCCAAACATTTGGCGATCTCGGATGTGTCGATATCAATGGTGACTCATTATTTCGATGAATCATTTCTTCGGACAGAAGAAGATTATGGAAACACTTACTCGAAATCTCACTTATCAGATTCCATTGTGGAAGACACCATGTTTTTCCTCTTTTCGGGTGGTAACTCAGAACATGGAGTGTGAATCAAACCCATGTTTGAATTGAGATACTGATGCAAGTTCTTCCCTTCTGAATCAGATAGATTCATGTCTGAAAGAGGTTGACAATAAGTTCTTCCAAAATTGACTATTTGTCCCTCTGTTAGAGGTGTTCCAGAAATGTCTGCGATCGAGTAAATAGTTCTACGAACGAATGGATCGTATCGACTTGGAAAATGGAAAGATTTGTACAAGTTATACGTTTCGTCACCACTTTGTGGAAAATCATTAGGTATGAATATGTTAGATACATGTGACTCGATTGGTGAAATAGTATCTCTCCCCTCAAAAGCATGTTTTTTTTACCGACGCACAAAGTTTTGTTGCGAATGAACAAGATATTGAGAAATTGTCCATACGTAAAATCATAATTATTGATATGGGCCTTTTCCACAGAAAAGGGGAATCTTGTGTTACAGTAGAAGCAGAAGTGATGTGGATTATTCAAGAATCGAAGTCGATTTGCTTTATAAAAAGAAGATATCAATGAACTTCTATGGAATGGTTTCACGGGATTCAGCCAATTGTCTTGATTGTGGAATATCATTGAGAAATAGGAATCCGCGTTATCAAAGGATTTCCTGCGATTATTTCTAGTATGGAATGAGGCAATCATCCACTTTGGTATCTTATTGAAAAAAAAGGGCGTTCCTCCATTGATCAAGAATTTCCATTTTCGGGAAGTATCATGATCATCCAATAAGAAGGGTTTCCATTTTTTCAAATGAACAATTTGAAGACCTATTGATTCTAACAACTGATTGCAGAGTTGATCATTCGGACCTTTCAATTCATAGATGTAGATCTCGGACCCATGAATGGGGATATTCCCGAAACTCACACAGAAAAAAGAAAGTGAGTTCGACAAAAAGAAAAGCAACTTGGACAAAAAGAAAGGAAGCGACTTAGACAAATCTTTTTTGTCGATAACCTCAGACCAATCAATCGAATATTGATTAATACGTAATTGATCGAACACTATTTGAAAATGGCTCTTCTGCTCAGAAACGAAATGTTCCTGGAAATTCTTGCTCCCATTGGACCATTTGTATCTATATGCATCAGGATCCCGATTCATGAATCTCTCGTCGGTTCGAGAAATCAAGATAGGAGGATCGAACCGTTTCTTCTGACTCTTTTTCAAATTTGATAAATGTTGGTTGATCATATATTTCATTATAGTTCTATGATTTAGAGTATCCTTTCCTATTTGATCCCTTTGAATTCCATATTCGAAGTTGCGATCGGATCGATTCATTAAAAATAATTGATTCAATACATTTCTTATGTACCCATAGGTACTATATTGGATTTGAATCAGATTTCGGATCAATCTATATTGATTGACTGCCTCCATTATGTTGTTGCTAGCAAATACCACTATTTTTGGTTTTGGATCTTCCAAATCATTCCCACAGTAGATCCGGGCCCGTTTTTTTCTGATCCTTCGAGAAAAAGATTCATTCTCTTCATAAAAAATAGGAGGTATAACCAATAAAGATTTCTTTTTCGATTCATCCCTGGCCTCATTCAAGAATTGTTTTTGATCCAATCCGTAGGAATCAATAGAAAAGGTAAATCCCTTATGATACACCAGATCCGGCTCGGTTATTGATAGAGTGAATAGATCTGTCATTTCTTGAAATCTCTCTTTTGCGTGGTGTAACGTGTATCCTCCCCTGTTCCGGTCATGGAATAGATGAAATAAATAAAAAAATGGATTTTTGTTCAAGAATGAAATCTTATTGGAACTGTCCATATCCGGTTCATCCTTCTGAACCCTATAACACCTCGAATCTGGTGAAATAGGATGAATTGAGACAGTATTTTGTAAATACGTAATTATCTTTAATATATTAACCAGTTCTTTATTTTCCGATCGCCTGGAAGGGACAAAAGAAAGATCTTGTTGTTTCTTCAACAATTTATGATCTCTAGTGGACCTCTCAGTAGGATTCGAACCCAGACGAAGTTTTGACCATCTATCAGAGAAAAAAGAACGAACCGATCTTGTAGGATTCCCAAGAAATTATTGGATTTCTTCCGGAAGCAGATGATTAATCATCTGCTTCTCACGTTCCGTGAATAGCCGGGACATTGATTGAGGAATATCCAGAAAGGCATTTCGGGAATCGGTCTGATTCTATCTCTGTTCCTTCCGTTTGAAGAAATGAAGGATCCCATCGATCTTTCTTTTAGTGGTTGAATCTCTCTTTGATTGATCAATGTGTGATATTCTGAATCCTCATTACTAATGGAATCCAAATGATCTCTGGATTGATCAGAAGATCCTTTCAATTGGCTAGAATCCGTTACTTGAACGAAACTGGATCTTGTGGAATCATATTGAATATTATATTTGATGATATATTTCGTACCTTTCTAAAAAACTGATCCTTGTTTACCAACCACACACTGTCTAACCAAATCAAATTCTCTCTTGATACGTTCCTTAAAAAATCCGATTCGTGCGGATTCTTCCCCCAACTAACGAAGAGATCTTGGCGAAATTGCCACATATGAAATTGAGCACAATTTTGCAAAGAAATAGCCCACTTCTTTCTCGAGAGGAGATGGGAAACATGCTCAATATCATTTGATTGAATAGTTGACCCAGCCCTTTATTGTTTTTGATCGACGGTTCTTATTGGACGATCCGGCCTCTTGAGGATTCTAGATTACCGTTCCTACGAGACGAGCTGTATTATCTCTAATCCCATCTTTCATATTGGATGATTCGGCTTCTTGGGATTCAAGATTACCGTTCCCACGTATCGAGTTTATTATCTCCAATTCATTTCATCTTAGACGACTCGGCCACTTGGGATTCTGGATTACCGCTCCCATGAATCGAGTTGTATTATCTCCAAATTGCATAAGATTCATTTTAGCTTCATTATTATCGACATTGTCTTTGCATTGGTTAGTTGTTTGGGTTGTAAAATGGCATAGTCAAAGTTATAGAGGAGATGCTGTCCGATTTTCAAGGACAACTCTCTTATATAATGCAAACGAACACAATGCCCCCTTTCTTTCCCGCTTCTTTTATCCCCACCCAGTCATGCCCTATGCGCGTGCGCCATCCCTCGGGATTTCGGGCGTGACACTAAACAAGTGTTAAAATGGGAAACGGGACGAGAAAAGATTAAGAAATGACGAGAGAATGAAGATGAGAGCCGAGAGCACTAGTCAGCGGCCGCGGACCGCTGACTAGGCGGTGCGTACCAAGGCCGAGCCACAGCCGAGCCAGCGTGAGCCAGGATCAGTGGTCGCTGACCCTACGACTGACTCGGTCAGCGACAACGGCACGCGCAACCGAACCACTCAGCGGCCGCTGACCCTCCCTCTCGTTAGACACCTTTTATCATCGTTTTTCAGACGTTTTGCACTTATATTTTGAGCACCTCTCGACCTATTATTCTAGGGTCGAGACTTATGATTTTTAGTTAGTAGTTCTTAGTTTTAGTACTCGGTTTCGAAGGATAGCCAATTGCAACAATCTAGTTCGTAGTTCTTTTTCGTTTATCGTAGTGGATTTGAGTTCATTCCAGTATCATTAATCAAGTTTGTTTCCATTTATTATTTTGGGTTCATTTTTATTATTAAGTTCGTTTATATGTTTATGCTTTCGTTTTCTCATTTCGTGTATTCATTCTACGCTCTTTTCGATTTCAAACTCCATAGTACCTTCTTTATTCTTTTCAATCCTGATTTTCAAGTTACTTGAATCCTTTTCTCGCATCTAGTTTTTGTGATAGGCAATTTGTTTCTCCGTTTATTTTCATTAGGTTACGATTTACATTCTTTCGCTATTTATATTTTTCGCCTAGTTTTAAAACCCTCAAACATTCTTTTACTTGCTTTCGTTTGTGAATAAAGAGTTAAATTGTCCTACTAAGTCTTCCTTGAGAATACGACTTGGATAGGCTTATCATTGGTAGACGACCTCATTAGATTGCGAGCGACTTGAAACAATTTTAGTCGAACACAAACGAATAAAAGCGGAATAAAATCATATAAGCCACGTAATATCATAGATATAATACTAAAATTAAATCTAGCATCCTAATATCAAATTACGATCACATGCAAATAAATAAGAATTAAATCCAATTCATATAAAAAAAAATTAAAATCTTGTGACTAGCTCAGATACCAACTGATAGAACCCGTATGAGGGGCTCATAAATTCGCAGGATCCACAGGTTTAATTAATTACATGAATAATTAATTCTTAAGGCACACAAAAAAATATAAAAGCGGAATTAAATATTTTATATATTCTCCTACGCAAATCCTCTGCTTGTGGAGAAATGAATTAAATCGTTAGCTATCGAACCGCAATCCACACCGTCTAAATCTCTTCTTGATCTCCCACCTACCGACCTTAGGAACTTTTAACCTATTCCTGATCTACTTACTAGAATATTATGTGGGCGAATCTATCTAGTAATTTGGGATAAAAGAAGAACGAAAAATTGAAGCTTGGAATGCTTCTTAATTTTTGAAAAAAATGGAGTTAAAACTCCAAGGGGGGCGCCGATTTCTAGGTGAGGAAGTGAGAGAAATCGGCTCCTACTTTGTACTCCTTTTATAGATATTGTGGAGTATGTTAGGGCTTCTAAAGAGAATGAATTAGATCCCAAATAATAGAACCATATTCCCACTTTAATCTCCTACAGTTTCCATCTATAATTCAAATTCAAATTTGAATTATTCCAAATTAATTTGGGCTTGGACAAATCCATAATTTAATTAAATTAATTTTCAGGTCACCTTTGGGCCCAATTAAATTTAATTAATTGTTTGGTCCACCTTAGACTTAAAACTTCTCTTAGATTTGAACCCATAGCTGATAATAGAACTAGAATAGAGATTTTTTGTTTCCTACTCACGCGAGCCCATATCCTTGCTTTTCTATCAATCTTTATTTGTTTATAAACTCCCCTGGCGGATGGGTACTACCCGAAATAGCCATTTATGATACTATGTAATTTATACGACCAGAAGTCCATACAATATGCATGGGATTGGCTGCGTCAATGGGATCTTTTATTCTGGTTGGAGGAGCAATTACCAAACGTCTAGCATTGGAAATGCAATAAAGTGCAATTATATTATAAATATTTATCGACTCCACTATAGGATAAATATTGAACTTATCTTCATTCATTTGAATTACGCATGTAACCCTCTTGTCATTAATTATTTCACGCGTTTAAGATTTTCTAAATCCATTAATTAATTGAGTTTGCTGACAACTCACAATTAATTAATACATTTATTCGTGAGTGATACAGTTCAGAACTTCATTATTACATATGGAATAAATTCTCAACCAGTCGGGTTTCTTAATATATTTAATTCTTAACGCCTCACATGGATTTAATCAACTCGTGTCACCGAGACGCGATTCTGTACGACTGACAGTCGAGCACTTCTAGCTAAGTCAATCACTACCGTCCAAGACATCACTATTTAAGGTTATGAAAAACTCGCAAGCGTATGAATAAAAGCAGCGTATAATCAACCGCCTATACGAATATCATCGTCACATATTAAGAAATGAACTAATTTCTGAGACCTCGTTCTAAGTATCAACATGTTAGAACTTATCTAACTGTGAAACCTCTCAATATCTATACGCAAAGCATGTGTGTCCGCTTATACATACCGACATCATTCTACGGGCTAAGGTCAGCTCACGCATAAAATGATATCGCAACCTTTACCAACTAAACTGTTCAAGTCTGTCTAGACTATGACTTTATATTACAAATGAGCCGACTATGTTACCTTCTGTGATCATCGATCCACCACACAGTCTACAATTGCAATAAGTGGACTTGTTTCCAATTCAATATATAACAATAATAAATAACAAACCAATTATAGAAACATTTATTCTCATTAAAGTGAAACTGAAAACAAGTTTGATACATTATCTAAGCATAAAGCATGCTTTGAGGTATACAAACCCTAACATGATGAATTATCGGGTGATAGACAATAACGATTAGTAGTGGAACGTATCGAAGAAATCAAGTCAGACTGAATAGTCACGTCCTTCTTTTTGAATTATATGGCTTGCAAAGGAATGAAATAAGTCTCTTACTAATAAAACTAATTATGATAACACTATTTCTTTTAACAGTCTGTGCCACCAGCCGCAGTAAGACGGGAGTTAAGTGTTCTTCGAAATGACTGGGTGTAAAGCGTACATAGGCGGTGACTCGGGTTGGGAGGACTTAATGAAGTAAGATGCAGAGAAGTCTAGCGGGAGAATTGACTAGAGGCGAGCCTAGCCCTGGGAAGGGGGGGAGTGGTGGGATGGGGAGTCGGTCTCTCATCCACGAGACCGTGCTTGGGAGACTCCAAACGTAGGGAGCCCAAGCTGTGGCTACTTGACTCGGGCACCCACGCATAATTTTTCTCTTTTTAAAAAAAAAATCGTAGTTTTTCTTTTATTTTTATATTCTTTATTCAATTTTTATCTATAAATATCTCATTTCATCAAACTCATTTCACACATTATTATGCATATTCATCTAGTTCTTCTTCCATTTTACAAAATTTCATCAAAATGTCTTCTTCAATATCTTCATCTGATGATGAAATAACAAAAAAATTATGGAAATATCATCAAATTTTTTGGAGGCAAACAAGCAATATCTTGCATCCAACACACCCTCCCAACGTGCACATAAAAAGAAAAAACTTATGTACATAGGGACCGAGAGTCTGCCGGAGAACGTCTTTATGTTAATTACTTCTCCGAAAATTCAACTTGGAGAGCCAACGTTTTTCAACATCGTCAAAACGTTGGAGAATCGTGAAGAGTATTTCTAACAATGCATGAATGATCTCGAAAGTCACAGGTTTATGGCATTGGAAAAATGCATGGCTTCAATGAGGCAACTTGCAAATGGAGGAGCTACATATCAATACGACATGTATTTTCGCGTCGCTGAGTCAACAGATATTGAATGCCTAAAGGATTTTTTTCATCGTTGTTGAGACATTTGAACCTCAATATTTGAAAAGATCCAACCAAGATGATGTCCATCATCTATTGAAGTTTCAGGAAGAGAAGTACGACTTCCTTATCCTGCTTAGTAGCATCAACTACATGCACTGGGCGTGAAACAATTATCCGATGGTGTGGCGCGAAGCTTATACTTGTACCGACAAAGGCCACCCAACAATCATGTTCGAGTCGTTTCATTCCAAGATCTATGGAGCGCTTTCTTTGACATCGCCAGATCAATGAACGACATGTGCATGCTCAACCAGTCTCCGTATTCAACGACATCTTTCCCTCGTTTGTCCTTCATGGATAAACATACATAATACAACATGAGTTATTATCTAGCCAATAATGCTTTCCCATCTTGATTGACATTCGTGAAATCAATGCCCACGTCCACTGACGAGAAACGAGCTCGTTTCAAGATTATGCAAGAAGCGGCACGCAAGGACATTAAACGAGCATGCAGAGTACTCCAATCTCGTTGGGCAATTATCAAAGGTTGCGCGCGCCTTTGGTTTCATGAAAATTTAAGCTACATCATGTATGTTTTTGTTATTATGCACAACAAGATTATTGAATACGAAGGTTCACACACGACTAATTGGGAACCTGAGACCAAAGCGAGCTCCCCATTCCAAGTGAAGACCTTATTTGCGGTGTCAACCATAAATTTAAGGATTACATGGAGAGTTCGGCGTCTCTTTACGATAGGCATGCTCGTGACATACTTGAGAATGATTTAATCGAAAAAGTTTACGTCCGATTCGGCTTTATATTAATTTTTTTAGTTTATTAATTTCTTGTATTTTATTTTCTAATTTAAATAAACATAATTTTATTGTTCAGAATGTAATGTTTTTTAATTAATGTTAGTTTATTTATTTTTGAATTTAAATTAATATTTTATTGAAAATACTTGTAAAATATTTTGCAAAAATTACAAAAATTTATAAACCTTACCAAAAATTTCCAAAAATTACAAAAATGTCAGAAAACTCAAAACTGATAGTCCCATTCAATATGTTGTAATTAGGAAAAAAAAAGAAAAAAGAAAAGCATGCGAACCTTTCTACGCTGCGAAAGGATGCCAACATTTTGCGGGTGCTCTAATTGACAATCACATTACTCTTGTGAAAAGGTCTTGGTAAATAATTATGATTATTAAATAGTTGAATAAATTTAATAATTAATTTGGTATATATATAAACTTTCTAGAAAATTTTATTTTTTTCTCATAATCTATCAAAATTTGTCATAATACAGAAACTTTCACATTTTCTTGAATTCCTGACAAAATTAAATATGACATGACATAGATTCAATATTGGTATGTTAAATAAATTTTAATTGCACATATATTTTACAAAATGATGTTTATATACTAAATAATCCTAAATTTATGTAAAATATTTGAGTTTTTCTTTCAATTCTTGATTTTAATTATTTTCTTATAATTATTCAAGTTTAATTTGTGTATTCAAGGTTTCAAAATCTAAAAAAATATGTTATGTCAACAAATTCATACCATGACAGCATTTTCGTTAAAATATGAAATTTATATATCTACAAAAAAATTTGATAGATTATAGAAAATCAAAATTTATCAAAATTATATTGTATTTATATGATATTCGTTGAAAGTTGAGAATGAATTTGCGGCCGGCAGGACGTAGAAATTTATTCACACACCATTTGTGAATTGTGATGTCGCAATTTCTTATGGTTGAGATTATTTAATAATATTTTATATTATAATTTTATCAACGGTGATTTTTAGGCATTGTTTTGTTTGTGTTTTAACCCACCCAGCTGCCTTTTGATGAATGGTTCTTGCGAAGTTCTAAATTTTAGGACGATGTATTGGTTATGAAGTTTGTAGGATTATTTTAGGAAGTATTGAGTACCGATTTTAAAAAAGTCTTTTAAAATTTATTTAATAATTTATGAATTTTAATAGTTTATGTATTTTCATGTATTCTCTATCAAATATATAAATAGATGTGTACTTTACAAAATCTCTTCTAATCACAAGAAATTTCAACATATTCTGCCAGAAAATTTTACAAACCCAACTATAGATGACGAATTATCCCGGTCAGACCCAAGCCCGACCCGATCCACATGGATCTGGGCTTGGCCATAAATTACAAGTTCAGTGGGGTCATAGGCCGAGTTTGGGTTCATCCTGCATGTCAGGTCTGGGTATAGGAAAAAGTTCAGTCCAATCCGTCATATTATCATCTCTAGCTCCGTAGTCTATGAAAATCTATATAAATCAATATATATTTCACAATCCTAGAAAATCTATGAAAATCCATGTAAGTCAATAAAAAAAATATATGTCAGACTTTACACGAAGTTTATGAATTTTCTAAATCTAAAAACTTTTTAAAATAAAAACAAATTCAACAAAATCTCAATTAAATTCACCACCTTGATTTATTAATTTAGGTAAAAAGTTTATGCTTCTTATTTTTCCTCTATTCATACTAACGTTGCACGCAATCATCAATCATCATCTTCTCATAATTTATAGCATAACCAGAAAATATTAATAAGGCAGCTTTCGATAATTTCATGCGTCTACAATGTTTGATCAGTGGGATTGAAATTCAATTTCAAAATTTTTACCCCTCTTCCATTATTGTTGGACCCAAAAATTAATAAAATACGTATAATTTTAATCAAATAGGGCCAAAAACGTAATATCTATATAATCTATATAAATATACTAAAGCTGAATCTTCAGCAAATTTTTTGGCGCCAGAATATTCATATAGCAATAAAATATTATTTATTTATTATACCACTTTTCAATTTCTACATTACAATTTCCAACAACAAACTGTTCAACTTCTAACATTATCAAAAATACTATTCAGCTTCCACATTTCAACTTCCAACAATACCATTATTTGTATTATCTACGCATTAAATAAAATAATGAGGTAAGTTAGAATAAATTTTAGTACATCTATATTCTAGAAAACTTATTTATGTTATACCATTCGATTAAATAAATTTTATACAAATTTACTTTTCTTTGTTTAACAAATAATAATAGATACTCCATAAGATATTATTATGTTAGGAATCTCTATAAACTATGCAAAATCATCATATCATATTATGCAGAAAATATAAAATTGTTCCTAGATTTACAACTATGTTGTTGGTTACTAAAGTAAATGTAAGATAAAAGTCTACGCCATCATGCTACCATCTAATCAAATCAAATTATATATTGTTATGTTTTTTTCTATTTTATATATTTAAGAGTACGAAAACTGAAGAGCCAACATACAATTATTTAACCTCAAAAAAAAAAAACATACAATTATTTAATAAAATATCAAATTTTATTATTATTGTCAAAATATTGGAAATAATGTTTTTATTTCAATAATGTTATTAACACCAGTTGATTCAAGATTGTCGTTCTAGTTTCAAAGAAAATAATTTCTCCTCATAATCTCTTATGCAATGACGATCAATAAGTCTGAAAGTCAATCATTATCACGTGTTGGTTTATTTTTGAAAAATTTTATCTTTAGTCATTGTCAATTGTATGTAGTCATTTCACGGGTCACAAATCGTTCTGATTTGAGAATCTTAATTTCTAAAGATGAGGATCCTAATGTAAGTGTTGCCACAAACGTTGAGTA
The DNA here is from genome assembly GCA_026898415.1 of Leonotis leonurus. Taxonomy (NCBI): domain Eukaryota; kingdom Viridiplantae; phylum Streptophyta; class Magnoliopsida; order Lamiales; family Lamiaceae; genus Leonotis; species Leonotis leonurus. The sequence goes on along the minus strand of JAPKLX010000112.1, from coordinate 438,675 downwards.
CAAAGAGGTGTTGTGTAATTTATAAAAATAGACTTGCTATTGAATTAATTATCTTGATTACTTACAAACATTTCTATTGAATATTGTGACATTTTATTTATAGTTTTTAGAGATAATTATTATTTATTTTATATATTAAATTTATTTATATATTTTATGTGTATTCTTTTTAATTTTTAATTAATAACCGATATTAAAATCGTTATATCTATTGAAAAAATATAATATCAACCTTATAATAAAATTTAAAAGTTTTATATAAATTAAAAAATATATACCAAATTTTTGTATACTCAATAAATATTAATCTGTCTGTCCTGCTAAATGTGGTCATGTTTCTTAAATTTTACAATACTTCACTCCTATTTTATTAACACACAATACTTTACTTTCTTAAATTTCGTGTCAAACCCTTTATGATCGCATTTAGCAGGATGAAGGGAGTATAATATATATATATATATATATATATATATATATATAAATTTCTACATATTAATTTATAGATTTGTATATTAAAAAACCGGTGGGGAGCAGGGAAGCAACGCTAGTTTTATAATAGTAAAAAGAAGTTTGAAGAGGGCTGAAATTTCACTTATACGTATATATTTTAAATATATAATGATCGACTTGACTGAATTTATTTATGTTTCTTATGATGAGTCACTACCATGATTTTTTCATTGCAGAAAACATTGTATTTGAAAATAATAAAGATATTCAGCCAATCACATTAAATAATATATGATATGTAAAAAAATAATTTTCGTATTAACAAGTTATGATATTTTAAATATATAAAAAGAACTACTACTTATAAATATAGTTATATTTTTTTTATTTTTCTTTTCGACACATTATTAATAATGTTGTTTAATTTTATTTATAAAACTATATTCCCTCCATCCCACACAATAGTTACATTTAGTTTCCTAATGGATTTGCTTTGTGGAAAATATGAGACTACTTCCATGGGACGGAGGGAGCATTTATTAATTTACTAATTTATAAATTTATAATTTTTTAATTTTATGAAATAATATATATAATTAAAAATATGTATATATATGCTCTTTAATAAGTTTATATATGAGTTATAATAATAAAAAGTTATTAAAATGCGACTTTCGTATTTAACCACACAATTAAGAATCCAAGTTAAACAAACAAATACTCGGTTAATTCATATCCGATTATAATCGAAGTTGATTGGACCTTGATCCGACACAAGGATCGTCTCTCGACCTCACCCTATGTCTAACGAATTGCAACGGTGATTAATCGGTACAATTTAATAAGCACGAATCCAAACAACAAACATGAGTTAATAATAACATCAACGATCAATTTAAGAAATTCAACAACCCTAGTGGAGATCAACTATTCAACCCAATTACATAATCATAAAATAAGAACTCAAAAATAAGAACCCACCAATGACTACACTATGGGAATAAGCAATCAATCCCCACCTTAATCTGTCTCCTCAAAAAATAAATTACAAGTGCTAAAAAGAGAGTTCTAGTGTGTAAGAATTGAGTTCTAATCTCATAAAAGAGAGATGGGATGAAAATACATCAATTTTCCTTTAAAAACTCGTCCAGGAACTGCCGCCCAGCGACCGCTGCGGTGCGGCTTCTCTGACACTCGAATTCCTACAGTCTAGCGACCGCTGGCTAGCCAGCGACCGCTGGCTAGCCAGTGATCGCTGGTCCCAGTTCTTTGTCCCTCGAATTCCTACAATCTAGAGAACGCTGGGAACTCAGCGTCCGCTGGGTTGCAGACTTGTTTCCTTCGAGTGATTTCTCCTCACGTGTACTCATCGGCTCGCACCACTTTGTTCGGCTTCGCGTACTCGGCATATTCGGCATCTATTTAGCTCCAATCAAACATTTCTCGTCATCCTACATTCAAAACAATAACAAACAACACACGACATAAACACGAACTAAAAGATACCAAATCGACTCCAAGTAAAAGCTAAACAAGACAACAGATAAACCAAAAACACGTACAAAAATGAGCTGAACAACTCCCCCACACTTAATCATTTGCTTGTCCTTAAGCAAAATCCAATCATAATGCATCGATTCATATCAATGATTAACACACAAGCCCAACATCCATGCATACCTTCACTTCAAGACTTAGACTAGACTCGACTCTCAATTGTATTTGGTCACTCAATCAAGACGTTATGTTGCCCTCTACTAGGTTCATCAACGCGCACACGATCACGATTTACACACATCTCACACCTCTCTATCATTCACGTGTCCAATTCCCCTTTATTAACGCCCTTCTAGCGTTTATTACTTTTTTTTAAGATTTAATACTCTTTTATTCTTCCTTTTCTATTTTTTTATATTTATTTAAGGAAAAACGAAAATATAAACATTAGGGAGTAGTCACTCATAATCCGAATCATGATCGGTACACGTCAACTAATCAAGCAACATGCCCCACTTAAACATTTTAACCACACAACTTAGCCCAATCAAGAACCGAAACTAATCTAAGTCTACCACCATTCATATCACATACCGAGGCTTACATGTTAATAATCAATAGTCATCAAAATAAGGCAATCGAATAAGCAAGAAAATGTGCATATGATCAAGATTGGGGAAGTACGCGACATCACAAAATCACAATAAAAAACAAACATCACAAATCACGAACATAACAAATGAATACAAATCACAAACATAAGACAGTATATAACATAGAAACGTTACAAAGTAACGACAAACAAGCACGAACACACGGAAATCTAAATCCCCCCCCCCCTCCACACTTAATTAGTACAATGTCCCCATTGTATAAAAGCAAGAGGGAAATAAAAGACTTCCCTGTAGGATGACGAATGGGAGCACCGAGTTGTGAAAAAACAAGATGCTTCGTAAGAATGATACAGCCCGTCCACCTTTCCAATGATCCTCCGCTGGACTCCATATCTAACAGAATTTGCCTGCATTCTCAAATTTCATTCTCTCTCTTCTAATATGTATATAAGAAATGAAAATAACTAAGAATACACTAGAAATTAACAAAAACAACAACTAAGGATACAATTCACGTGGGTTGCCTCCCCTGAAGTGCTCGTTTATCATCATGAGCTCGACACTACGTCTTCCTCTTGAAGTTACTTCCCTGGCTAGGAAGCTTGTCCTTCCTATTGAGTTGAATGAACTCTCCTACTATCTCAGCCAGTTGACCCACTTGAGTTTCAATCCTCCTCATCGAAGCTTCCACAATTTCGAACCTTTTGTTGTTCGCCTCAATAACCCTGTTAAGAGTTTCCTCGACTGTAGCCTTTTGAGGGGTCTAATGATGATATTGGAACCCTTGTTGCCCTTGCTACACTTGCGGTCTCCACGAAAGGTTGGGGTGATACCGGTAGCCAGGATTGTATGCCTTCGAGTAGGGATCAAACTTGGGTTGAGATTGAAAACCTTGAAGAGCATTAACCTGCTCCTCATACTCCACACCAGAATCAACTGCACATGCACACAAGTTTGCATCGTGCCCAAACTCTCTGCAAATCCCGCAGGTCTCCTTCCCAATTGCTCTTCTCAGTTGCTCGTCTGCGGTACAGATTTCCTGAATCTATCTCGTCAGCTCCGCTAGTTGTCTTATCAAATCTCTACTAGGAGTCGCCTCATTCACCTTTTTCTTTTGTCCTCGAGAACTTCTTTGTTGTGAGTTATCGGCCATTATCTCAAAGATATCTGTGAGCTCATTTGCAGTCTTGCCCCTTATGTCTTCGCCAATTGCATTGTCTACCATATATTGAAAGTTTTGATGGAGACTCTCATAAAAGAACTAATTGAGTAGCTCCAGAGAAAAGTTGTGGTTAGGGAATTGCATCTAGAGCCCCTTAAATTGCTCCCAGGCCTCATGGAGAGGTTCTCCCTCCATCTGTGTGAAGGTCACCAATTGTGACCTCACGTCTTGTGTCTTTTGATTTGAGTACCACTTTGACATGAATTTCTCTGAAACCTAGTTCCAGTTCTGCAGCGAGTTGGGTGCCAACGACATAAACCAAGTCTTGGCTCTATCTTTCAACATGTAGGGAAAGCAACGCATCTTCAACTGGTCTTCGTTCAACCCTCCAAGGGGGAAAGTCTGAAAGATGGCATAGAACTTCCTGATGAAGTTCAATGTGTCCTCAGCTGGCATCCTATAGAACGATGGAAGCTGGTTGAAATGGATACTTTTGAGCTCATAGTTTCCCGCGGCTTTCCCCATCATAATGGGCGATGTCGCAGCTCCGATCACCGACCTAGCTAGCTCTCGCATCTGCCTTGCCGCCATAACTGTCCTTGAGCTCGTTTCACTGCAATCGGTATCAGATTCTTCTTATTAGTGTGACTGATATCCCAATTCACAGAGATGTCCTTTCTCGTTATCCTTTTCCAGGTTGACGATTTGCAACTCCCACCTACGGTCTACGTTATCCAGCACTGGTGCCAATCTACTATTCAAGCTTCGGCGACCGTGCATACACAACCTATCACCACAGTAGATGTGTCAAACGCAACTTGCGGGAGGTAGAATTCCTAAAATACAGAAAATAAATAACTATTACAACAAACACTACACCACATGAAGAAACACAAAACAATAGAACAAGAAACAACAAGAAGAAAATCACAAGTACATAAGGAGATACATACAAACAAGGAATAAACATATAATAACACTTAAACCAAGAACGCCTAAAATCCTCCCCGGTAATGGCGCCAAAAGTTGTTCAACCTAAAACGCGAGTCTAAGTTCTCGCAATTAAACAAGGCCTATAATACGTAGTAAGCTAACCATAGTTGTATCTCAAGTAAGGCTTACCAGGGCTTCCTAATTCAAGTGCTACAGATTAAACATAAAAAGGTCCTAAACATTCTATCAGATAGCATTCGTGCGATTAACTATGCTATGAATCATAATACATATATATGAAGTCATTATTCTTAATAGTTAGATTTTGTTATGAAATATACTAATTTTTGTCATGCAATAATAAATATTTGACATAATTTATGTAACAATGGATTATTAATTTGAAGTCAACTACAAAATTATCATTCAAATTGATTTATGATTTTAGTACAAATTCGTGTAATAGTTATTGTTTGAATTTTTTTTATATATATTCAATCATATTAATCTTAAATATAATTTTGATAAAATTAATTATCACAACATATATATAATTTTTATATATTATAACTATATTAATATTTATATATTATTTAGTTTTAATAATATGTCTATTTTAATTTTATATGATCTATTAATTAATAAAATAAATTATAATTTTCATAATTAATATTTATATAAAATTTAAATAATAACAAAATATTAAATATTAATAGTAGAAAATAAAAAATATAAATACAACTTTGAAGTTTTTTGAAATTTTATGTTGTTTAGTATTGGAATTAATGAGTTCTTTATTAATGCATTGGATGTGTCTTGATACGATTAGAGTTGTCAAAATTGTCAAATCGAACTTTTTAAAGTTTTGAATCTCGTCCAAGCTTATTAGAAAATTTTCAAACCTATAAATATAAGACTCAATTCAGCCCTTTATGGGCTGTTAGGCGGGTTTGTTCTACTCGAAAATTTTAATTTAATAATTTAATAAACTTAATTATTTTAATAACTTTTTTACAATAAATAATTTTACTTACATTAAATATAAAAAAATAAATATTTTAATTTTAATCATTTAAGATTATATTTTTATAATTTTAATTAAAGAAATTCAAATATTTTCAAATATTTTAATTACAAAATCACCATTAAAATGAATTTTAATTGATGTTTTGTGCTTTATATCAGTATATATACATATTCGATTGACTTGTAGAATTTTTATATGAATTTTTCGGGCATGGTTATTTTCAGACTTCAATTTTTGAAGTCATTTCCTACCCAAATCTCGAGTACTCTGAATACGCAGGTCAGGTCGAGCATATCGTACATTTTTATCCGTGATACATATGTTGATAAATAAATTATTACAAAAATCGATAGTTGATTAAAAATATTCTTTTAACATATGTATAAATAATCCAAATAAATATGTACTAAATATCTTAATATACAATTTATATTATTATTATGGAAAAATGTATCAACTATTCATTTTAAAAAATGAAAGATTGTGATATTTTTTTCGAAATAACTTAATTATATAAAAATATAATTTTCATGTTTCTATTATAATAAAAAATATTTATATTATTAATTAAATTTCTTTTAATAATTAATTTTAGATAGATAAATAAGATATAGTCTTTTTTATTATTATTAATAATTTTTTCCCTCATATATGAAATTAGAGCATATGTTTTCATTAATTATATATATAATTTCATAAAACAATAAATTCATAAATATAATTTGATAGGAAAATTATAAGGAATTTGATAGGAAAATTTGATAGGAAAATTAAGAAAGTAAAATGTTTATTTAAAAACAAATAAGAGTTAGTATTTTAAGGCCTTGTTTGGTAGTCAATATAGGATATATTATGAAAATATTAGAGATCACTTATGATTAAAATAGCGGGGATAGGGGGTCGATGTGTTAATCACATTTCCTACAAAACACGTAATTTGATAAGATAATTTAATATGATCCTATTATATCATGTCATGCCTACCAAACAAGGTCTAAAGATAAAACATTTCTTTTTTTGGAAAAAATGACCACTTTCAGTGAGACGATTCTAAAAGAAATGTAATCACTTTTTACGGGACGTGAGTAATATAAATATAATAAAAATTATATGAATAAACAAAAGAAGTTACAAATTTGATGTGGGGAAATAGTTGATCACTGTTACCTGAGTAGTGTCGAGCAACATAACTTTTCTCTTAATAAAAATATATTAAAACTTATGAATAGTTAATAATGAAATAAAAAAAAACTTTAAATTTTGAAGTTGGAAATAAATGATAACTTTTGGTTCAATAGAATGATATAATAACAAAAACTGGGGGCTGAAAATCGGTATAGGATCGGGTATCCATCCTGAAGTTCCGATTCTGAAAATTTTTAATTTTTTGGTTCTGATTTCGATCAGAACTTCAGAAGTCCAAGTCTTGAAATTATAAAAATTATGAGTCCTGATTTTAGTCTTGATTCCGAATAAAAATATCTAGAATGACCTCAAATAGCCCCAAATTTCTGAAGTTGATCAAAATGTCCCGAATTTATAAAATTAATTTGGAAAATCAGAAGTCCCGAGTTCCAAAAATTTCCAAAATCCTAATCCCGATTCAAAAATTTCGGAACTCGAGATCCCGAATCCCGTGGGAACTTGAGATGAGATTGGGAAAGTTCCAAATACCGGTCTCAAATTCCCACCCCTAACAACATAACAACATAAAATTTAATGTATTTTTATGATGTTGAATCTCAAGTCCTATTTGTAATCCTATTTAGTAGTTTTAAATTAACAAATGGGTGGACATTGAAAATTTCAAAAGTTAATTGATAATATACATTAATACGCAATCATAGTTATCAATTCAGAACATCCTTACCCATGCGATTCCAAATTATGAACATTCATGACAATAATTCGAATCTGATTCAAATTTGTCATAATCGTGAAATGATGATTATGTTACGGTTCTTAACACCTCTTTACGAAACTGGTTTTGATGAGATTAAATCCAATGCAAAAAGTCTATAATTTTGATGAGGTTAAATCTAATGCAAAAGGTCTTATCATATATAAACCAATTCTTTTATATATCTGATTTTTTTATAATCCATATAAGGCAAATATAAGTTGAAATCTGTGCTATGCAACATATGCTATTAATTGCAATATATTTCACAAAATAGGGTAAATGTGCAAGGGAAACATCAAAGGTGGTGACTGGTGATTTATTATCCAACAATAAAGGTCTTCAGTTATTCGTCTATTACAACAAGAAGAAAAAATATACCCATTATTTTCCCAAAGTTCCCTTCCCAATAATGCAAAGCTATGTGGGACATAACAAATTCATTGAGAGCTGATGAAGATCTACCAAAAAATATATTAGTAATATGTGTGTGTATATATATATATGAAAATTTACAGCTTAGATGAAAGAGCAAGTTGAACCAACTCCCTCCTCACGATCTTTCCTGCCGGAGATTTCGGTATTGAATTCACAAACGCGACACGTCGAATCTTCTTATATGGAGCAACCTGTAACACCACATCATTTTTACTTGCAGCTTCCAGAATAATAAAAGAAAGGGGCAAAGTTAGAAGTATAAACAAGTGGAAGAGAAAATTAAGATAAGTTGCCTTGCCTGTTTGGCGATGAGCTCCATTATTTGAGTTGCAGAAATGGTGGCACCAGGTTTTCTCACAACATAGGCCATGGGAATCTGACCTGCTTCTTCATCGGGATATCTGCTCTCAGTCGCCAACAGATAGCCATGGCCAACAACAGGTAGCAAATCAGAAATACTAAATAATCTCTACAACGTAAAATGAAGGCAGTTTAAGTATGCATTAAGTAAATTGTTATATAGATGGAGGTTTATTTTTTGGATAGACAAAATCAAGTTTTTCCCAATTGTGCATCATATCGGGAGGGTAATTATTCAATACATGGTTCTTTTGAACATGTAGGAAATGGACTTTTTGCAGTAACTTTTACTTCATTTCATTGGATCCTTAATGGCCAAAGTATCTTAGAAAAGCTTCCCAAAAGTTAAATGTCAAGGTCACCTGTAATACTGGAGGAATATCCACTTTAATATGGTCCCCATGCCAAGAGCATCATGTACGATTAGCATAATGTGTTCAACTATTCAAGGAAAGAAATGGTTTAATCTGCTACACATGATTGTAGCCGTAGGATAAACCTAGTGCTCATCTTTAGTTAACAAGAAGGTTGCTTAGCCTAGTGCAACTACCTACTACTCCATACCACTTCCGTGCCCGGAAAAGGGGCTTTGATACAACTATTGGTCAAGCCACCTAAGCACTCAGCCCAGTATGGGTTAGATCACTTAGCCAAGCTTCAAAAGTGGAAAAAAACGAGCACCATAGAAATACGGAGCTCAGCCAAAGGGAACCTTTCCTCTCCCCAACCATTCCAGGTTAAGAAAATGTGAAAGGGCGTTTATCTCTATAAGAACGGTATGTTCTGTGACATGTATCACCTACATACTTTGCCACTATAACAATTTCGTAATAGGCTAGAAGAATAGCCAACACAATGACTTTCAGCTGAAGTAGACAAATACAACAACGCAAGTCCAGTACAAATTTACTATGATAGAAACATGGAGCAAGAAAGTTAAAATCAAGAGGCACGAATGCTTACGGGATCACTGCCGCATCGTCAATTTGAGGTATTGACTGAAGTAACTGTTCCAGCTCTGCTGGAGGAACCTGCAAAACCACATAATCACTTAAGAAACACAGCATACAGTATAAGGAAATATATCCATTGCCAATCCAGTTGAGCCCCAGAGAAAACTTTGAGAGCCGGAAGAATCACCTGATATCCCTTGTATTTTATCAATTCTTTCAACCTATCAACAATGTACAGAAACCCGTCGGAGTCGAAATAACAAATATCTCCTGTCTTCAACCACCCTTCTGAATCCATGGTTGCAGCTGTAGCGGCATCATCTCCTGCATAACCTGTGAGAGACACACCGTTGGTCCAGTTAATCGTTAATATCACCAAGGTACCGAGTCCACTGACAAATGTTCACCAAACTTGGCGAGGCCTATAGACGAATTCAACACACTAATATGATTCATCGTTATACATTTTCTATTTTGATGTTCTCACAGCTTCATACAAAGCATTGGATATTTCTTCTTGTCATTGCATAGTGACCGCATAAAGAAAAGCTAAGGATTGACTGCAACACCAGGTTTCCCATTTTGGGTGATACTACCTTAGACTGCTTAATGCTTATGCACTTACATCAAGTTTTCCCCATTTCGGGTGATACTAAACAAGTAAAGGCTCTAACTGCTTAAACATGTAAATGGAGTTTCGTCCATCTAGGTGATGCTCAACAACTATGCTTCTTCATCTACGAGTAGTATGAAGCAATTTAGAGCAATAAGCATGTTTGTGAACAAGGGACAAGTATGCTAAGCATGAACAAGATATGAATTACACAGGCAACTGATAATGTAGGGACTTGGAAATGAACAATATGACAGACGTAATATGTAGCAAATCTTTACAAAGTGAATACACAAGGAAATTTTCAGGGTAATCACACAATCACCTTTCATAATCACAGGTCCTCGTAACCATAACTCTCCACGTTGTCCAGGAGGTAACGAGTTCCCACTCTCAGGATCAACTATCTTGGCTTCTAAGTTCTCAGCCAAGCCGCCTACAGATCCAGAGCGTGTCATCTCCTCACCTTCCATTACACGTGTGATCCCTCCTGTAGTCTCTGTCAGACCATAGCCCTAGAGAAAAGTAAATTATTATAAACATAAACTAAAGTAGCACAAAAGAACCCCAGCCTTCAAATAAGTTTACAAACTAAATACAAAAGAAAGTATATTTTGAAACAACTTATTGTCCCCTATAAGCTGCCATGTTTGAATAATTCGAGCGCAAGCTTTGACACAGAATAAAAAAGCATGGTTCAAAATAACTGTTAGCTAATAAAAAAGATAGCCAGCACTTGAATTTTAAGCTATAGACTAGTTGGTGCGGTTCCAAATTCTTGTTCAATCCAGTTATTTGGAAAGATACAGTTCCGAATTTATCAGATTCTTTACATATAAAAGTACATCTCTCTTTCTTCCTTTTAGTTTCAAAAAGGGATGCATGAATCATGATTGTCACTGTTGTTGCACATAAAAAAAAAAAAAAAAGTAAAATAAAGCATGAAATGTCCAAACACATCATCCAAACTAATCAAGATACTTTGTTGAACAAAGTACAGCAGCTAATTGCTTGAAAATTACATCTTCAACCACATAAAAGAAAGAAAAAAATCTTCATATTTAGGTGATATGTGCCATGGTGATCTCCAACTCCAAAGTGGCAGATCAGTGATCACTTATTCAATAATAAAGATATTAGCTTCGTACCTCGATGATTTCCACGTTGGGGAATTTAGCCTTGAAACGCTGGGCAACCTTCTCCCCAAGAGGCGCTCCGCCCGATCCCAGCAGCTCCAGTGAGCTCAAATCATACTTATCCACCAAATCCGACTTCGTCATCGCCACAAGCAGTGGCGGCGCCACCGGGATATAGGTCACCCTGAACCTCTCCACCGCCTCCAGCATCTTCACAAAATCGAACTTCTCCATCAGTACCAGGCCATCCCCCAGGGACGCCGCCCTTAGCATCATAAAGAAGCCAAATACATGGAACAGCGGCAACGTGAAAAGCGAGACTGGTTGAACATAAACGCCAGCCTCTTCAGATTTCGCTTTTGGGTCGTTGGAGATCCTAGAGTGATATAGCGCCGTTAATAGAGCTATCAAATTGCGGTGGGTCAACACGACCCCTTTCACTTTTCCGGTGGTGCCGGAGGAATAGAGGATGGCGGCGGTGTCCGATTGTTTCACGACGACCGCGGCGGCGCTGTTGGGAGCTCTCGAATCGAGCATGGAGTGAAATTCAGCCGAATCGAGGAGGACGACGGGGAGATGCGGAGGGAGTTTGTGGGCGAATGCTGAGGTGGAGAAGGCAATGGAGGGTTTGCTGAGTTGGATTTGGTGAGCCAACTCGGACGGTGAGGAGAGCGGGTTGGAGGGAGAGACAGCGACGCCGAGGGAAAGGAGAGAAAAGTAGAGAACGGGGATGTGGAGGGAGGGCGGGGCGACTACGAAAGCGACGTCGTTGTTGGAGAGAGAAGGGTAGAGGGACTTGAGGGAGGAGGAGAGAGAGCTGACTCGGTGGAGGAAAGCGGAGTACGTGAGGCGATGGCCGGTGTCGGCGTCGATGAGGAATGTGGTGGTGGAGAGGGAGGTGGAGGTGGAGGTGGGGGTGGTGGGGGATTGGAGGAGGGATATGACGTAGGAGGAAGCGGAAAGGGGAGTTGATGGTGGTGGAAGAGGGACAGGGGGCTGGAGGCTGTGGTAAATTCCGGTTTGTGAGCAGAAGCCGCTTTTGGGATCGGTAGTGCTGGTGATGTGGGGTGGTGGAGGTTCTGCCATGGAAATGAGTTGGGTTGGGTTGAGTTGTTTGGTGTTGCTGATGATTGATGATTGATGATGAGGTGTGACCGAAGAAGAAAGTCTGCTGCGTATTTAATGGCTTCAGCAAATGCCTGCCCACTTCAACTTCTTTCAATTAATACACACGGATGATTATTTTGTCCTAAATATCCTAATCTTTCCAGATTCTCAATTCATGCATATTAATTAAAAATGAATACAGTATGACTGCTATCATTATTATTTATTTTTCAAATCAACAACAATAATCATTTAGAATTCGTACATTATTTAGTGAATCTTGTGGGTTTTACTGAAACAGTATACAAGTATTATAACTAAGGTGTGATCCGTCGAAAATGGACCTAAAATTGTCTTAAATTATAATTGTGAGTTTAAATTAAAAATTAAAATAATAGTTAACAATTTATTTTAAATTCTTCATTATCAAACAAAAGATAAACAAAGAAGTATGTAATCACGATTTAACTATACATATTTTATTTCAAAGTGATAAAATTACATTAATCTTTGCAAATTAATGTTACATAAAAATCATTTGAGTGCAAATAAGATTTACATAAATAATCATTTAAGTGCAAATAAAAGTTACATAAATAATTATTTTAGTGCAAATAAGTATTATACGAAAACTTGTCTTGTATAAAAAATTTATTTTATAGTATAATGTAGAAATATAATTAAATAACATGATACTTTTAAAATAATAATTTGACACATCGTTGGAAATAAGTGTTACTTTAAATTGCAAATATAATGTTACATGAAGACTTATATTAAGAATCATCTTGTTGTAAAAATATGTGTTATATAAATACTCATATAGCGTAAAATTTATTGGTATAAAATTATTTTATGTTATGATTTACAAAATATTATTTAGAAATTTGATGTTCTATTTCAAGATGATATAAGTTGAGAAATTATAGAAAAAAGTGTTTACACAAAATATTATCTTGTAAATATTTTTTTATTTTTGTTTATATCTATAAATTATTTGGGGTGAAACATATTTAGTGGAAGTACTAAGTATTCGCTCAACAATAATATAATAATTATTCGATCAAAATTATTTGTTTGACCAAATAAAATAATAAACTTTTATTCAGTGGAATTGTGAATTTAAGAACTTTTAATAATTAATATTTTATGTATGAAGGTTTATCTCGGTGATTCTAAATAATTGTTTATAAATCACTACAAATATTTGTGTTATATATACAAGAGATCGAGTTTGTTGGAAAAATACATATCACCATATGTATGTTTATCATATATGTTATTCATATTGATTCGATTCAAAAAATTTATATGTTATTATCCGTTTTCATTTTAAACTCACACAATAATATTATTAAGTTATTGAAAATAAATATTAATATTTTTAACCATGCATGCAATAAAAGTCAAAATATTACAAAATAAACTATAATAGTAAAATAATAGAGTATAAATAATAAAATATTTGCTTATAGTTAAATTTTAAGTATAAGTCACAAATTATACACTCGAAACTCATTTCGGTGTTTTATTTTTTCAATCGTTTTTTCACCATCTATTTATTTGTCAATTATTAATTTGACAAAAACTCATTTTGAATGTGTACGCGCCTTGTTTTCTGTATCATTTTTGCACTATCTATTTATTTTTATCAATTATTAAGTTGGTTAAATATATAAGTTAATTTTATTGAAAAAATTAATTAAATAAAATCGAATAGAAGATTATTAAGTTGAGTTTGTTTAATATTCATATAATGATCCCAAACTCTCAAAATGATTATATTATATTATTTTATTGTATAGAATGATAAATAATTATGAATTATAGTGATTATCTATTATTATGTCTATAAAATTTTGTATTATTACGAAGGTAACTAAAATTTCATTTAATTATTCACTTTAATTATTGTTTAGTGTGTTTTTGTCGTGTTTTTACATGACTTTTCGAGTCTCGTTTCATTGCTTTAGGTTCATTTTATGCTACATTTTGATTTGTTTTTACGTTCGGTCTCCGTAATTGCATGTAGGTTGTTTAGTGTGGAAATTGGTGTGAAATGGAGATGTAACGATGAAGCATGGATAACATAAGATTAAATTTCATCTCCATAGGAGTCTGTAGCCGCAAACGGATCCAAAATCGGAGTTCAAACGAGGGAGAACGAGGTGAAACAAAATCGCTGCGCGCAGGTGGACAACAGCTGATAGCCAGCGGCCGCTGGCTATTCAGCGGTCGTTGGGCGCGATTTTGAGTCACGGATATTGTTATTTAAAGCTCGTTTTTGGGCGTATTCTTTTACCCTTTTCATATTTTCTCTCCTTAAGAACCCCAGAACACAAAAATGTATCAACGTTCATGTTATGAAAAATTCATATTCAAATTTGACGACTCATTACGTGGATATAAATTTTATCTACCTACTTTCATTGACTTTCGCGATAGAATTTCTTTAATATTTAAACACAAAAATAGGTATAGAATAGAGCAAGTAGAGTATCGTATCCACGAGGATTGATAAACGAAAACACTGAATAATTCACGTAGAAATCCAATTATTATCTAGGCAAACACGAAGATAGATGTGATCGAATCAATACAAAACAATAATAGAAGAAACAAGTAATAAAGAGAAGATTTCAGGGATAATGTATCGACAATAATTCAATTAACGGATTCAACAATTAAATCTAATTACCATATTTTAATCCTAATGCATGTGAAAGTTTACATAAATAACCACATACTCCCGGATAGGGCAGTCTATGATAGTAGGCTAATTTAATTCCTATCTCCTCTAGTTTCAAGAGAATTAAATCAGTTACAAAAAGCACACAAAGAATATCTTCATACAGTTCTTCTATCTCCGCTAGGTCTCAAGGGGAAAGATGTATTGTGATTTATGGGATCGGCTATGAATTCAATTCCGGATAAGACATCAAAATCATACCTTGCATACAATAATAGTGATCAATTATCAAAGTATGAGAATTAAAATCATAAATCACAAACAAGCATAGGAAGACAAATTAGGAATTAAAACGAATCCATTAATTAAAATAGGTCTTACAAAATCCCTAGAATCTCAAGGCGTTTAGCCACACATAATAAAAACTAAAGAAAAATAAGATAACATGAAAACCCCTTTGTAGAACAATTGATCTTCGGGTTGTCAAACCTTGATTGCGATTTCTCCTCCGTAATGTAGAAAAATAATCTAGAATTTAAATCTAAGCAAAAACAAGTGTATGGAATTGAAAAGAAGAAGTCTAGGGCTTTAGAATGAAGCCCTTATATAGTGTTTTGGGCGTGAAGGAGAGATAATGTTGAAATCTCATCGAAATAACACAAAAAAGGAGAAACGTGGACGAACTCGGCGATCGCCGGCTGGGATCGCTGAGTTCATGACTGAATTTCTGCAAAAAGGGCGATCGCCACCCGGGTCGCCGTTCGTGCGGTAATCCGTCGGCGATCCCGGCACGGTCGCCGTGGTTTTCCTCTTGAATTCAGCGACCGATGCCCGGGTCGCTGAACTTGCTGCTTTTCGGCGTTCTCTTCTTTTCTTGGGTCTCGTGCACTTGGGCTTCGACTCATGGTCCAAATATTGGCCCGTTAAACATCTTTGCAACTTGGTTATATCATTGGACTTCCAATCAGCTCATTTATGCATCAAAACCTATAAAACACAACAAAACGTAAAAGGAATACAAAATGCTAAAACAAGTGAAATACGACATGAAATACTCTAAAATTCGATACGAGATGATATCAATTACATCAATAAAAATATACAAAATGAGTGTTTATCAATTCATGCTTCGTGATTTAACTTGTAGTTATTTAATTGAGACGATTGGCCATCGTTTTTGATTATTTGTTTATTGGTTGAGATCGATAGATAATTCCTATATAGAACTAAGGTTAAATCATTAATAATTCCAAATCGGAGACGTAAGAATTATATTCATTATTGATTTATGATTTTTCCATTGTGTGATTCGAATATGTAAGTTAAAATTGTAGCTTAATTATCGAACATGAAAGTTAGTGATTAAGCAACTCTAGGAAATCATTTATTAATTACGAATCATTGTTCTTAATTGATTGATTCTTCTTAGGGTACTCTAATACTTGAATCGTGATTACTGTCTAATTAAGAATATGTAATTAATTAATTAGACTAACTATAAAGAAGTCCTTAATGAACGAACAATAACATGAATTTAGGAGCATGATTTAATTGATTTTAGATTTTCTTAACTTTAGGCTCTTAAATCAGGAATCCCACCTTTTTATGATTTTGTTTATTTATTTATTTCTTATTTTCTCGTGCTTATTATTGATTAGAGTGTTTAGGATTTCTATTTATTCGTTTTTAATAACACTTAGGATTAGAATCGTCCTGTTAAGCTTTCCGTTGAGATTCGACCGAGGTTAACTTGTCACGTACAATTGACCTCGTATATTTGCGAGAACCTAGGTTTGCACATTTTAGGTTTTAAACAACTTTGGCGCCGTTGCCGGAGAGAGCTTTAGGCATTTTTGATTCTTAGTGTTATTTGTGTTTGTTATTTATTTTCTTTTCTTTTTCAGTGATTGTGTTTCCTATCGTGCTTGTTATTTTTCTTTTATTTATTTCATTTATTTTATTATTAGGTTTTTTCTCCCGCAAGTTGCGTTTGACCCGTCTGCTGTGGTGGTAGGTAGTGCATGCACGGACGTCGTAGCCTGAATCTGAGTCTAGCTCCAGTTGTTGATAACGTGCACCGAATGACGTCTCTTCGAACAGTAATCCTGGAAGCAGAACTCGAGAACTGTGATCTCTTGGAGTTGGAGAATCAGGCGAACGGTTCAGACAACTCAGAGACTGACGACAGGGAGACCAGTTCGAAGATAGTTCCTATGGCTGCCCGACAGATGAAAGATCTAGCTCGGCCAGTGTTTGGAGCAGTAGCTTCACCGATCGTGCTTGGACAGGCAGCTAGGAACTATGAGTTGAAGAACATCCACTTCAACCAGTTTCCCCCTTTCTAAGGGATGCCGGTGGAGGACGCATTGAACTTCATCCGTGAGTTCTATGCGATCGTCCAGAACTTTCCCCTTGGAGGACTGCACGAGGATCAGTTGAAGATGAGATGTTTCCCCTACCCGCTGAAGGATCGGGCGAAGAGTTGGTTCATGTCTCTACCGCCTAATTCACTGCAGAACTGGAACCAAGTCGCTAACAAATTCATGACGAAGTGGTACCCCAACCAAAAAACTCAGGAGGTGCGGTCACAGCTGGTTACTTTTACTCAGATGGATGGAGAGCCGCTTCATGAAGCCTGGGAGCGCTTCAAGGGCCTTCAGATGCAGTGCCCGCACCACAACCTCTCATAGGGGCTGCTTAACCAGTTCTTCTATGATAGTCTGCATCAGAATTTTCAATACATGGTGGATAATGCAGCTGGAAAAGATATTGGAAGCAAGACAGCCGAGGAGCTCACCGAGATCTTCGAGACTATGGCCGACAATTCCTAGCAAAGGAGTACTAGAGGTCAGAAGAAGAAGGTGAATGAAGTGAGCTCCAATCCGGAGTTAGTGAGGCAGTAGGCCCGAAGGAGGATCGAGAACGAGACCTGTGGAGTATGTGGAGAGTTCAAATGTCTGTGTGAAGAAGTCGAGCCTCAGATCGAGTAGGAGGAGCAGGTGTTGGCCTTGCAAGGATTCCCGCACCATCCAAAGTTTGACCCCTATTCGAACTCCTACAATTTGGGTTATCGCTATCACCCGAATTTCTCATGGAGGCAGCCATCTCAGCCAGGCCAAAGCGCGCCAAAGAAACAGCAGTACTAGCAGCAGCAGCCATATCAAGCTCCACCTCACGTTTCAGTCGAGGAAAACTTGAATCGATATGTGGAGGTGTGCAATCAAAGTTTGAGACTCTCGAGGCCTCGATGAAGAGGGTGGAAATCCAGGTTGGACAGCTAGCGAAGTCCTTGGTAGAGCTTGTGCAGCTCAATAGGAAGGATAAACTTCCTAGTCAGCCCAAGTGACTTTGAGGAGAAGATACTTTTGTCGAACTCGATACATTTAATGAGCAGTTTTTATTTTATTTTAGTTCTTTATTTGTTTCATGTTTCTTTTTGCCTTTCCTTTCCTTTTTTGAATAAATAAATAACATATTTGTGGCTTTAAATTGCAGGTGAGTGCAGTGTCCGCTTCTTCATTCTTCACCATCCGACTATTAGCAATATCCGAGATCTAGCATATTGAGTTTTGTCTTACTTTTCATTTTTCGTCTTCATCAGGGAAGTCTTCTCTACCTTTATCTTAGCTTACTACGAGGACATAGTAAGATTTAAGTGTGTGTGTGTGTGTGGGGGGGGGGGGGGGGTGGACTTGCTTATGTGTCTTTTTATTTTTTATTTGTTTATATCTCCCTGTCTTGAGTGTTTGTTTGTTCTCTGGCTTGGTTGATTGCAAACTTATTTGATGAGAGGCGTTTATTAGCATGTTAAGCCTTGTTATGTGGTATGAATGGCAGTAGGACTTAGATTGATTCAACTTTTGATTAGGTTAAGTTGTTTGATTACTATCGTTTAGTGGGGCATGTTGCTTAGCTAGATAATTCGTGCTCAATCATGATTCGGATTACGAGTGATACTCCCTTGTCATTTATGTGTCTTATTTCCATATTGTCTAAAAAAAATCTAAAGAAGAAATTCTTGAAAAAAGAAAAAAAAAGAATAAAAACGCTAGAAGGGTGTAATGAGTTGTCGTGTTAAGTTCGTGGGTTCTACTCCTCTTATCTTTGATAATGAGTATGGGAACCACATTGGGGTATTCGATGAGATCCATTGAAGTTTATACCATGTCTAGTGTATTTTTGTTACGTTTTTAGTATATCGTTTTGTCGTGTTTTGTATGTGTATTTTGTTTCGTGTCGTTTTATTATTAGTTTTTATTCCGGGTTGTTGTTTTTTGTTTTGGATGAAGGAGGTGGAAAGGAGATGAAGATGGACTTAGAATCGTATCATATTCATCCCGTGGATGAAGCCGAGTGGAGCAGAATAGACCGAGGAGAGCACGAGGAGAAAAGCCAAGACGATGAGGCTAAAGCAGGACCCAGCGCCCGCTGGGATGCCTCTGCAGAATATTTCAGAAAGCAGGACCCAGCGGCCGCTGGCCCTGCAGAGATCATGCGGCAGAAACACAAAGCCAGCGACCGCTGGCTGGCAGTTCCAACCTTAGTTTTTATCTCATTTGTGCGTCATTTTATGTATGTGGACGTTTAGACTAAGACAAGAACATTTAGAAAACATTTTCTTTAATTGCTTTTAGTAGATAGGATTGGATATTTCAAGAGATTGAAGGATTTTCTTACTTTGCTTTGTAGATTCATAGTAAGTTAATTTTAATGGAGATTTCTATGGTTTCATTTTCATCTATGGTTGGCTAAATACATCTCTAGGGTTAGATTATCTTATTTTATGGTTTAATGCTTTGATTTGATCTTAAATGGTTGTTTGATTGGTACTATATGAGTTTTTTATGCTTGATCATCATATGAACTCTTAGATATGAAATGGATTGTAATGAATTGTTTTATGTCTCAATTGTAATCAAACAACCAAACCTATTAATCGGATTCATAAAATAGGTAATTGTGTTTTAAATTGGTATTCATCTTAAGTGTGATCTATACATGTAAGGGATATGCACAGGTTAACTTAAAGAACACGTAAGTGATTAGCTAATCAACTTAGAAAAATCTAATTAGAAGCATGATTTGATCAAAGAAGCATTGAACCTAGATTTAAGATAATTGTTACCCTAAACCTTCACTCTCTTGTTATCTCGTTTACATTTTCATTAATTTAGTTAAAATTCTTACATCAAACTGATTTAGAGTGTTCTAGACTTGTTTATTTGATTATAGTATTTTAATCATTGCCCTGGATAGTCTTCCATGAGATTCGACATTCAGGTCGACTCTTTGCGTATTACAACTTCTTAGTATACGTTTTTTGTCGAACAAAATTTGGCGCCGTTGCCGGGGAAGGCTATAGGCATTTTGATTTTCAGTGCTTGTTTGTTTTTGTTTTCTTCTTTCTTTGTTTTCCGTATTGTGATTGTTCAGTTTAGTGATTGTTGTGTTTTTATTTTCGTTCTTGTTTTTGTTTGGAGTTTTCAACCGCAAGTTGCGTTTAACTTCTCTTTTCGTGGTGCTAGGTAGTGCATGCACGGACGCCGAAGTCAGAATAAGAGATTGGCACCCGTGTTGGACAACGTACATCGAAGGAGGGAGTTGCAAACAGTCAACCTGGAAGAGGAGGTTGAAAATGACTATACTTTGGAGTCACGGTATCGATCAAATCATTCAGAGAGTTCACTTCCACGAGACTCAGTTACATATTAGAGTGAGTCGAGTTCTCACACAGTCATGGCGGCCCGTCAGATAAGGGAACTTGCTAGGCCGGTGATAGGAGTTGCGGCATCACCAATTGTGTTGGGACAAGCAGCTCAGAACTACGAGCTCAAGAGTATCCACTTCAACCAGCTTCCGTCCTTCTATGGTATGCCGGCGGAGGATGCATTGAACTTCATCCGGGAGTTCTATGCTATAGTCCAAACCTTTCCGCTTGGAGATTTGACGGAGGACCAGTTGAAGATGAGATGTTTTTTGTACACTCTCAAGGACCGAGCTAAGCCATGGTTTATTTCTTTAGCTCCCAATTCACTTCAAAACTAGAACCAGGTGTCTGAGAGATTCATGTCGAAGTGGTACCCAAACTAAAAGACCCAAGAGGTTAGGACACAGCTGGTGACCTTTACACAGTTGGATGGAGAGCCTCTTCACGAGGCTTGGGAAAGATTCAAGTTTCTTCAAATACAATGTCCTCATCACAACCTATCTCCGGAGTTGCTCAACCAGTTCTTTTATGAAAGCTTGCACCAAAACTTCCAGTATATGGTTGATAACGCGGCTGGAGGAGACATCGGGAGCAAGACAGCGGAAGAGCTCACCGAGATATTCGAGACAATGGCGGATAACTCACATCAAAGAAGCTCCAGAGGTCCGAAAAAGAAGGTTAATGAAGCATCTTCGAGTAACGATATAGTGAGGTAGTTGGCAGAGCTGACAAGACAAGTGCAGGCCATCCGAACTACGGATGAGCAACCTAGGAAGGCTCATGTGGTTGAAACATGTGGAATATGTGGAGAATTTGGACATGGTGCAAATCTGTGCACACGTGGAGTGGAATCTGGGATGGTGTATGAGGAGCAAGTGAATGCTCTTCAAGGATTTCAACCACGACCAAAGTTTGATCCATACTCGAATTCATACAATTCGGGGTATCGTTCCCATCCAAATTTCTCGTGGAGGCAGCAAGCTCCACAAGAGCAGCAAATGCCGGCTCAACAAAACTTCCAACAATTTGTGCCACCACCACATCAACCACCTCCAGGATTTCCTAAAGTTTCAGTTGAAGAGACTCTTAACAAGGTTATTGAGTCACATAACAAAAGGTTTGAAACGGTTGAAGTTTCAATGAGGAGAATTGAAAAGCAAGTTGGGCAGTTGGCCGAGACGTTGGGAGAGTTAGTGCAAAGCAGTAGGAAGGATAAGCTTCCTAGCCAGGGGAAGTAATTGCAAATGATTGAAAGGTGTCGAGCTCACGACATAAAACGAGCGCTATGTGAGAGACAACCCACACTTTTATCTAGTTGTTTTTGTTCTTATTTTTGTTTTTGTTTGGTATTAGTTAGAGTCTTAATCATGTTTGTGATGATATAGGAAGGATCCAAGAGGAACAAAGTCGAAGAGGAAAGGGAAAAGGTGTAAGAAAGGGGGCAGAACGTATAGCCAGCAACCGCTGGGAACCCAGCGGCCGCTGGCCATACACAGCAAAAGACAATAGACTACAGGGGTCAGCGACCGCTGAGAACCCAGCGGCCGCTGGCCCATTCGTGCGGAAGATTACAGAATGTCATAGCCAGGGACCGCTGGGAACCCAGCGGCCGCTGGAAACTCTCTTTCCACGCGATTTATTCACTCTCCCTCCCTTTTTTTTCCTTCATTCCAATCTTCTTACTTCTTCTTCTTTTATCCCCAAACCAAACCTTGGTTTCGGTGGTGATTACTTCACTCGGGATGATTTCAGATCCTTCCAAACTGACTTGTTTGGAAGGCTAGACACTCAGACGTCAGTTCTTTGCTCTATGGATTCCCGTCTCGAGTCTCTAGATACACGTGTCTCCTCTCTGGAGACACAGTGGGCTAGCTGGACCGAAATCCACCCTCATCCTCTAACTTCATCCGATTATCAGGATCCTCAAGATCCTCCAGCATTTTAGTTCTTTCTTTTGACTTCTTTTCCTTTTATGTTTTATTTTTATTTTTCTTTGTTTGTTCTATTTTATGTTTGGTGTTATGTCTTTGGTTGCAGGTACAATTTTAGGAGCATTTCGTTCCTGGGCTTGTTGCCGACTTTTCGTATCGTCAGGGAAGTTTCCGTATTCCTTCTATTTAATTTCTTACTACGAGGACGTAGTAGAACTTAAGTGTGAGGGGGGTTTGGTTATTTTCTTTCATGTGTTGCATGTTTTTATTGTTTTTAGTTCTTGATGTTTGTTTGTTTGTGTTTGTGTTTGTTTATTATTCCCACATTTGATCATTTATTGTCTACATGCTTATGCAATAGCTTAGTGTTGATATATATTGAGGGTTGATACGTGAGCCCTGTATGTGGTATGTATAGATGGAATATTAGCTAGGTTTGATTATGATTGGGCTAGGTTGTGTGGTTAAGATGACATGTGGGGCATGTTGCTTTTATTAGTCATATACATAATGGTCATGATTCGGATTATGAGTGGCTACTCCTTATTGTTTATATGTTCGGTTTTTCGTGAATTATAATAAAAAAAGAAAAAAAAATAATAAAAACGCTAGAAAGGCATCAATAAAAAAAACAACGCTAGAAGGGAGTTAATAAAAGGGAAATTGTGAGATGAGTGTACATCGTGACCATATGTATATTGATGAACTTAGTAACGGGCAACATTACATCTTAATTGAGAGACCGAATACAATTAGAATTGACCCTAGTCTAATGTTGGTTTGAAGTTGTGAATGGTGGTTGGGCTTATATGTTGATAATTAGTTTATGTTGATGCTTGGTTGTTGGATTTTGCTTGAGGACAAGCAAATGATTAAGTGTGGGGGAGTTGTTTAGTGTATTTTTATTACGTTTTTAGTATGTCGTTTTGTCATGTATTGTATGTTTGTATTTTGTTTCGTGTCATTTTATTGTTCGTTTTTACGCCGGGTTGTTGTTTTTGGTTTTGGATGAAGGAGGTGGAAAGGAGATGAAGATGGAGCTAGAATCGTATCATATTCATCCCGTGGATGAAGCCGAGTGGAGCAGAATAGACCAAGCAGAGCACGAGGAGAAAAGCCAAGATGATGAGGCTAAAGCAGGACCCAGCACCCGCTGGGATGCCTCTGCAAAATATTTCAGAAAGCAAGACCCAGCGACCGCTGGGAACCCAGCGGCCGCTGGCCCTGTAGAGATCATGCGGCAGAAACACAAAGCCAGCGACCGCTGGCTAGCAGTTCCAACCTTAGTTTTTATCTCGTTTTGGCGTCATTTTTTGTGTGTGGACGTTTAGACTAAGACAAGAACATTTAGAAAACATTTTTTTTACTTGCTTTTAGTAGATAGAATTGGATATTCAAGAGATTGAAGGATTTTCTTACTTTGCTTTGTAGATTCATAGTAAGTTTATCTTAATGGAGATTTCTATGGTTTTATTTTCATCTATGGTTGGCTAAATACATCTCTAGGTTAGATTATCTTATTCTATGGTTTAAGGCTTTGATTTGATCTTGAATGGTTGTTTGATTGGTGCTATATGAATTTTGTATGCTTGATCATCATATGAACTCTTAGATATGAAATGGATTGTAATGAATTGTTTTATGTCTCAATTATAATCAAACAACCAAACCTATTAATCAGATTCGTAAAATAGATAATTGTGTTTTAAATTGGTATTCATCTTAAGTGGGATCTATACATGTAAATGATAGGCAACCAAGACTTTTTATCCTCCTCCAAATCAACAACTGCAGTCGTACTATCCACCGCAACCACAGCAACAAACTTTCCCACCGCAGCCGCAATAATTTTATCCTCCTCCAAATCAACAACACCAATATTCGATGCAGTAGTTTCCACGTGAAATTATGTCTCCTCAAAAATCATCTTGTAGGTCCCGAAAGAGCTAGATTGGTGTATGGGGGGGGGGGGGGGGG